>JAAVTG010000542.1:0-365660 GCA_011947345.1 Phytophthora quininea
GAGACGTACCCTGTAGCCATCCAAGACCACGAGAACAGCTGATTAGCGGGAGCTGCTAGTTGTCTGTGGGAACAGTAAGTCAGCAAACATGACCTGGTTCTGGCGGTCGACATGGCGTTCCAGCTTCTTGTTGAGTCTTCGTGGTCTTTGCTTCCTAAGTGACAAGCTTCACAGTCCTTAACCTCGCGTTGTTGCAAACGCAATCCGTTGAACAGCTCGCGGTCCGCCATGATCTGCACGTGCTAAGGACAAGCGTGGCCTAAACGCTCATGCCACCTTTGAAGTCCTTCCACACCATCACTCATTGCATAATTCACGAACACTCGCGGGGTCGTCAACTTCTTCGAGTTTCCACGCAAGAACTCGCTACGGGCAGTGATGAAGTACATTCGAATTGAGTTACGGCGCACCCACATGCTGAGGGTGTCTTCCTTCTTAGCCGAGTGGCTGTGCTTATCTAATCGACGCATACATTCGAAGTCAATTCGAGGGGAATATTTACCAAGAACCATGAACTATTCGCCAACAACTACAAACAGGAACATGGGGAAATATTCTTTAGATCACAAGCGTGCTCGCAATATCTGGATCGAGTCCGGTTTATCAACTTGAAATAACAGGAAGATTTTCATTCACTATGTTGGCCTCAACCCGATTCCTCCATGCTATACTTACGGGGCACATGGCCACATGGCAACACAGTGCAGAGCTTATCCGGAAGATTGGAGAATAAACTATTGCATTCTGGTGGATGATGAAATGGTGAGTCAACTAAAACCACACTAAGATACAGTAGCAAGCTTTGAGGAATTGAAGGAGATGTGGCAAGACTTGAAACTACCTGTTAAAGGACAAGAGAAGGATACTTGGACCTGTCGTAAGGGCGAAGTGGACACTGACTCTCCAAAACGATAATAAGTTGCAGCAAGAAGAGAATGGGCACATCGACAACGAAAAACGTTCAGAAGACAAGAAACAACAGCAACCCGAAAAGCCCGGCCAGAGTCAGCAAGATGTGGTCATGTTACAGAAGCAGCAACTAGAACTAATAGATACCAAGTACTGGAGGAGCCAGATGATGGAGAAGATCAACAGTAGCAACAGGACAATAGCAGACAGGAAAACGAACCGATAGAAGAAGGAAACCAGCCGAAGACATTAGTACCGCATAAAAAACACTAACAAAACAAAAGATTTGATAGAAGCAGCAATTGCAAACAACGGCAGAAATATGGGTAAGATACAGATGAAAGAGTGGTTGGCACGAAAAGAAAACGAGAAAATACCCGAACTAACCGGAGACCAAATATTGGAGAAAAGCGGACTTGCTCCAATAATCTCGCCGACTAATGGAAATTGTCAATGCTACTCAGAGGCGATGGGATTGCTGAATGGAATTCAGCCAGTAATTCGAGGCATTTGATCCTGGCGGCATACGCGTACGAACTGAAAGTGGCAAGATTAATACAACATCCAAGATCAACAACGGCATTGATGAAAGAGGTTCTAGAGACAATGCTACACAGTCTCCAAAGCAATCGGGAGTTGCGTAAAGAGTTTTTTCTCGATAGGTTAGATGGAAACTGGGCAGCCATAGAAATATATCTAGCAACAGCAGAGGTGGCGGGCGAAGGCGGAGAAATGGAATCATCAGAGTAGTGACCACAACCGCAGACACTCCAGGATTCGTGGACATGTTTGCGGAGATGCAGGAGATGCATGACATGTTCTACAAACGCAGTAACACATTAGCAGTAAAACAAAAAGCCTCCGCACGAATAAAAATACCACACAAATTTCAACGGATTCATGAAAAAGAGGCGGGTGAAATGGATGAGAAGATTGAGAAACAATGGAAAGCAAAAGACAGGGGACATAATATTAAGCCTGAAAACCCACATCTCAGAGAATAAGGAGATACAAGACATGCAAGCGATGTGGAAGCGCATATGGGGATTAAAACAAACAGAACAACCTCTCGAGTGCGGGAGAAACAAGAGACAATTGACCTTATAATGTGGGATTGCCCCGACGCCAAGAGCGGATGGAAAGAATTGGCTACAACATTGGATCGGACATACACTACAAGATGACGACATAGAGGAGTTATTACTGTACATAGCTGCAAGAACCAGTATATCAACCCCAGAGGAGATATAAATACGCTAGGTTAATAGGATTTCAACATGAAGCAGATATCACGAGACTGCAATGGCATATTATGGGGGTACTCTGGACGACCATCAAACAATTCGGGCTGTGACACCTCCGAAAAAAAAATATATTTTCGCACAGCTTGGTGAAAATGAAGTCAAAATTAAAAACTGGATTAGGTCAGCAGGAGATTTCCTAACTAGAGCTATAGTAGCACAACTGATGATGAATAGCAAACGCTACGAAGAAGCTGTAGCGTTCGATGAATGCTACGCATTGATGAAAAACACCCCAATCACAGAAAAAAAGAAAAAAAAACAGTTTCAATACAAAGATGGGCATTACCAGTGGTAGCTTCATTACGGCTGGCGGAGGCTCGAAGAAGAACTACTTGGTTATTAAGCACAAAGTGGGGTGGAATAAACCAGGTAGTTCAGCAAGCAGGAATAGCGACATTCGCGATGGGAGTGACGACAAAGGAGCATTACAAGCAACAGTAACAGGAACACTCGAGGAGAGTATTCCTGATATTCTGTACTCCTCAATTAATCTCCAGATTGAAGCAATGGAAAAGAATCCCTGGATCCCACAGTCGGATGGACAAAGGCAAATTAAACGACAACCCGGTATTTACGGACGCGGCCACCGTCGTCGGCCGATAGGACCCACAGTCTTCAAATGGATTTGAATGTAGCCATGCGAAATACCTATAGTATTCTCATACTGCGCCGTACCTAAACGATAGGAGCAACTGTAAAACAGCATTGTTCACTCTTTTCCCCTCATTTTATCGCTAGACGCCAACTGCGCAAGCGTTACCAGCAACAGTGGATGCCCACACATGAACCTCAGTCACCAACTTCCAATAAATCGCCAACGTCGTCTCCGATTTATTCATGAGCACGCCGCTGCACGTCCGTTCAACACAAAGAAGCAGTACGCCCCTAAGCAGCCCGAGCTTAAAGCGTGGTGCGAGACGAAGAAGTATGATGATGGATGTTTGGTTTACGAATTGGTCAGTTTTCTGAAGACTTAAATCATTCCACGGGGAAAAACGAAACAAAATATGCAAATGGTGAAGGAGAATCTCTAAGATTGGCTAATGTCAAAACCTACACAAGCTTTCATTGATTTGTACAAGTTGCAGTAGTCTTTGAAAACCAACACCCATCCCCATCCTCGCGGCAGAGCATACCTGTTCGACACGCTAAAACGAAAGGAGACAGAACGCAAACGCGAACAGTATGTGAATCGGGGTTTGGAACCATCTTAGACCGCTATAACCTAAAAAGTATACATTAGCTCAGCCAGTTCTGGCTATCCAAAAACACGGGGCTACGCTGCGAGACCGAGCCGATTTTTTCTTGGTCGTGCGAGATGATAATTGCCGGTTCATTGAATTTCTCTATATTCTCACCTTGGATGAAGATCCTCAGCTGTGTACGCCGTTTGTAATAACAATAAATCGCGGCAAAATAAACCAGCACGGAAGAATTGAGTACGGGGCTGCGCTGCGCTGCAGACAGTAGATGATATGTTCATTGAACGCGGTAGCATGCCATCTTTTAAGGTGATAAGTAGTTTTGAGGCCTTTTCCAGATCTGTCATGTCGCGAAAAATGGTATGATATTAACGGTTCCAACACGACGAAAGACATGTCCTACCAAACCCAGTTATCTCGCGTGAAGCGGGTCTTCGACGCATGTGAAATTGATTCCACCATATGAATGCACGCTAACAGAGGTTCAGGTGCCAAACCAGCCTAGACTAATGGAGCGAGCGAAGAGCAAATTAGGAGACTTACCCGTCGGAATGCAGCTCCTATGGAGGGTTACTACTTTACATCACCCAAGAAAAAAGCGTTGCGGGCTTTAGCAGGGTTCCCCACAAAAGGTGGATCGAACTGGTTACGGCGCGGTAGTGTTGTCCCCGTATTCGTGTTGCCGGAGTTTGAGCGGTCGGAAATCTTGGTTGCTAATAATAACTCGTGAAATCGCTGCGGGTGACCTTCTGAAAATGCTCAAACATCTGCGCATAGACTCGATTACACTACGGAAAATGTATCCAAACCACCGTCTCTGGGAAAAACAACTTTTGCTTCTCCCGAGTATGCCGAATTCAGCCGATAAGTTACAGCAGCCCTTACGACAGTAGGTAAGCCTGAGGTGCATACTTTAGATACCGTTATCTCGCATCTAACGACGGTGACGAAGGAGAACTTCAACACATTAAACGGTAGAGTTGCTGCTCTGGCTGCAGGTATTCACTCCATTAAAGAGCTAACCAAAAGACGGCTTGTGCTTCGATGGGAAGAAGCGGAGGAGATTGGCCAAGGGGAATGTCGGCGGCTCAAACCCATGTGTCAAACGGTGCACCTGATTGCGGAAACATGAGTACAAGAACTACTGTCAAGTTGAGCAGATCGATAATAGGTGCTGTTGATTTGTGGAGAGAGTACACAGTTGAGCTTGCTGGTGAAATGTCTATCGCTGAAGCCGACAAACAGTTCGGCTTTTCGTGGAGGAAAACTCCTACGGAAGCTAGGTTTTATCTACTACGAAAACAAATACTATGATGCAGTGGAGATGATTCAGCATGAGAAGAATCCCATTTGAGATCGCCGCTGAAAACCTCCCGCACTAGTGGAACAAGTCAAACATTTCACTTATTGCGTTCACCAAACAATTGGAGAGCTTTGTGCAGCGATAAAACCGAGCGCGGAAATTGGGAATACAACTGTACTGACGAAGCCGTAAAAGAGCAAGTTGCACACACATCGTAAGGACCGATGTGAGTCAGCTGCGTATGCGGTAATAAAACCATTGAAAGACTGCCACGATCTGTCCCGTGTTTGCAAGCACGAAACCCAACCCGATGATTAATAGTTGAATATGCGGAAATGGCGAATCAAACAGGAGAATCGGCGGGGAAAGTCTTGACAGCTCGTGTAGATAGCGACATCGCAATATGTAACCTTGCTGTCACTGCGGAAATATCATAGACAAAATAAAAACGTTTTTACGATTGTTATCATATTATTCCCAGAGCATGTGACCTTGGCTTTGTCTTTGCTTGAGGTGTCGTCTGCGGAAATTGAGAAAACCGTTTCCTTAAGGTTTTTAGCAGTTTATTATGTGAACTGCAACAAACGATAGTACCGCACCTTCGTCTCCAAGCGCGGCAGTTTGCTAAATCAAAAGATAAAACTGATTGTAGGAGGATATAGTGTCCTCACGGTGCTTCACTCTTTTCCTCCAACTCTTGTCGTGCTTATCCATCTGCGGATTCAGGCTCAAGCTCGTCTTGGAGCGACACACAGTTGCCTGCTCCGCACTGACACTGAAACCAGAACTGGTCTCCGTAATTGACGTTTAGCTCTTCATAGGCGGCTATGGGCCGCACTACTACTTTATAACTTTCACCTTCCGCCTGTTGCGGAGCTCAACGAAGCAACAGTTTGCAGATCAACTGTGACTAGCATAGCGGGACACAACACCACATAATCGAGGCTCAAGGTAGATTTTTTTCCGGCGAGTTGACCTCGTTTCAGCATCAGTGTGAACTGACTCCGAGAAGAGTTTCCGTGATCGTCAGTCACTGTAGTAAGCTCCTCGCTATACTCGCTAATAAAATCACCAATTCCCAATGCTTTCTCGATGATTAAACCATAACCCAACTCACTCAGAACGGTCTCCAATCCATCGCGTCGCCTTGGTGCATTGCTGCAGTTTACTCGGAGCCGGCAAGTAGTGTTTGTGCAAAAGCCGTTTGCATTCGCGTTTAAACACACGCCGCCGACGCAGTCAAGGTAGCACTTGCGCTTGCCCAGTACTCCATAATCTGAAAATATAACAACCTCGAAGTTTGTTACAAGGCCGCGTGCAAGCACACGGGATAGCTCTGAAATTGGAATACGAGCGATATGACTGTTGCAGCATATGATTGATGAATCTGTCAAGACACACATGCAACAGCAAGCAGTGGTATCATTTGCGCTTGGTTCAACAACAGATATAATGGCATTCGTCCCGGTAGCAGGCAACGTGGAATTGACGACGAACCCATGGAGAATCATGTTCCGAGTACGCGCTCTGTGTAAGGTTTTAGTGAATAGTAAATGCTACAACGTAGATTATTCTTTTTTGCCACTTGTTCTTCGAGGCTTTCGAGATGCTGTGTTTCATCAAGAGTAGCATTGCTAGGAACGAAATAATTTAGATATTCCAATGTGAGTGGTTCAGTAAGGTAGAGTTGTTGCAGTGTTTTTACACGTGTAGAGTGACGAAGTGGTTCGATTACGAGATTGTCAACTGTTAAACCTTGGCATTTCTCCGATGTAAGCGAGAACGCTGATATTAATGGAATTTGGAAAATCCCAACATTGAATTGTCAATATGGTAGATGGATACGAACTCCATGCTTGGCTTGGGCATGAACTGGAACTACACCGGGTGGTAAACCTCGAATGTTTAAGCATGAAAGATCAAATTTCAGTAGCTTGACAAAGATAATATTTGGAGGTGGTGAGTGGCTGCAAACTGTGAGACCGTTCTGCTCAATAATGTGGGTTGTGTCATTGGATGCTGCTTGGAACGAAACCACGTGTCCTATGGTACCGTTTGCTGGTCTTAACACTCGGCTCACGTTTTAAGTACACTGCACTGGCATTCCAATTGCGACATTTAAAACTACTGCAACGTTTCCAGTTTTGTGATCTTGGAAGTGCTTCAAACTGCGTAGCTGATTTGTTGCCATTTCGAAACGGGATCGAAATACTTTAGCTTCGAATTGGTGCAGAATTTGAGAGTTTTATCGGCATTAAGCGATCGCTGCTTCTTCATTGAATTCGCAACGTAGCGTATTTGAAGTAACGATAATAGGAAAGAACGTCTTTGTGGATGATGACTCAGCATTCCAGTTGTCAATGTAGCATTGTTGGTTTACCAAGTCAATATCATCTTGTAAATATCGTCCATAACGCCAGTGATCGAGAATTTGTGCCCATAGCGTAAAACCTCCGACCGTCGACCTTCTCCGACCCGTACCGGAAAAGCGGTACATCGGAGGGAAAAGAGCCGATCAGAAAAGAGTCTAAAAAGGCAGGTTTGAAACCACATGTAGATTTGAGAATCCTAAGAGAGCCATACAAAGGCGAGTTTACAGGCGGATTCCCAGGCTCTAAAACGGCCTGTGGGCAAAGATAGAGGCAAAAACTAAAACATACATTTTTAGCGCTGCAGAGCCATGTGCTCTGCAGCCGGCAAATTGACAAATGATGCTCGGCCTCGGAAATCGGGGGCCACTAAAAAGTGGGTACGTAAAAGCCTGTTCTTACGGGCAGCGTAAATACGCTGGCTTAGTGGCCACGTGTCCACACAAACTGTGTGGCTGGCATTCACTGCCGAGTCGTCATTCGGGATGCTGCCGCTCTCGGGCGCAAGTCCCGACCGCTCATGATGCCCAGTGGGTGGGCCCGAGCTTAAAACACTCGGTGGCGCTGGTTCGATTCCAGGCATGAGCTACAGTGCGTGTGCATGTGTGTGTGTGTGTGTGTGTGCGCGCGTTGAGGTTAACATTGCTGTTCCATTCGGAGGTTAAGCTCTTTGTTCGATCCCGCATACAAATTCATGTTGTGTGTACTCTGTGACGAGGTTAACTTTGCTGTTCCATCTGGAGGTCAAGCTCAGTGTTCAACGCAGTGTAGTGTGATGTATCTAGTGTTGTAAAGCATGTAATACACCCTGTATTAACCGTTATGATTGACTCATCCTATGCTTCTGTGGCGTTGAGCGAGTTGTCTTCTACAGCTTCGTCGTCGATGAAGGCTTTGCGCACAAGCAGGCGGCGCTCCTTCTCGAAGGCCGCGACGACGGTGGGATTCACGTGGCATCGAGGCTCCCAAGTCGGCTCCCAGTCCACAAGGTAGTACGTGGTGCGGTTCTCACGCTTCCAGTTGACCAGCTTGCGCACGTAGTGCTGGGGCTCATCTTGTGGAGCGTCGACCGCGCCTTCGTCGTCTGCAGCCTCCGCGTCAACGCCAGCGTCTTCGGGAGGGACAAGCCACTCGTGCACATCGTCCAGCGTGGGGCGGCGCTTCTTCCGATCGGCAAGAGCAGCGAAGATCACCTCGAGAGCTTCGGGGAGGAGACTTGCAGAGGCGACAGTCGTGTTCAAGGTAAGTCGAAGGTGGCGAATAACTTCATCCCTGACACGTATCTTGAACGTCTTTCCAACAGCGATACAGAGGCCCTTGAACTCCTGCCTTGAGCTGACCGCTTTCTTCGAGGGCTTGCGTGAAGGCATGGCTACGTGTTGCGGGTGTAAGATGCAGAATGAGCTTTCAATTTCGGAGGGACAAGCGGCTGCAAGAACGACTGGCCGCGAAGGTGCGATAATGAAATTAAGCTGCAATCACTAACTCGATGATGTTTTGCGTGTATCCCGGTGAAGGATCCATGATGTGACCTCCTCGTTGTAGATGATTGAAGCGAGCGACGTGTTCATTGAGCAAACCAGACTTGTGGAGCCCCGCAGGTACTTCAACACATTGTTGCCACCGCGCGCTTTGATCCCATGACCACGAAGAAATTCCAGCACCGCGACTTCGGCAGCAGCCCCGACCTCAAGGACATCGTCTCGATAGCGTGGTGAGCTTTCAACAAGCGTGAAGCCGTCGGTCAGGAAGATTTTCATGAAGCCAACAAGCCACTTCGCGTTGGACCGAGTGTGCTTTGTAGCGCCGTCGGTCGAGCTCCACATTCGCGGCTCTTGAGCGTACCACGCAAACCAGGTGTCTTTGAGGCTCGAAGCTGGAGAGGTACGTCGTCGCTTGGATGGCTGTTTGTCGCTACTTGTATCCTCACTTGTTTCCTGCAGTGTTGGTGTCCGTGCGTGTTTGTTGCAGAGCTTAGTCTCCATTACTGTCAAGCGAGCGTCGAGTGTCTTGTTCACTTGAATTAATTGTTCAATCAAGGCGGTTCGATGGAGAAACACGGGGTGCTTGGTAACATCGGTCGATGTTTCTTGTGGGGCCCCGGTATGTTGTTCCTCGGTGGGTTTTGGATCACAGGTCAGGTGAGACGACCAAGCCAGCAAGTCATTGACACAGAAGCCTTTCTCGACAGCACAAGCCTCCAGATGCTGGATCGCAGGGCCATCAACCGAAAGAGCCTTCAACGCTGGGTAGTGGCGGAGTAGGTACGCCATGAGAGTCTCGAGCACTGGTGCGTTGACGTTATACTGTGCGGTGTCAAGCCCAGACGAAGCGACGAATAGCGCTGATGCAACGGAGGCAATTTTCTGGTGCGTGTCCGAGTCGAAGGCGTCGAGCGACAACAGCGGGACTTCTGCGCTGGGCTTGCGGTTGCTCAAGACGCGAGCAATCTTGTGGTCTTCTGCTGGAGTGTTGAAAACATACGCGAAGGCCTTGTTCGTCGCTGTCATATTCCACGCGCCTCGGTCGAAAATCCATTGCACGCACATTCCGGCCCCGTTGGCATGCTGAGCTCCTCCACGACGGAAGGAGTGCGACGTCAAGCGTTCCGTGACACCGGCCTTCTGTGCGATTCTCCCCAAGACTCTGTTGACGTAGCTATGGATTCCGGGGGCGTCGTCGGTAAGCTTCTCCCCATCTGCAGCGTCTTCGGAGGTTTAAGTGGAGCAACGTCTTCGGGGTGGTCGATCAAGTCGATGAGAGGCGCAGTCGGAGTCAGAGTGGCTTGCACGTTCGCGTGCTGATCAGGAAGCTGGCTCAAGAGCGAAGCTGTCGGTGCAGACTGTGTCGCGAGGGCAAGGGCGATGGCGAGCAGCGGGCACGTGGTGAAGTCGTCATCGGGGAAGAGTGAGAGCCCTAGCTCTTCCGAAGTCTTGATGCGGATGAAGCGGACGAAGAAAATATTCCCGGCGCCGATGGAGAGATTCACCTTGCGAAGCAGCGTGAGGTCAGACGCTCGTCCGAACAGGAACCACAGCAAAACACAGCAGAGTGGCGTCTTGGTAGTCGGATGCCGTGGAAGCAGTTGAATGCAGGTGCATGATCATCGTCTTGAGCGACTTCTTGGTACACGCTGGGGTCTTGTTGACGAAGGTCCCAGACTCTCTCTTCATGCAGTAGCGCTCCAGCACTTGGCCCTTCTTGAGCAGCGCCTTGTCTGTAGCTTGGCGAATCTGGGGAACTGGTCCAGCAGCCAGTTCTTGGCCTGTCGGTAGTACTGCATGACCGAGTGCCTGGCCAAGAGCTGACCCTTGCGTCCTTCCTTGAAGGCCAGGTACATGCAGAACTTGTCCACCACCGCTTCCAGGACAAGCGGGGCATTCTCGCGCGCCATGCACACGGCGAGATACTCCCAGGTGACACCTTCATCCGCTAGGAACTTCTTGAACGAGCGCGCTGCGCTCTCGCGTGCGCGTTTCGTGTTAATCGGTGCGAGGTCGCGCAGGCTCATCTTGGGTCGGAGAGGTCGGAGTTTTCGTGTTATTCAGGAAATATGTGAATGAGTTGGCATTTGTATGGACATATCAATAACAGAGGGGGCCTCCGACCCGATATGTCGGAGCTGCGGCTGGACAGCCATTACAAGCGTACCTGCCCTGTGATTGGCCAAAAGGGAGGTGGATATCGATATGATTCGTTAAAACTCGGATGCAACACTCTGATTGGTCAATAGCTTTGATAGTGAGTTCTAGTACGGTCGGAGATTTAACGATATTCATCCATATAGGGTCACGACCATGCCTCATATTTTCCTTCAGCATCACGACTTCATTCAGCTGACGATATGCTCAAATTCCAGCAAGTCGAGAAAAATATACAGCAATGTCGTTGTTTTTGGTTTGTGAATTGAAGCGTGGAAGTGGAGTGTGTTGAATGAATGCTGGCTGACCAGCAACTGGAAGTTATTGGAGCCAGTCTCCTGCAAAAAGAACATGAACTCCACCAAAAACAACATTTGGCTTGTCTCATAGATTTCGCAGTGCTTGATCTATTTTTCCAATGAATTCAACATCCGTCGTTGAAACTTCACCCATAATCAGCATTTTCAACTTTGCAAATCACTCTCTTTGTTCAGGAGTGTAAACTTTTGGCGCTTTTGATGAATTTACTCCCCATTCAAATAGCGCTTGTGAATGGTTTGTCCATTCGCTTGTTGAGCTGCAACGCCTTGGTAGGCAACTGTTTCCAAAACACCTTCTGCATTCCATGACTTGGCGAGAATTGCCATGCTTCTAATACTCGGTATTTCCCTGATCCAGGTAGTCCTCTCAGAAACCCGATCAATTGCTCAACGTTGTCGGAGTGGTTAGTTGTGATTGATTGCAAAAATCGTGACCCAGCACGAATAAACGTCTTGTGCTGTTTTTGTTTAGCTGTAAAAATGTGGAAACGTCTCGCAAGGATGCGTTGTCGCTAAGAACGATTGGAACTGTTATCGTAGCTGGATTTATTCAAGGTTCGTCACCATTGTTGTTGTGGAGGATCTCGCGCACTCTCGTGGGATTGTCTGAAGGGTTACTAGTCGTTGTACATCGTGTATCTTTTTACAGTGTAATTGAAGCTTCATCAATGCGGGACTGCCACTCGTGCTTGTCAAGTCCAGGAATATCGTCATTGTAGTCATTTGAATTTGACTGGGCTGATAGTTGCGCCGATGTGTGTCTTCTTTCCATTAATGATATGTTTGTTGTTGTCGGCTGGAAACACGAAATAAAAAAATCATTGTCATCGCTTTCTCCATCGCGAGAACCGCGTAGAATGTCAACTGAAGCGGACTCGTTTTGAATAATTGTATCACTTTTCAAATCAAAATCACCAGTACCAATACTTGCTCGAAAACGCTCCATGTTTTCATCTGTTCGTTTACGTGCCAATTCTCTCGATGAATAATAGTTATTTGAGAAGTCAAGGAATTGGTGGGCATTCGGCGTTGGTTCTTTATTCCACCACAGAGCAAACAATTCTTCAACGGGAGCAGTATCGCGAGGTAGCATGTCTGCCGGGTTCCGAGATGGCTTGAACAGTATCATCATGGTCCAATAGAGTAAAAGTTTGTTTTCTGCTGTCATTGTTTTGTTTCGGGCGTCTGGTAAACACTTGCCTATCAGTGTCACCATAACGGGGGCGATATGCGATGCATATTGTGCGAGTTTTCGTGGTCATGACCTGCTGTAAAATCCATGAATGCATTTAAGAAAAGCTTCGTAAATTTGATGGATGAGTAAAACGGTGAGCCACCAATCATGTACGAAGCGGCCATTGGCGAAGAAGTCTCTTGCGGTTTTGAAAGCGCGCAGCCCATTGACTGGATGCATCGTTTGCCTGCATCAATAGGTGACTGTGAATCTGCTATTTTCCTATTGGCTTTGTCAAATGCATGAGTGTAAATTGCTACCGGGTTTGTGCTTCGGTTGCGTACTTGAGCAAGTAAAATGCTTTTTCGGGTCCTTCTCCAGCGAAAAGAAGTTTTATGTCATGATTTCATTTAAAGACTCGAGCCAAAAGCGGAGAATAGGCGTTGAGATATTCACAACCAATACGACGCTCCTCTTCAACAGTATCGTCTGAAATCAATTTGGTAGACGCGCACAGCTCTTTTCGGAAAAACATTTGGCATAAATCGCCTTTTGGTGTTCTGCTTGTTTGCCTGAAACACGAGCGACTGTGGAACCAATGATGGGTTTGGAAGCGTAACAAAGCTGCGGACTCAATTATTTTTAAAATACCTTCTTTTCCAATTGGTGCAATCAGAGGAAACGGGTCATGCATCATAATTCTGTGCTGTACGGCATCAGAAACCTGCATCAATTGCGCTTCTGTGATTTCATTTCCACCAAATGAAGTTTCACACGAGGTGCATTCAGCGGTCTCAGGGCGTAAGGCTCCACTGTTTTGCTTTTTGAAAGCTTGGTTTGTTAATGGCATCGATTTGAGAGTGACTTCTTTGCAATTAGGGCAGCACTTACATGAAACAGGATAGGATGCACCAACAACAGAAGATATATACTCTGCGATATTGTCTCGAAACTCGGATGACTTACAGGCGTCGTAATACACTGTAACCGTACGAGGCATCCCTGCAATCCATACTAGCATATGACTGTGCAAGTCATGTGTAGAATTTTGTGATTCAGTTGAAGCGAAAAATGCTTCTGTTCGACCGAACAAACCGATGACAGGTTTTGACCGATTGGTTTGTTGATCCCAATTGAGAACGTCAATGATAACATTCATCAGGTGGTCAAAGTATCTGTACCATATTGGTAAAACGGAGTTAGGATCGATTTGTTCCCAACCATACATTTTTTGTACCTTGCGCATGTAGTCGGATGTCTGGTCGCTATAGAGCCTAGTTGGGCTTAAGTAAATTCTAGGCAAAACTCCATTGATCTTCGCGCTGCTGTAGTACTTCATCACAAACATCGCCAACGAGATTAGCAACTTGATATGTGCCGCTGCTACTCGGAGAGAACGTAAAGAAAATAGCTGGTTGACCAAGGTGCAGCTGCATCGACATCACCTTAGTTCTTGCATCTCCCCGTTCTTCGTTGGACCCCCAATGAGCTTGTAAATGAGTAGATACTGAAGAAAGAATCCCGTACAGCTTTAGACTGTGGCGGCGGAGGAGGTAATCGCTCTTGGCGATTTAGTGCGCTCACACGCTGCTCCATATATTCCACATGGCTCAGCAGCTCGGAACGTTACACAGATGCTGCACTGCTCATCACATGCGGGGACAATTTAGCACATAAATTCACAGCACGGGTCGACTGATGGCAAGCTAAAACGTTGAATGCCACAAGTAGAAATGACGGATGGGATTCATGACATCGGATCGATAGATGTAAGCAATGTTTTAAGTATTCGGGTAGCGCGTGGTTCGTCGAGGCTGCCGCGTTCAAATGGGAATTATTCACAAAATGCATGCGTCCAGTACGCGGAGTCAAAATCCGATAGTATCTCAGATGATCTCCAGACAACAACATCCTTACCATCGCGAAGAAAGTGAAGTGTTTGCTCTGGAGAGTCCTCAGGGGCATTATTTGTGATCAAAACTACGGCAGTTTGTTCAAATATTTCGTCAGCTTCACATTCGACATTGTGCACTGAAGTTTGTGCATTGAACAGCGAACGTGATTTATCCAAGACTTCAGCAATTTCGTCTCCATGGTTGGTGCGGTCACAGATCACAGTTTTTTTTTAACTTTGTTGAGGTATATTGTGTTACTAGCCTTCCGGCCTGAACTCTAATATCCATCCCGGATAGCAGCTATCCTCTATCCGGTTTCCAGACGTCTTCTCTCTCCTTCTTGCCTACACTCCAGGTATGCGGCCATCTGACGTCCGCCAGTGATCCACATCTCCATCCATCAGAGCTAGCAGTTTGCGCTGTAGGTCCGGGCGTTCCACTAGTGAACCCCCGACAATCGTACTTCGGCCGGTATCCATGGCGTGATTCGCTAACCAGTTTGCCATCTTGTTGTATCGCCTGTAGTGGTGGCTCCAGCTCCGCACCCCACTCACGTCCGCCAACCGTATCACTGTTCGATACCAGTGCAGCAGGTTGCGCGCTTTGAGGCGTGCTCGGCATTGCATCATTCTCAAAATGAGCGCGCTGTCTCCGACGACGTGCAATCTCCACCCTCTCTGCTGTGCGTGGGCCAGCAGGCGCTGAAGCCCGATAAATTCCGCTTCGTTGTTGGTGGTCCGAGACCGCCCTAGTGCTGTCGCCGCCGCCCATGGTAGTCTCACTATGCCCGTCTCGTTATTTAGTTCCACGATCGCACTGCCACTGCCTGCTCGCCCTGGGTTGCCCCTCCACCCGCCGTCAAAGAAACCTACTCGGCAAACGGGATGCAGCTCGCTGTCTTCCTCCTCTAATTCCTGTGTCGTCCACCTATCTGTGACATGGTTCGCCGCCGTCAGCCTCACTACCGTATCCGCTGTGACTGGGTAGAGCCCTGCTCGGTATCTGCTGAGAGCTTCCACTACTTCTGCTTGATACCGTCTCACCGCCTCCTCCAGTGTGGGTGCCTTCGTCCCCCAACCACGCACTCGATCCACAGCGCCCCGCCATAAAGCCGTCACCGTCACTGCGCAGCATATCGTCCACATGTCACTTGCCACTTGTGTAAGGAGGTCCCAGTGATCGCCACAATCTTGATCCCCTCGCCGAATCAACCATTGAGGGAGGTGCTTCAGCTTGAAGCCGAAAATGGCACGAATTGCCTCACCTTGTCCCATCTCTGTCGAAATTTCGCTCGCTAGAGGCAAACCCCACCTTTTCAGCAGGATGGTCCAGTACGCTTGCGCGTCCGAATACCTCCACACTAGGTGTGCCGCCCCTGTTACGTTCTTCCGCTGACACAGCGCCTGGCGCTGGTCCGCCTTGTCCTTGCTCCGGATGTACAGTTTGTTGTGCTTCAGCCGGAAAATGTTTTGCTTCTGGTACGCGATGACACCTTCCATTGCCTGAATCCGTCCTCAAGGCAGGTCATCCAGTGCCACCGCCACTTGTTCATCGCTGTCTCTCCATTTCTCTACCATGGTCCCCAGCGCACGCTTTGCAGATCGCATGCGTGTGGCCGTGACCAGACTTCTGTAGTGCTTCCGCGGGTGCTTCCAGCGCCGATTACCCGTCCAGAGCGGCTTCATTTTCGTCAGCCAAGGATGCGGAACCATCTTTACCGTCCTTGAGTCCACTCCCAATACTGCCGCTACAGCTTGCTCCACTGTCTGTGTGGCCGTATTCAGCTCCACGGCGGTTTCTGTAGTGCTCCACGTATGCCTTAACGTCGCCCCTCCTCTGAGTCTACTTGAAACACATGGTGAACATCGTCAAGACCATAGCCGACTACTAGTACCTCCTCCTGCGTCGCCGACAGAGCCAGCTCCGGAAAGTTCGCAACCAAACTGAGCACCACCTCCCTGAACAGGTGAGCCTCTCCGCTTGGCATGGGTACTGTATGCGCTGTAGGAGAAATTAATAATTCGCCGCTCTGTAGCCTTGACGCCGTCAGCAAGTCCGCCACCCGCTTGGACCTGACCCCTCCGACTAGCTTTCGGCAGGCCGCCCATGTAATAGCCTCTCCACCTGCATCCATGAGTCTTAGGTCGTGTAACTTGAGCTGCATGATAGTTTGCGTGAGGCATGTGCCTCTCTCTCGCCTGCGCTCCGCCGCTTGGTGCAGTAGCAAATTCTTGATGGCGCCTGTGAATCTGAGTGTCAATCCCTGAGTACACCATCTCGTCATTAGTCCCAGGCTTGCCTTCATCTGGGCCCTTGCTGCTCCTGCCAGCTGGATCCCTCTCTCCGCCTTCGAATCCGTGGGGGTTAGCACCAGCTCCGCCCACGGTCTTCCCGTCTCGTAAAGGCTCTTCCGTAACTTCACTGGCGGCTCTGTGCTACTCTGGACCAGGTGATCACTGCTCCCTCCGCTCTCAGACGCTAGAATTGTCCCAACGAGTTGGCGCAGGCGCCTGTCACTGGCCGCCCAGTCACCAATCACTGCCGCGCTCATGGCAATCAGCTCGGCTCTAAGATTGGGAATGCCAAGCCCACCTTCTTTCGCCGAGCGTTCGGCCACGCATGATTTCACCCACCCTGTTGTCGGCGTCTCGGGCTCCGTGAAGCTGGCCTTCCACACGAAATGCCGTAGGCATCTGTCGGCCCTCGCTACAAGGGCCTCTGTCGGCCAGGCATGTCTCGCCACATAAAGGAGCTTTGGGATGATTATCGCGGACGCTATGGCCGCTCGCTGTTGCACTGTGTTCGTCTTAGTTTCTGCTAAGGCCAGTCTCACCCGAAGTGCTTCGCAGGCTTTGGCCCATGCCCCATCCACCGTAGCCTCGGGCCCTGCAATCTGTCCAAGATACCTCGTTGCGTTAGCTTCTGCTATCGTGCCTGCTGTTGGGGCAGCCTCCCACCGTCCGCCTCCACTGTCCGCGTCTGCTGGACCTTTCGTGAGCCTAACCGCTACACATTTCGCCAGGTTGAGCTTCAGCCCCGAAACCCTGGAGAATCGGTTCACCACCTCTATTGCCGCTCGTTGCAAGCTGTGGTGGGCGATGTAGATAGCCGTGTCGTCGGCGTAGCCCGCCACTTGTAGCGTGGCTACCATTCCATCTTAGCATAGCTCCACTCCTTTCAACTCCCTGCTGCCCTCAATTTCGTCGTAAAGTAAATCAACCGCTAGAATGAATAGCAGCGGCGCTAGCGGGCATCCTTGCCTGATGCCGCTGGAGACCTTGACTGTCCGCGACACCGCTCTATTGGCCAGGAATTGGACCACCGTGCCCTTATGAGTTGCCCGAATGAAAAAGCAGAATTGGGCAGGCAGACCCTTTGCTGTCAGGACTTCCAGGAGGAAGTCTCTGCCCAGTGAATCATACGCTTTCGTGAAGTCTAAGAGCAAGGCTTGAGCTCCAGATGAATGGGTTCTGCCATTGTACTCCACTGAGGCTGCATCTAGTAGTTCTATAGCCTCATGAATGGTCCGGCCTGGTATGAAGCCGGATTGCGTCTCGTGTACTAATTTTGCGATGTGCCGCCGCAGTCTCCAAGCCAAGATGCGCGTGAGGATCTTGTAGTCCGAATTGAGTATCGCTATCGGCCTGTAGTTGAGTGGGTTTTGTCGGTTCCCGCCCTTTGCGATGCTGCTGATTTGTGCCTCCAGAAAGCTGTTAGGGACCACACTGGTGTTGAGGCAGTCATTGAATACCCGGACCAGGATCGGCGTCACATTCTCCGCGTGGTTCCGGTACCATTCGTTCCCGAATCCGTCGGGACCGCATGTCTTCCCTAGTTTCCCGGCCTTGATTGATGCAATCACCTCTTCCTCTGTGATGCTTTCGACGATGTCACCCCAATCTTGCTCCTTCCATTTGACTCTGTGCTTGTCGACGAACACTTTGATCTCCTCGCCGTCCCCTGCCTCCCCGTTAAAGATTGGTTCCCAACAGTCCGTCAATACTTCGGCGTTGTCGTCACCCTCACGGGGCGCCTCCTCGTTGGGGTGCTTGAGCGGAGGAATCACATTGTCGCCGAATTTGGCTCAAATCCGGTTGAAAAACCGCTTCGTCGAGGCTTTTGAGCCCCATGCGTTCTTCTTAATCAGCATCCACCGCCTCCTTAGCCTTTTGTTTTTCCTGTACAGCGCGTAGCTCTGCTACCAGAGCATCCCGTTCCGCGCCGTCGGACTGTTCCCCGTAGCTGCAAGCGTCTATCCGCTGCTTAAGCCGTTTAATTTTTGGCGAAAGCTGTTTGTCATTCTTTTGCGCGCCGTCCGCTTGAGCGCCTTGATGGCCTCCGCCAGCTGTGTTTTGAACGCGTCCCAGACTCCCGCAGTCTCTTGGGACCCCGTGTTATTCAGCCTCGTCTGGAGGTCCTTGAGCCGCCAATCGATCAAGCTGGTCGTTGCTGTCTGCACGTGCGCCGGCACCGGATAAAGTTTGAGCCGCTTCCGCAGCCGCGTTGGTCCATTTGGCATGTGTAGTTCTAGCAGTACCGCACGATGGTCCGTGTGGCACGGCGAGTCGTGTAAGGAGACACTTCTCACCCATTTCTGGGCCGCTGCCCGCACGTAAAATCGGTCGATCCTGGAAGTCGAAATTGCCCCACTGGCCGCTTTGTATCTGTACGAGGGATGCTTATTCGCAAAGGCCTCCAATGCGTCTGGAGCTTGTGTTTGGAGAAGGTTGTGATATCCCGCGTCCACCAACTCCAATGTTTCCACGAGCTCCCGTAGTTCTTTCTCCCCGCTGTCATGTGTGGTTGCACCTCCTCTCCTGTCCTCGGCACAGTTTAACACGCAGTTGAAGTCTCCGCCCAGAATGAGTTCCCGTTCTTCCGGGAACTTCATCTGCCTAACCCTCTGCAAGAATTTCACTCTGGCCACCCCTAGGGTGGGTGCGTAGATGTTCTCAAGTAGCACGGGTTTTCCCTTGAGGTCGGCTGCGATCATTATTAAGTGCTGGTTACAGTTCTCGACACCCCATGGTGTCGGGTCCTTCACTGCTCCATACGGGTTTACCAGAATCGCAACTCCTGCCCCCTCCCATGCCCCTCTGACCAGAAGGACATTTTCTCCGCTGACGTGGGCCTGAAGCCCCACATTGCCGCGAATTTGGTCGCTGCCAATGAGTACTCGCTTTCTTTTTAAGTGTGTCTCCTGTATGAAGACCACATCCGCCGTCACTCCTCTGTCATGCCGTTCCTTCAGCCCATGAAGATGGACCCCAAGTCGTCTAGGTGCGTGGCCAAGCCACGCACATTCGTTGTCAGGATCCCGATAGTTAGGTCGTCCCGATGTTTGTGTCCTTCCCTGCTCCTCGTCGAATCACGCCGAATCTGCTGGGCCTTGTTGCGCTGCTTCCTGAATGCAGCCTTTGTCCATCTGCTGTGTTCTTCCCTCGAACGCTAGGGGAGAACTTAGCCAAGGACGCCTGCTGCCCCTTTTGCAGTCTCGGCCTGCGTAAGTCCGTCGTGGTCACGTTAAGCGTGATCGGGAATTGGCGAAGACGGTGCCGCGCTGGGCTCCGTGGTCCCCACCATTTCTGCCTCCGTCCGTCGCTGGCCCCCTTCATCAGACGCGGTGATCCCTGGTAGTGATCCGCGGTGCTCTGTGGCGCCTTCTACGCTGGATGTCTCCTTGGTGGGCTCCGTCCCCTCCTCTGCCTCTTCCTGGGAACGCCGTACATTGCATGATCCCTGTTCCGCCTTGCCTGTCTCGGACAAGTTGCGTAGCGCCTTGAGCTCTTTCCCAGCTGCCCTCGCCGTAGCCAGCCTGCTTGGTGGCTTCGAGTCCATCGATGGGAAGCCAAATTTTGCTAGAACTCCCCGGCGTGGGGCGCTCAAGTGCCCCTGGCAGCATGAAAGTGAGCGAAGCGCTCTTCGTCGTATACCACTGATTGGAAGTGATGGCTGCCGTTAGGATTGAGCTGTAGGACCATGGTTACCGGCAGACAACCGCATGCCACATAGTCCTGCAACAAGGCCAGCGCCTCCTTCGTCTCCATCGGTCGGACACGGCCGGAGTCCATCGGGTCTCCGCGTGCATTACCTTCACTCACATATGTGTAGACTTGAAGTCGCGCTTGTCCAGTCTCATCCACCTGCAATACGTGCACCGCCTCCCGTGCCAGTATCGCCATTGCCTTTAAGTGAGTCGGGCGTACCCAATATCTGGTCTGTACCGGGAGTTTGACCGTCTGCTCGCGTTGAGCCTCATAGTGGTTTGCTATGCCTCCCAAGCGGTCCAGCTGGGTCAGTCCCATGTGACCTCCAAGTCCACAGGCTTCCGCCTCCGCCTCGAAGTCTGCCGGTCGCAGCCTGGCTTCGTCCGATAAGTTTGCGATCATGATGTTAAGAACCTGCTTCTTCAGGTCGTTGACCGCCTTGCTCTCTTCGCTCCTCGGGAGGGGTACATAACCTTCTTGTTCTCCTTGGCTCCGTAGAATGCCCACCAACCGCAGTGCCCTGTTGCGGGGACATCCGCTACTTGTCCAGCTAGAACCGCCAGCCAAGTCCCTAGAGGGGCTCCCTCGTCTGTTGCCGGGACAACTTTAGTGAGGCGAAAACTCTCGTCCCCCTGGAGGTCCTCCTTGCACTCCATCTCTTCCTCGGTGTCCCTGACTTCCAGCAATCGGCTACCTCCATGAGAGCTAACGCCGTCCCGTTCGGGCGGCTTGGTGTCTGGCTGTCTTTGACCGCGTCGTTGAGCCCGTCTCTCCTCCTCTGTCTCCAAAAGATATTGGTGTATGAGCCTTTGGGTGAGCCCTCTGGATGCCGCTTGGGGCGACGCCTGCCCCTGTCCGCTCGCTATGGCAACCTTCGGTCCGTCTGTGAATTTCCTCACCTTGGTGCCGGTGCATGGCTCCGCTGTGCCTTCTCCTTCTTCGCTGGTTCACTCGTCTGGGGCTCTGCGTTTGGGCGACGCAGATGCACACCGGGGGCCCCGTGGAGGGTCTTCTGGCTGCCGTCTCCCCTTGGGCCTCTCAATCTGTCCTTGTCAATTTTCGCTCTGTGTTCGATGTGTCTCGGTCTGGTTAGTTTTCCCGCGACCCCTCCGAAGTGAAGAGCACCCTCCACGACCTGGCCGATATTTGCCCACCGTGCGCTTAGTCGACGATCGCCCTCGTGACTGCGCTGTTGGACTTGTGTGAAGTCCTGGATGGAAGGTCGCAGGTTCCTGTGAGGCTTCTGCCCTCGTTGTGGTTCGCGCTTGGTCTGCCGGTGCCGCCGCGTCCTGGGTGCAGATGTCCATGTCCTCGTGTGTGCTGACTCGCTGCGGCGTTCGCAGTTGTTTCCAATCCGATGGGAGCGCTGGGCCCTTCTTTGAACTGCTGGGTTTGCGTTTCGATGGCGACCTGGTTCGGGGCCGGCCTTGCTTGGGTCTGCCGTGCGACTCCGCGCTCGTTGTGTCAGGTGCGAGTAGACCCAGCCTTGTCCGTAGCTGCTCCAACGTTCGTGGCAATGCGGCATCCCTTGTGCCCTCTGCTGCTGTGCGTCGTTGGGAGGGCAGTTTGTCCTCATAGCTCAGCGAGTGTTCCGCCCGCATCTTGTCCAATTCTAGTATCGTCGTTTTGCAGAATTTGGTTGGGTGGTTCGGGAGAGGCATCGCCGACATGGCCAGTTGACTCTCGCCTCGTGGTGCTTGACCACTAACTCCGCCTCCCCGCACCTGATAATTGCCAGGTCTCGCAGCCCGCTGGGGTATGCCTCCACCTTGATGCACCAATCCACTGCTTGTCGTTGAGCCCGTAACCCTCTACTATCGGGTGATTCATTTCGCAGACTTGCAGCCCCAGTTTTGCCGTAAAAGCCAGTGAAGGTCTTGTGAAGTAACCATACCGCCGCGCGTCTCCACCGTAAAGAAGTAATAGTCAAGCCTGACCACCTCCTTCGTTGTTCTGGCTCGCTCCCGTTGTCGCTCGTAGTCAACTAACGGGAGGAGCTTCCCGGGCAGTGGAATCTGCCAATTGGCCCAACGAGCCGCCGAGCGCTTCCCTTTAACCGTCACCGTCAGCACCCTTGAAGCCATATCCACTGCTATCCGTGAGATGGCTTGTTTGAACTGGCTGATCTCTTGCTTCTGGGCTGCCGCCGCTTCCACCCCGGCATTGACAAGCGCCAGAATCGCTTGTTTCGACATTCCAACACTGAACCGCTGCCCTGGAGCTAAATGCGCATATAATGGGTATTCCAATCCCAGGAAAATGTCCGTAAATCCCGCTAGCTCTCCTGCAGTCATGGACTGCAAAAGAAATGGCGGTGGTGCTGGCACTTCCAGTTCATGGTTGAGAATCAGGAGCAACGCCTGGTCTTCGTCAGCCGTTCTAGGGCGGAGCGCCGTCAGGACCTTGGCTGGGGCCAGGCAGAGTGCCTTCAATCTCTGGAGCTCTTCTGACTGTTCCGTGTCCGTCTCTAATCCTGCCTCTACTGCTCCAAGATACGATTTTGGGGAGGCCGCTCCCTTCGCTTGTTGCTGCTCTCCAGTTGACTCGGTTTCGAAGTTCAAGAATCTCAGTCTGGTTTCCAGTTCTCCCTGAGGAATCCTGGTTTCCACGACCCATTCACGCAGTAGCCCGACAAACTTAGTCAGGTGATTGGTGTTGTTGAGGTCCCAATAGCTGATTATGCCCTTGTATTGCTCTTGTTGGGCGGGGTCACTTCGTCCTATCAGCGGCTCCGAAGGTCTTGTTCGCTGGGGTGTGATCCGCCTCTTATCATTTTTTTTGAAAGGAGTAGAACCTCCGCCCCGAGGCCAGCTCTCGCAGCCGGAGTGCTGTCTGACTTACGTAGTGCATTGGGGCATCAAGCTCTAGATAGGATTTCAGTTGCCAGAAGACCGATTTCCCGTCTCGTTGACTCTCCGTATTCTTCCCCCTTCGCGCTTGCCTTGGGGTGCTTTCCGCTTGCTCTGAGCAACAGGTACGCGTGCGTTTCCGTCCGTCTGGTTTGCTCGGCTAGGCTTGTTTCCCTCGACGCGTCTCTTTGTTCTCTCTTGCCCCTTGCTCTCACTCCAACTGTCTTCCAGTCATCGTCAGGTGGTTGGGCAGTTGCCTGCCCACACTGACTTGCTTTGCTCCTTTCCACTCTCTCTTGCCCCCTCCCCCGATGCAACTTGCTGCTGCTGTCTGCTCTTGATCCGCTGGGGTCTTGAGCAGGCGCCGCTAAATTAGAAAGTGAGATCACAGTTATTGGGGTTTTGTCGAAGCTGGAAGCAAGTTGCTCATGGCTGTACAAAATATTATTTTCTCGATACCATTCGTATTGCTCTCGAATACGAGAGACCCTTGCGTTATATCGTTTCGAAATCACCGCGTTTTGGCGTGGTGTCATCGCACCAACCATTGAGACACCAACAACGTCTTCTTCGACGACAGAGCGAGGAAGTAGTGTCACAGGAGGGGCTGGATTGGCACGAAAGAATTAAGCATGCGACCGGATTGCAGAATGTCATCCTCCTCTCATGATTGACACAAAATGTGTAGGTTGGGCCAACTTTATCATGGCGTTTTCCGGAATGGTTGTGTCCTCAAACTTCTTTGGAAGCTCGCCGATATACAATTCATTTGTGATTGAAAACTTTGGAAGTGAATACTTGTTCTTCTTCAACAGCGATGAATAACACGATCCACAAATTTGCAACACAACTTTGTTCTCGGCCTTACACACACCTCGTTTTGATAGCAGTATTCCACAAAGCCGGGATGAGACAGAGCTCACGTCATAGTGCTCCAACAGCTTGCGTGGTAAATTGGCAGGAGGCTTCAACCGACGCTGCATTGACTGCAGCAGAACAGGACAACGTCCAATATTCTTGCCACTCACTTCTGATGCGGAACACCAGCAATCGCAAACAGCACATACTTTTTGTTCCATCGCTCCACAGCAAACCCGTTGACCACACTCCATGTAGGTCGATCTAGAAGCCGAATAAAGCTTCAAGGATTTTGTCGGTTTAGGATCATGAAGCCGTCAGTTTCTGCGGTGTTGGCGTCGGCTGTGTCGCTGGGAGTCATTAAAAGTGGATCTGCGGTCCCGATCTCGTTGCAGCTTTCACTTTTTCTTTGCGAGCTCAGTGGATTTAACGCAGACCGTACACAGCTTACGCTTTTTCTTGACCGCACCTGATGTGCACCTGAAGGCCGATCTTGCCATTGGCGATGGGTCCCTCCGCCAGGTTGTACTCAACTTTGTATAACGGTGCAAGAAGGGATTTGAAACCTAACCGTCCTCTCCTTTCCCAAGTCAATAGCGGACGAATCGAGTGCAAATAAATTACGTGGGAAGAGGGGTCATTGTTAGCAGCCATTTCAAAGTCTTTTCGCCACCAACCAATTATCTTTCAGACTCGACGGCTTGAAGAGCTCGTTGAGCACCTTTCTCAGATCACCAGTGCAGACATTTTATCTTTCTTTCTAATGAAGCCTGCTCCAGTTTGGAATTTCCAAGGAAGACGGGAAGTGGGGTTTTGATGGTGTCGAAGGGGGCACTGCAAAGAGAGCACTAAGTAAAAAAGCTGCCAAGGCTCCGGTAGCGCAAGGACGAAAGAAGATCCGTCTGACAGTTCTGAAGGACTACGTTTCTCCACTTGAGAAACAACGCCGAGCTGCTGCGACGCCAGTTCGAGTTATTGCATCCGCTCAAGGTAAGATTAGTGTCATGTTCATAGAGTTGGAGGTAACAGTTCTATTCTATTACAGTTGCGTGAATATGCAAAGACCCCGTCTCGTCTGAAGAAACAGTCGCTATATATGGTCGGTTCATGTGGGAATCGTACCATGTGGCGAAAGACGGGGAAACATCGTGCACTTGCACTTTTATGACGCCACTGCCACCGAAACATTTGAAAGCGCATATTCGGTACGATTCTTATCATGCATGTTTAAAACCGGTATTTGACATTGGTTTGTGATGAAACACAGAGACTACACTACAATGGAGAGCGATAGTTCGACTCCGACAAAATAATGATGACTACGACAGTATGGGATGAAGTTACCGGTTGCTGCGGTAATCCAACACCAGGAGACATTGTTTGCATCTCGCACTTCACGGACCTTGGTGTGTACCGAGATGAAGCTTGCCAATTCAACACAAAACATGCTGATTTGCGTGTCGACAATGCGGTGATGAGTACAGGCCTGACGGAAGAATAGTCCGAGAAGGTAGAAGATGACATTTGAGGCTGGTATCAGCTTGACATGACGTTGTTGTTATTGTATCCTGTTTTGATAACTTGATCACACCTAACACTTTCTTCTTCATACATACATTTCATTAAAAGTAGTGATTTCCACAAGTTTTCAAAAGAGCTGGTTTATTTATTGGAGAGATCAGAAGTAGACTCGTGTGTGCTTCGCCAGCACATCCTAAGGTGCAGTAGCCGCGGAGATTCCTGGGGGTGAAAAATCAGTCGTTTTACCGACAGGACTCACCCAGTCAGCGCTACGGTGGCGATAAGATCATCACTTTTTCGTTGCTCGTCTAGAGGTGTGCACGGAGCCTCTCTTTGGGTGCGTTCCGCCTTGGTCGAACGTATATGTGCCCTACGCCGCCGCGTTACGGGGTTGAGCTGGAGGGGCTGCCTGGGGTCTCTAATCTCAGCTAGTTTGCCCACTGTCGTACGTGCTGCTTGAAACTCGCTCGTAGGCTGCTTCTATGCCGCGCGAAGATGTGTGGGGACATGTCTACAGGAACATGGGCTTAAGCCGCCTAAGTTCATTCAAATGCCCCACGATGTTTTTGCTGGGTATTTTGCCCAATGCATGAAAAACCGACGAAGCACCCATGAATGTCGACGAGTGTAGCGTTTGTTAAATATTTGGACGGTAAAATACGTGAAATGTCGCTTGTGGCTCGCGACAAGCAACATCCACTTAGGTGGCTTGCTTTCTCTAGGACATTAACGATAGCAGAGATTTCACCGTCGTAGTGTGCAGGGACTGGCAAGGGCTTATAGTTAAAGTTGCGAGTTGGAAGGATTCACCGGCAGGGGAAAAATACGCTGGGTTGCTCACTGTTTTTGAGCGACTATGCGAGTTGGGAGTCAATTGCTAGGAACTCGTGTTCTTGAATCGCTGCTTGCTATTTGATTTACTGGGTTTTTCACCCTCTTGATATACTCTGAAATAAATGTCAGAGAACACTCCAATGGCTATATTCCCTCCGGCCACTTCACGAATTACCAAGACCCTTTTGCTGCCAATGTAGCGACACCATTTGTGTCACTTTGAGATATTGTTGGCCACCGAATGTCCACCAATTCATCATCTTGTTCTGCTTCTTTGTCTGTCGTAATATCAGGATCTAAGTCGTCACACTCACCACTTGAGCTTTCTGTGAGAATCTGTGAAGATTCGGATCGTGGTCTGCATGCAACTCTACGATCAGTTGGTGAGAAGTTTGTGGCCATTGACGGATTGTCGTGGCCGACCAGTGTGTGCATGTTTTAGGGACGGTCATGGATGGCACCAGATCTGGTTTGATCTGGTGTCGTCAAGAGCATCGGGTGCCACAAGGTTCGCAGCTGGATAGCGTGAGGGTGGCGCAGGGTAATGTGCCGGATCGCCGCGCGGAAGTGCAAGGTGCGGAGAATGCGCGTGTGAGATTGTCTATGGGATTTTGATGCCAGGTGCTTTCCCCGGTGTTCACGGACACAAGAGAACACTACACTCAGTTTTCAATCTGCTCTGTGCCTCAAAAGCCTCCCCTACATCCCGTCTCTACGCCCTCGTCACCGCTCAAGACTCCTCGCCACTCCTCTCCTCACCAGCTCACCTCCGTACGTATCAAGAGCACACGGACCTAAAAAGCTCTTACTTTCTTCTTCCGTCTCCGATACTATTTCATCGCTAATGTACAATGAGTTTTCTGCACCGATCGATTCTTCCACACGACTACCCGCAGACAAATTGACTATGGAAGCTCAAGTTGATGTCAGTGTCGTCAGTTCAATCACACTACGTTCTTTACTGGCCTCGGCGTCATCCTTTTGACAATCGCGCGTCGTCAAGTCGACGAGGTCTACGGCAGCAACTAACTCCAGCAGCGATGTCTTGAGTTCAATAGCCTGGCGAACTTCTGTAAGATCCTTGAACTGTTCGATGTAGATGACCTCGGTTGAGCGACCACCGCGGTAGGTGCGATCGCGGTCACGAACAAAAGCTGCGCGCATTTGGTATCGCTTATTCTTAGACTGACCGCCACCCCATAGATTGTTATTCCTCTTCATTCGATGATGTTGCTTTGCCTTCCCCACATAATTGGAATAGCAAGAAAACGGCGTCAAGTATCCGCAGCAAGACGCTGGGTAGCATCTGCATCAACCATGACTTCCTTGACCTTTCTACTACCACTAATTCTACCTGCTATTGCTACTTCTCTAACTGCCTCGGCGTAACTGTCCTCTTTTTATCACTCTCAGCTCCAGTGCAGGAATCATTGCGCACACCCTCATCATCGGCTCCGCAGCAGGTTTCAGCCCGCTCTTCCTTCCTGGGGTTGCGTCCTAAGCGCGCTTTCTCATCACTGTGCCAGGTAGATCCCGCAACTTCGCATTGAGTACGTTCGCATGAGTTGGGAGATCAACTGAGCCGTGGATAAGAGTGAAGGTTCTTAGCTCTAGCCAGTGTTTGCTCCCCCTCAGCATATTGTGTCCTTGCCACTTCACCGCTTTTTCCACGAGTTGGTGCTGGGTTAACAGCTCATCTGTATCGATCCGCAGGGGAAACTCCTCCGCTGGATCCACACACAGAATGACAGCCACTCGATGCCCGCACGGATCTCCAGAAACGAAGGCCACAGTGAAGTATTCGACGAGGTCTCCAGCTCGGAGGTTCTCTGGGAGCAGCTCGTCACGAGAGAGTCCCACCGCTACTTGAGCTTGTTGCTGCTTGTTTCCGAGTCTGCTTTTCCTCCACTGATGAAAAACCTTGGAAAACCTTAATGAACAACCTAAAACTTGAAAAACAAGTATATCGTCGGCGTCGGGTCGTTTGAATTTCACTGTGCTTTACTATAGGACGGCGTCCACGCGCGGTATAAGATTCCTCCTCGGTATACCAAGTCTCTACAACCTTCGTGGATATCAGTGGCAGAAGGTAGCATACCGAAAATTTGCTACAGCACGATACTTATTGAGAAAGCTTGGTGCATTGCAGGTGAGTAATTACAGTCTTAAACAATAAAATGCGTGGCCATCAGGTCACAAAATCCGGATTTCTGATTGGCTAACATTTTTAACTTATGTCAGTATGTATAAAATAGAGGTAACAATTCTGTGGTGATTTTTAGAAGTATTTAGGATTCTGAAATATACAATAACTATAACTACATTATTTTATGATTTTGGTTCTCAGCTATAGGACGAGCGATGCCGTCTCCAGCGCCAATATCCAGTAGTGAACTACCGTCATGCTTGCTGCTCACCCTGCGTATAGAGAATGTGAAAGATTGAATCCAGATTTCGGATCGATCTTATTCATGCATCCGGATTTTTCCGAAAATCCAACCGGATTGAACCAACCGGATTGTTGAACTCGATCATTCTCGTCGCTGTAGGCGCTGTTCACGATCCGATTTCAACGAACGACGTGCCCATGTACCGCCTCACTGTTGATGTCTGCTGCGACAGCGTTGTAGCCCATTTGATGTCCTGCTATCATCCGATTCAAACCGGGTTCGATCCTGGACCATCCAGATGGAGAGCAAAAGAACAGGATTCGGATGCATCCGGATAAGGATCCATACTCTTCCTGTGTAGTCTTTTCATCTAAGCCCAACCAAGTCGCGGCTGGAGTTTTATTGTAATCATTGCTTTAAAAAAATGAAAGGGACTGAGGCGGACTGGCTACGCCGCAAAGCGGCGTATCGAGAACGGTTGTAAGTTAGACTCTTTGTGACGGATCCAGCTCCGTTGTTTGCGGTTCGTATAGAGTTGAATTTTCGGATAGTTTACGGGACGAGTATACGCGACGAGTTTACGGACGGCAATCGAGCCCTCAAGACCCTTCCATCACACTCTTCCCCTCCAAGATCATCGAAAATGATCCCTCTTCCAGTTCTGCCATCCCTTCGCGATCTCAAGTGAACACCTCGACCGCGCAAACAGATGTCCGAACTGCTGCTCAAAAACCCACTCACGAATTGTTATCACCGACAACAAACACCCTGACTTGTATGAGCTTTTTGAGCTTTTTACCGTCCGACGACGAAGCCTTTGCGACACTGCAAGAGGCCCTGGAGCTGATCGACTACTACGACTCCCACGATGGCAACGCACGCTTCACCAACATGGTTGCCTCGTCAACCAACAGCTCTGCTAACCCGACCAAGGAACTCCCAACGACCAAGCCGAAGAAGCGCAAACGGAGTGCCACGAGTTCATCGACGGTGCTCCAACGTCGCAAACGCACGGAAATTAATTCGTTACAAGAGCAAAGCGAGATTCTGCAGACGCAGCTGGGCCGGTTGCTTCGCGGGGACGCCACTTCTGACAGTCTCAAGGTGAACGCGCTAGCGTACTCGCAATGGAAAACACGTGAGGTGCTATCGCGTAACCATCGCGACGCTATCAAGCAATTCGAGGACCGACAAATGGCCGAAGAGACCAACAAGCAACTGAAGAGTAAGCTGACAAAGCAGCATCGAGTTGCAACGGCTCTGTGCAAGTTACTCCGCAGCCAATCTCTGCTATCGGTACGTGTAAATTTCCTTGTGGCTTCTAGCAGTGTAAAGACTCGAACTAATTTTCCCGTTTCTTCGTGGCTAGGATATGAAGTACGTGTTGAGAGGAGAATCGTCAAACTTTTCTTCTCAGTACCCAACATTCTCAGTCGAATCAAAAGTATAATACTCTTCCACCAGCACGTCCTGCAAGTGTTGGGAGTGCTCTCGAAGTTTCCAGCTCAGGTTCTTAAGCACGACATTCTGAGCGTACTCGACGTCTTCGGCTCGCGCCGAAGGTTCCACGCTGCGGTCCATGTACATTTGCTCGCACATGCGCACGACCGACGCGTTTTGGTCAGTCTCGGATCGAGTAATGATCGTCCAACATTGGTCTCGGAATTGTAGGCCTTCGTCGGTGAGAGTCATGAGGTCGGCCTTGATAATCACGATGCGATTGGGCTCGACGTATTTGCGGAGAAACTGCACGCCTTTGACTTGTTTTACGTACGATTGGCACTGCAGCGTGAGGATCCAATTCTTCTCACGCGAATCGGGTTGGCTTCCGTTCATCTGCAGCATCAAATGGTTAGATCGAGGGAGATCAAGTAAAAAGCGCTATCAGTTCGTACGTATCGTTCCCATTTTTCAGGACATGGGCGGTGTGTGGTCAAGTCCTTCCAGCAGATGAGCGCCGCCGCTTCCATCGGACACCCCATGGGCGTCGTCGAGATGGCCTCTGCCGTTTTGCCCAGACCTTTGACGTGTTTCATTTGCATACTGCAGTTGATCGCTGGCGGGGTTCTGGACTGGAACAACGAGCCGGAATCTCGGTAGTGCTGAGCTACTTTTTGTTCGAGGTGGTCCATGATGGCTTTGCCGTTTTCAAAGGCATTGAACGAATACCTTGACGTCGGCTCGTTGCCAAACACAAAGTCGATGCCCTGAAGCACCGTTTTCTTCTGCAACACGCGTCGGAAATTCTTATCCACATCGGCTTGGAGCGCCAGAATCTCCTTCAGCTTGCGGTTGGTCTCCTCCGCTCGACGTCGCTCGTTGTACTCGATCTCGACGAGCTGTTTCCACTTGGATTTAGTCGCTGAATCCAATCCACCCGCTAGACTCGTGGCCATAGAAGGTGATCGCATGACCTTGAGCTGCTCGATTTGCAGCTCCAGTTCTCGAACATGGTCCCGTAGGTTTTGCAACTCTGCTTTCTTGCGCTGCTGCACGCGAGTCGTGTAGCCCGGAGGGTTCGATCGTCGCTTCCGCTTTGGAGCTCGGGATTTTGCCACGGGGTGGACAGTTCCCGAATCCGAAGACGAGTCGTTGGACTGTACTCCGTCGTCGAAAGAGTCGATGAAGGCGATGGCCTCGGCCACGGTCGCAAAGTCCTCGTTGCCAGTCTCCAAAAGTTCATTTGCTTTGTCGTTCGCAAATTGCCGAATGATACGCAGTGCTAAGTCACGTCGAACCACGTGAGCGAGTTTACGAAGAGAGGTTGATCTCGGTGATTAGTCACGTTTCTCCGTGTGACTGAGTTTCTCCTGCTGTTTATGAAGGCAAATGTTGATGGGGCAGAGGCGGCTCTCAGCTGACTCAATACAATAGTAAATTCGCCCAGGCTGGTTATTTCGTGCGGAGATTTCTTCCAATCAAAAAATGATAAGCAGTAAGGAATCATGCTCAAAAATCAAAGTCGATATTTTGCATTACTTTCCAACCTCTAACATATTCCCTCCATTAACCTCTGCGAGGTTGCTTCGTCCATTCCTCTAGCCGACTCGATCAGAAACTCTTGCAGAAACTGTGCGTGGGCTCGCATCTTCAAACTCCAAGTCTCGAACGCAACCTCCCGGAGATACTCAACGTCTTTCGGACTGGCAGTCAAGTCCTTGTCCCCTTCCATGAAGAGCTGGACGAAGAACTTCACCTCACAGGCCTCAGCTGGATTTGTCTCCGATTGAGACAGAACCGTCCACGCGTAGCAACCGAGATGCATCCCATCCGTAGGCAGCAACATCTTGTATGCCCGCGCCAACACGATGCGACTCTCCTCCTCGAACTTCCGCATGAACTGCAGTCCGTTCACTGGCGTCGCGCCGTCTTTGCCTCGCAGAATCTGGTCAAAGTTCTTCTGCATCGAGTTATGCTCGCTCGTTTGCATCTAAAGGCACAGCATTAGTCCCCATTCACGAGAGTTTTGAATATCGCAGCACTTACGTAGCGATAGGATTTGTCGGGATATACTCGGAGCGTAGTGAGCTCCTTCCACAGCGCATCACTCGCAGTCTCCATCGAACAAGCAAGTGGAGCAGTTAACTGGATCTCGACGGTGGTGCCAAGGTGCCGATCAAGTCTGCGCTTCATCTGGCTGCTAACACCCACAGCCTCCGTGCCCACTGGAAACACAACCGATGACCCCAAGTACATGTCCGCTACCTTCTTCTCCAGCTGTGCCATGATGACTTGGCTGTTGTCGACTGCAGGCAGCGGGTCCTGCAAGCTTGGCCTCATCCCTAACACGTACTTCATCCCCTAAAGAAGCACACCAACCATCAGCAAACGGCAGTTGAAGCTCCTACAGCTTAGCAATACACAAACCGTGAGTATTGACTTCCTCGTGACCAGCGCTCGCAGGGCGTCGTCGACTTTGAGCTGGTTGGCCAGCACCTCCTTCAGTCTACGGTTCGTCACCTCGGACTGTTGTCGCCTGTGGAACTCAATCATCGCCATCTCCATCCACTTGCAGTCTGCTTTCTGTTTGAGCTGCTCGACGTGCAATTCGAGGGGTTTTGTGCCAATGGCTCGAGTCTTCTTGAGCTGTTCCAATCGGAGCTCCAGCGCTTCTGCCTGCTCTCGAAGCTGCTGCATCTCGGCCTTCTTGCGGTGCAAAAGTCTCGTCGAATAACCTGCGGGGCTCTTTGATCTGCGTCTGCGCTTGGACTTTGTCGGCTGCTTAGTTTCTATAGTGTTTGCAGTGACTGGGAGTCGGTCGTCTGCAACGGGAGAGCTGGCGCCGTCGCTGCCGCTAGTGCTTCCGTTGGTGTTGTCATTGTCGTGCGAGTCGATGAAGGCCAGTGCTTCGGCCACCGTGGCCGCCTCAGGTTCCAAGAAGTCCATGACATGCGAGCAATACCGCAAGTTCGAAAATGTCCAGGCGAAGCTGTCAAAGAAATGTCGCAGGTTGTGATTGGCGGTAATTCGACCTTCAAGCGGTTTGATTCGCTGAAAAGATGTTTATGTGGCAAGCAAGATTACGGTCCCAGTCTTTTGCGTTTCTTTTCCGCCAAAAATGTAGGTTACATTTTTCCGGCCGCTTATCTTCGTTAGCTGACGGGTTTCTGACTAAATGCCGCTTTCAAAGCCTCGCTCACGTGCACCTGATTGTCCATGAGCTGCTTGAGCGTGCGGTTTTCCTCCTCGGCTTGTCGGCGCTTGATGAATTCGGTCACGGCTTGTTCTTGCCAGTCACAGGGACATCCGTCCTGTGCCACCTTTCCCACGTTGTTCTTCTGGAGCTGCTGCACGTACGCCTCGAGGTCTCTCACGTGCTCCCTCAGGAACTGCAGCTCGGCGCGCTTGCGACGCTGCAGCCCCGTGGAAGAGCTCCATCCCGTGCGTATCCGTCTGCGCTTTGGCGCTTTTCTGGGTGTCTTGATGTCGCTGGAAGGTGCATCGAGATCGATTCGGGTCGCGCACACTTGGACCGTGGATGGGTCGACCGTCCCAGCGCCGCTCGCGGCGTCGTCGCACACGCAGCAATCGATGAACTCGAAGAGCTCTTCTAGAGGCACCAGCAGGTCCTCGTCTTGCATCATGTCGAGCGGGTTCATCTCCTTGAGACGATTCCCGAGGCGCTGACAAACGTGAAGTGACGACCTAGTCGCGCTTTGCACCCACGTTCAGTACGGGATACCTCATCGTCGATCACGAAGGTACGGACCCCACCGCTGTGCACGCTCTGATGCTTCTTGTCGGATTTGCCATCGACGACGGTGCAGACCTTGACGATACGGATTGATACCAAAGGGGGACGAGAATTGTGAGGTTACTGGGATCTTAATATCGCTCTCTGTGTCTACACCGAGACGCTCACGAGATCAGCTCTACTCTACTAGTACTTTGGATGCAACGAACTTGTGTCATGTTGTTTACCTGCTGCGAGGGCGGTCTACTTTTTCCTTAGCCCAAAGTTCAGCAACCTGTCGTTTGTGAGAGAGAGAGACTTCTTTTCCGCGAGCCATGTTGTTTACCATCAAGCTTCGGATTATGAGGACAAGGTCGAAGTGTCGGCTGCGAGGACTCAGCAGCAGACTACAGTTTCGCTCCCTCGACAGCCGAGATCCATTCAATCCGCTCCGACTCCCAATCTCTGCCCAGCTTGCAGTTGAAACTCCACGTCGTGGATCGACCGTTGTTTGGACGAGAGCTGCAGTTGTGTTGTGGATGCAGAACCGTCTGCACGTTGAGAAGTTCCGTCAAAGCTCCACATCCCGTCCAGTTTACCAGTACATGCACATGTTGCTCCTGTGCCTCGATGCGTGACTACCGTACAGTAGGAGAAATGCCGCTTCGCGACTAGTATCTGTGACTCCGGCAGTGAAGTGTTTGGATGCGCCCCGACACGTCATGGATGAGCGAGCGTCATCGAAATACAGTGTGTCGCGATCTGTTCAATCCGGCTTGTCCCCCCTCCCTCCGTGGCCTGACCACGCAGAGGATTTCAAAGGGAACTACATCCGAGCTTTACACTTAGTCGACCCGTCCACCGCTGTAAACACGTAGGATTACAACCTTCCTCAACGCGCGACTCGAAAAATCCGCAGCATACATCGGATGCCATCGATTTTGCCGTAAAGAAAACGAGCTAGTCGCGATTACGGGGTCCGAATAGATTACGATGTCGAAGTAGAGTCGTACGCCATCGAAGCTCACCAGGACTCAGCAGCGGTTTACTTCAATCACCAGCCCGCAGCTCTGTCTCAATTGCGAGTTGCTCTTTGCTGTCGATACACGTGGATCGATCGTTCAACGTAAGGCTACATCCGAGTTCCGATATCTGCTACGGCTACTGCAGTGTATGGGAATGGGGCTGACGATACCAAGCTGCGTGTTGCGAGTGTCACACTTTGATTCCGTTCGCCACTGCATCAGCAAACGCTTCTCCAAATCGGTTTGCACGGAATTACCACAACAGGCCCGAAATCAAGATACGAAAATGTTTTCAAGGATTACAGGACTTCAATTACTGCTTCGTTCAACAACTTTTCGCAACGTATGGTTCTCTCGGAGCTGCTTCTTCATAACAGCCTTCAGGAAGCGGTTCGTTTCCTCAGACTTTAAGCGTTCCGTGAGTTGATTCTTTGCCAAATCTCTCCGTCGACCATGTGAAACCTCGTCCAAATCGACGGCAACGACACCTTTAATCTGGCTCAGATACTCTTCCAGATCCTGTGCGTGTTGTCGCAGAAACAGCAATTCTGCTCGCTTGCGGCGTTGTAGACCTGTGGATGAAGTCCACCCAGTTCGCTTGCGTCGACGTCGTGGCATTATCTCACACTTGCTTGCTGACATAGCCCGCTTCGTGTCGCCTTCTAGCGAGCTGAAGCTTGTTAACGCTATCGCCGGTTGTGACTGGTTGTCGTCGGTGCACTCGTCCCAATGATCGATGAAGGCGAACAGTTCTTCGAGTGTCGCCATGTTCTCTTCTTGCTCGACCAAAAGCCCATGAAGTCGTCGTGCTCGGTTGCGGTTCGATTGCAAAGTAAGGCCCGTGGTCGGCATCAGATGAAGGCTGAGTCAAAGAGATTATGCTTTTCGTGTTTATGAGCGCTTAATTACGGGGCTTTCTCAGTTGGCTTTCCCCGAACACGGCATGTTATATGTTGCCTTTCGATATCCTTTTTTATTTTTCAGCCCATCAATTCTTAAGCTTCGATGTTCGACAGACCCCACGAGCGGTTTTGCGATCCCTTTGAGCAGAAGTCAAGTTTCTCAAAGGTCTACTTTCAGCTGCTGAAGAGCGGTTGGTGAGGTTTATGCTGGTGTCGGTGGTTCGTCATACATTTTGGATTGGACGTTGCCGAATCGGCAGCTTGTCTTGGACACAACAATGGAATACTATTCCGAATGTTTTGACTCGACGATTTTTTCTTCTTTCGCTTGCTATACTACCTCAACGTGTTCAGCTTCGTGGACAAGTTTTTCCTGCTGACTCTGAAGACAATTCAGAATCTTTTTACTTGTCGTTCCAAGCACTTGCTGCTCGACCGTCCGCCGGTCTTTCTCTGCGGGAGAAAATCCTCCCACGTCTTCTGGGTAGAGCCGAAGGAAAGAATGCATAACGGATGGATGGTCTGGGTCTCCATCGCATTGCTCGATGACTGTCCAACTGTCCATTCGAAAGCGGAGATTTCCCGTCGGGAGGAGAAAGTAACCAGCTCCAAGGACCAGAGTCCGCGTAGCTTCCTCAATCTTTCGAGTAAAGGCTAATCCGTTGAGTTCTCTTGCAATCGCTCCACTCCTCAACGTCATGGAGAAATTCTTGTCAACTGATGAAGGCTTCCGCTGTCTCAACTGCAATTCAAATGCACATGTTACCCAGGGGGAAAAATATCAACACTTCAAAAGACTCACAAAGTGGTAGTGTTTGTCGGAGACTTCTTGGGCGACAAGAAAATCCTTCCACATCAGGTTCGTAGCAGAGTCCCTCGGGCACGACAGTGGTGTTGTCACGGCAATTTCGTATAAGCCACCAGTCTTGACGCGCAGCTCGCTACCGATGGAAGTCTGCACATTTCCTGGCAAGACTGCAGCCACGTTCGTGTACAGGCTTTCAACCTGCTGTTCCAATTGACCGATCAAGGCCAACGAGCGATCACTGTCGGTTAACGGTCTTTCAACGGCCGAATGCGAGTGCTTGCCATAGAACTCCATTATTTCCTACAACAACAACAAATAATTAGTTAAGTTGGATTTGAAGACCCATAACGATCGCTTACATCGACTGCGGCGTGCTTTCGGAATAGTACTCGTAGCACCTGACTCGTACGTAGCTGTTCATGTAGAACGGCTCGTAGTTTGCGATTAATTTTCTCCGAAGTCAGACGTTGCTGGTGTTGCTCTGTCGCCATGTTAAACCAAGTCTTCATCGATCCGTCATATTGCGGTGGTGCGGCAGGCTCAGAACGAGTAGAATTCGACAGCTCTCGTGTCTTCTTGATAAACTGCAGTGCGGACTCCAGCTCTTTGCTCTCCTCTCGGAGGGCCAGGATCTCGGCTTTCTTGCGTCGTTGTAGCCGTGTCGACGACCCCGGCGTTCTCTTCTTTTTCTTGGGCTTCTCTGGTACGGGCAATAGAGTAACGTCACTCAATATGTCGTCCAGCGAGTCCAACAGCTCGGCTTCCATGTCTTCGCTGCTGTAGGGAGAGCCCACATCTTCGCTTGCATTGGCGGCGACATCCACCACCGTGACGTCGCAGGAGTCGATGAAAGCTACGACGTCTTCCAACGTTTGTCCGCTCCCAATCAAAAAGCTCATGGTCGTCGCGATTGAAAAGGAAAAGTGGAGGCACAGGACCGTTGGACCCTTGTCGAAAGATGACGCTGGGCGAACAATGATGCGGTCGATGTTGATGCTGTCGATTTGTTTATGCGGCAAAAAGGTCGGTTCAGTGCCGACTTCACCCATAACCGAGTCAGAGTCATTTGCGAATCGTTCCGACCAGGGACACTCAGCCGAGAGGAACGAACGCCAGGATGTGCGAGGTCCAAGGTCAGCGAAGAAACGGAGCAAGGTAGGAGACAAACAGTAAGTTCCCCTGACATCATCTTAGAGCTGAATTCCCGTGTTATGTGGTTAATTTCTGACCGAATGCCACTTTCAGGCCTCGCAAGCTTGCTTCTGGTCGTGGAGGAGATGCTTCAAAGCGCAGTTTTCATCCTCGGAATGTTGTCGCTTGTGAAGTTCGATCTTGGCCAATTCCTGCCAGTTGCAGCCATGTTGTCTAAGTCCTCACGCTTAGTTGGAGTTGCTGGACGTACGCCTCGAGGTTCCGCACATGTTCCCTTAAAAACGGCAGCTCTGCTTTTCGCCGTCGTTGCAGTCCCATGGACGAGCTCCAGCCCGCTCTCTTCCGTCGGTGCTTGGGTGTTTTGTTAGGAGCTCTGGCGCCGACGGGAGTAAAGACTTTCACCGTCGGCAGGTCGCTGGCTTCGGGGTTTCCTTCATTTCCAATGTCATCGCACACGCAGCAGTTAATAAACTCGAGCAGACATCCTAGCGGCTGCAACGCATCCTCATCTATCATGGCGACTGTCTTGACTCTCGCTGGCACGGATGAAAAGGAAATGGCCATGGCTAAAACCGCGGCACCGTCGCGGACTTCGTCGAGGCCCACGTCGAGGTACCAATTACGCTCTTGTCGGGTTTGCCGTCATGCATCAGTGCTGACAACGGCGATAACGATTGCTGACAGTCTTCACAGCAAGTAGTTCGAAAAACTCTCTTTTAAGAGGCATGCGCCTTACATGTTTCACCGGATGGTATTCGTTTGGATAAATTTTCATGATGATACCTGTCGATCAGCGATGGGGCCTCCTGGTGGTCCAGTGGGTGTGTATACAACTCACGAAGTTCATCCGTCCGGTGTGACGTACCGTATAGAAATTGTCTTATCCTGCAAACTGTCGTATCCGACAGTAGATTTAAGCCAATCACAATTGACCAAATGTTTCCTTGTATTGAAAATGTCATATCCGACACAAAATTGGTGGTTAGCACGGCGAGGCACTTTTGCTGGACAGAAGTCATCGCACAACTCAATTCGCCATGGGGAAAGGAAGATGCAAGCACACTGAGCACGGAGGGCGAAAGCCACGAGCGTACAAGCGTTCGGTGCCGACGCACCAATTCCGGCTAGACGTGGTCCTGCACTTCGAGACGCACACCATGGATGCCACGCTCAGCAAGTTCTTCAAGGGCCTTACAGGCACACAGCTCCAAACGAAGCGGACAAGCGTGTACTTCTGGCGCCAACAAAAGGAGAGACTCACGGCTTTGTGCAGCACACTGGCGACGGCAAACCAGCGTCGGGTTCGTCTGCCTGGGATGGCTACCACGCTGCTGCCCCATGATGCCGAGGTACACATCGTGCAGTGGATCAACGCGTATCGCTCCCAGGGCCTTCCTGTGTCAAGATTGATGCTTCAGCGCAAAGCTCTCGCTGTTGCTAGAGACGCGGGTGTTTCTCGGAAGTTGCTTGCTGCGTCTCACGGCTGGGCGAAAGGCTTCCTACGGAGGCATCGTCTCGCCCTACGAGCAAGGACGCGCCAAGGGCAGGTGCATCCTGAAGACGCAAGCGCGGCGCTGGAGCAGTTCAACCGGGACGTGAAGCAGAAGATGGCGGGGCTAGGTGTTGATTGTGCGTATAACGCAGATCAGACACCTGTGTTTTTCGAGTATCTGCCAAAGAACACCATCAGCAAGAAGGTGTCAAGACGGTATGGGTACGGTCGGCGAGCAAGGACAAGGAGCGGCTCACGTGCATGCTGCTGGGAGACTCGCTGGGCCGCAAGTACCCGCCTTACTTGATTGTGAAGACACGGCCGTCAACGGTGCCCAAGACGCACGTGGAGAACCTGAAAAAGCGGCATGGGTTTGGAAAGGTGCTGTGGCGGAAGATGCAGCCTCTTCAAGAGCGGCACAACGTCGTGCTGTTCAGCAACTGAAGCGGGTGGTGGAATGAAGGGTTAATCATTGACTTTCTGCGTTTCCATTTTGCAGAGCGGGCCGACATGACGACTCAAGTGCTGCTCCTGCTTGACGACTTCTCTGCGCATTGGACTGCCGCTGTCTGTGCCTGTGCGAAGGAGCTCAACGTGGAGCTGATGCGAGTTCCGGCTGGGTGTACAGGTGTCTGTCAGTCCGCAGATGTGGCATGGAATCGACCGCTCAAGCTGAGACTGAGGGAGCGTTGGGTCGACTTCTTGGAGCTGCAGATGCAGGACCATGAGAAGGCCATGCCAGCAGCAGCGTCGTTCAAGATGGAAGCATCCGATCGAGCGGACGTTGTGGAGTGGATTGCAGACGCCTGGGATGAGCTGTCGACCAACACGATCGCAAATGGGTTCAAGGGAGTGTTGCGGGAGACTGAGGACGACAAGGACACGCTGTTGCGGATCGAGGGCGTAGTTGGGCGCTTAGAAAAGCTAGGACTGTTCAATAAACACGTAGGAGAGGTAGCTGAAGAGCAAGATGTCGTCAGTAGGGTGATTGATTGAATTGAACACTTTGATGTGTAAGTTTGCCTCTTATTCTACTCGCGCATGCATGCAGGCGTGTAGCTCTTGAATGCACAAGCAGGACTTCATTGGAATCCTAGTGCGCGTTGGGAGGGTTCTCGGGGTAAACCCCTCCCGAATTCGAATCTGCAATTGCCTTCTCTTCAATGTACGCTTTTGTCCGGACAGTCTGCCCCATTTTCTGTTTACCATATGTAGAGTTCCTTTATAATCTAATGCAAAATTTGAATATAACATATTATAGGTTTTTGATCTGTGTGACTTTGGGTGCTGGATAAGACAATTTCTTTACGGTATTCGTGTTTTAGCATGACACGAATGGTCTGGTTGAATCTGCTTCAACTGCGTCATGCACCAGGACGTTCCTACGTCATAAATTTATCTTAGGATTAGTTGTAGAGAACCTAGGGCTCCAGTCAGTTCACTTCTCAATCTGCCGTCGTGCAGGCAAGCAATAACGAAGACTAATCCATAAATTCGTTACATCCGGTTGGGGTTCGAGTCCCTGCGGGGCTGCCGGGCCGAGGGCCTACAGAAAACATCCAGAAGAATGTGTATTTTCCGCGTGTAGCGAGCGTAGCGAACGGAACAAGCGGAAAATGGGTTTCCCTGATGAAGGAAGACATTCTGCTCCAATTCCGGACCAACTAACTGCTCTTGCCGGACAAGACTTCAAGAGGATAAAACTGCCGGAGTTTTGGCCAGCCGTTGAGCGACTCGCGTCGTCGCAGGCAGAGTTCTCCGTTCAGTCGTGGTTCATTTCGGTTCGAGCGTCGCAGTGAGCAGGTTACGCAACAGCCACCGCACCAAGTCTCCTGCGACAGCTCCTCGCCGCCCAAGCAGCACCTAAAGCTCCGCTGCTTCGAACCGTGCGGCGTGCCCCAGTTTTTCAACCCTCCCACCATCCTTTGGGCTGCCACTCGGCACCTTGCCTTCCACGCAAGGAACCTCATGACAATGGCCCATAACCGAAATGGATCACTTTGCTCCCAATGCCTGTATGATTGATATGGAAAAGGATATGATTAACTTCGCATTCAATAATCCCATTCAAATTCAATCATCATTCAACACATCAGATTTCAGAATAGCAAATACCCCCAACCATAAGAACAACCAGGAAACAAGTTAAGCATCTGAATCAACTCAACCGTCGATCAGTGATGGCTGAGAGAACCCCGAGTCGCGATCAATTGAACTTGCCACGTGATCCTCTTAAGCGGTTCTGAAAAACGCAAAAGTTATTTCATCCGTTCTTAGACTATGGCTTGTTGTCGTTGACCGTCCTCTCCCTGTGCTTGCTTGGCTTCGTCCATGAATTTTTCTTGTTGTCCCTGAAAATACTTTAGCACTGTCCAACTCAGCGTCTCAATCACTTGCTTTTCCACGTCTCGATTGTCTTTACCAGTAGGCGAGATCTCTTCCAGACGCTCCAGATAGATCTGCACCAACGAACGCAGAACTGAGGCTCGCTGCGGATCCTTATTACATCGATCAATCGCTGTCCAACATTGCATTCCGAAGCGAAGGCCTTCGGTAGGAACTAGAAAGTAGCCGGCGTCAATGATCACAGTTCGTGCAAACTCCGCGATCCGTCGAGTGAATATCAGTCCGTTGACTTCTCTGGAGCTTTCCCGGCTTCCTAGTACCAGCGAGAAATTCTTCTCTACGGAGCAAGACTGGCGCTGTCTCAACTGCATTTGACACGCCATACGAGTCAGTGTCATGCAATCATTCGAACAACAATGCAGTACTTACAAAATGAAAATATTTATCGGGGCAGCTTTGATCGTCCAAATACTCCTTCCACACCAGACTGTAAGCTGAATCCACCGAGCAGGACATTGGCGTTGTCGTGTCGATCTCGTAAACGTTTCCTTCTTTGACACGAAGTGCACAACTAAAGGAGGACTCGGTCCCGTGCAACACAGCTGTTGAATCCACGTACAGAGTTTCAATCTTTTGTTCTAGCTGGCCGACCAGGAAAGACGTTTGGCCAACGCCATTTATCGGTCGATCCACCATTGCGTGAGATCCGCTACCCAAGACCAACGCCAGTTCCTGTTGACACAGCAGCGTAATTAGTTTGTGAATTACGTTCGACCTCAGCAAAACAACATACTTCCGCTGTAGTGTGCTTTTGGAACAGCCCCAGCAAGGACTGGTTCAGTCGCAGTTGTTCAAGTAGCAGCGTTCGAAGTTCGAGGTTGACTCGTTCCGAAGTAAGTCGGTCTTGATGCTGTTTTACCGCCATAGTACACCATGTCTTCGTAGTGGTGGGTGGCTTTACACCAACAGTTTTTACTGCACTACGAGCGCCCTTGATAAATTCGAGTTTTGCCGCCAACTGCTTGCTCTCCTCACGTAGCGCCAGCATTTCAGTTTTCTTTCGCTGTTGCAACCGCGTCGATGTCCCTGGGGCTTTCTTCTTTCTCTTCCGCTTGGGTTTGTCATTGCCGAACGAATCGATGAAGGCGACTACCTCCTCCAGCGTCGGGATTGACGCTTCATTATCGGCCAAGAAACTCATTTTGGTGTTGTCTGCACAAATACAGAGTAAGTAGTGCATATATCAATGAATGAATCTTTGTTTACGGGGTACTAGTCGACTCCGAAATGATGATGGGGGCTGGACCAAGTACAGACGACGAAATGAGCATGACTAGTTGCTCCGAGACAATATTTGCGTGTGCATTACGAACAAATTCCTCCTTGCCATTGATTTATAAAATGCTAGCGTCACTTGTGTTCAGATCTAATGCGTTCATTTCCCTCGGAGTCTTTCGATCCAAAGACGATCTCTTTTCCCTGTTAGACAAAGCAAACATGTCAGTCAGCGCCGCATAAACTATATCCTCTCACAACAAAACTCATACCGACAACGTAATCTTTCTCTGGAGAACGGTGCGAAGATCCGCATCCACTTGACGTTGGTTCTTCAGGATCGACTTGAGCTTACGATTCAATTTTACTGCCTCAAGGCGTCGGTGATATTCTGTGACTGCTTTCAGGCACCACGTTGACGTTTCCAACTTCCTCCTCTTGTGGGTATTCTTCTCAGCCTCCCTTTCCGTCACCCGTGCAAGATGTTTCCCCACAGCACCTCATTCTTGTGCTTTATGTTCTTCAGTCGAGTTTCCAGCACCGCCGCTTTTTCTCGCAAGGCCGCTAGCTCGGCCCTTTGTCGACGTTGGAAAGCTGTAGAAGTTGTTTCCGGCCGCCGAACTCTTGTCTTGCGAGTGTTCGGTTTAATCTCAGCCTTGCGCGGCTTCGTACATTGGTTTTGGGGCTCAAAGTTGCTGTCACAAGCATCAATAAGAGCAAATGCCTCGTCGAGGATCGCGTTTTCATCGTCCTCAGTGAGTAGTTGCTGCATGGACAAGAATTGTTCTTCAGGTCGCCACTTGATCTCCGAGATGGAAGCCTCGCTTGGGAGTGCGAAAACCATATTTTGAGGAACGATTGCAAACTGCCAATGACGTGGTCACGACATTTCGTGTGGTTCTAAACATTTGGATCAGTGGTGACGCTAATCATACGATCCACGCTATCCTAGTAAACGTGCTGGCACAATTGGAATCACTAAACACAAAAAACACGCGCCATCATAATGACAAAACTGCCTCTTGCAGTAATTAGTTCGTGGGATAAGACTCCAGCTGGATAAGCATACAAATCCACGGTCCATGACTGTGAGCGGCTCACGAATTACTCCAACACGGACAGGAACGAATATAAGGTCCAAACATTGCTTCTCTGTTTTGAAGTGGCGATATCCAGTCCAATATCGGGCTAGTCGTTGGGCAGTTCGAGTTCATCATGCCCCTGACGTTGCGACTGCTGTGGAAATCCCTCCTTCTTCGATCAGTAAGTTTTGCATCATTTGCGCATGCTCTAGGTACATCCCGCCCAGAGCACCATATGCGAGATTCTGGACATCCACGAGATCATGAGGACAGATCGCGGAGCTATCCTCGTACTCCGCATAGACGTGAACGCATGTGCGAACAATCGACTCACGGTGTGGGTCGACGTTGGACGGCGTTACAGTTGTCCAGCAGTGGTTGCGAAAGCGAAGACCCTCCGTTGGGAGAATCAGTAAATTTGACCTCACCAAATCAACTTTCGTCGGGTTATCGCGCTTCTGAAGAAATTGCAGCCCGTTTACTTGGATTAACTGATTTTGTCCCCGCAGCGTCATCAGATAGCTTTTCTCGACTGTGTCGTTGGAGCTTTGTCGAAGCTGGCAGCAACACCAGAAAATCGTTAGTGGTTTGCCCAAGGATAAATGCAGCAAAGGCTTACGAAGTTGTAGGACTTGTCTTGATATTCTCGCGCAGATGATAAGGCATCCCACAACCAGGCACTCGCAGCTTTCATGGAGCAAGCCACCGGAGTTGTAGTGGATATCTCAACCACTTTTCCGTGGGTGCCGTCTTCTTTGACGACCATCCCACTGCAAGTCGATGTTACATCGCATAGTTCGTACAAGACAGAGTTTGTACTCATGCTGCCCACGATGCTCTTGAGTTGAGCGATGATCGTGGTGCTATAATCGCGCTGATAAAGTGGCCGGTTGACTTCCACAGGACGGGTACTCAGCAGGAACTGCATGTCCTGTACCAATGATAACGGGTTTAGTAAAGCTGCTAATGCAGTTTCTTCCATTCCCACAGCTACTTACAGCTCGAGTGGACGGTGTGTCCCGAAGCAGTCGCCGAAAAGAAGCATACAGGCGACTCTGTCTTGCGAAAATCTCCTTCAGCGTGTGATTCGCTTTAACTGCTTTGTGGTGCCTTTGCGCTTCGACAAATGCAGCGTGACGCCACGTCGATACCTCCCCCTTGATTCTGCACCCACACATTGCAATGTTGGCCTCTTCGAATGCCTCAGTCGATCCATGAACGCCTGTAAGAGCTCCGCTTCCTCACGAAGCGCTATGAGTTCGTCTTTCTTGCGGCGTTGACTCTTGATGGAATAGTGTGAGGCCCTTTTCCTTTTCTGTTTCAGCTTTTCCTGCTCAGCTCGTTCCGAATTTTGGCTGGTCTCTTCCGATGAACTGCTGTGTCCACTCTCACTACTTACCGCTTCCATCCCACCGTCCCACGAAGAATCGATGAAAGCGAGCGCTTCGTCAAGCGTGGCCTCTGTATCGTCCTCCAGCAGCATGTTCATCGCAGTGCAAAGAGAGATAATGCCAGTCGGAATGCCGGCCAGGACTCCTGCCACGTGTCACACACCACCTGATTATGCGATCGGCAGATTGTGTGGTCCTCGTACCATGCGAAGACACCCACAAATGGCATTTGTCAAATGCATTAGTTGGAACATGCATCACACGTACACTTCCCTACGGCTGTTTAGACCGAGACTTGAGGCAACATCGTCTCTCTGCGAGTCGCTTCGAGCATCACAGTCTGCTGAGATTGCAGGAACTTGCGGTACATCTTGCCCAGCTCCTCAAACGCTGGCTCCTGAACGAACTTTGCTCCGTCAATGAGTTCGCTTCCTTCCGCGTCCATATACAACTGTTGAAACGTGCGCAACACCGACGCCCCAGGGTTGTCTGGCGACCGTGTGACGAGCATCCGCGTTTCATTGCGGAACTGCAGCCCGAACTTGGGCAGCCGCAACAAGTCTACCCAAATGACCACGACGCGGTCGTCCTCCTCAAACTTCCGCACGACGTTCTGTTTCTTAAAATCTAACACGCCGATGTTGCTCTTCAGCTGCAGCGTATAGTTCCTCTCGATCGTGTTGGTCTCATGGCGCTGGGCCTTTTTCAAGCCAAACCACTTCCAGAGCGTCTCGCTGGCTTTGCTCAGTGGACAAATCATCGGCGTGGTAGATACGAGCTCCACCGTCTTGCCAAGAGGGTGGTTCGGCTTGACGGTCGAGCTCACCGTGACTGCCGCATCCTGGTCTGCCTGGAACACTCGATCTGCATCGAGATACAGCCTCTCCACTCGTCGCTGCAGTTGCTCCATGCTGTAGGGAGCTTCAGCCAACGGACGACACGGATCTTGCCAAACAAAGTCCATTCCCTCCAGCACCGACGATTTTTGCAGCAGCGTCCGCAGTGCGTCGTGCACTTTGACTTGGTTGTCCATAATGCCTTTGAGTTTCCGATTCGTGCTCTCTGCCTGGAGCCTGTACTGGTATTGGACTTCTGCTTGGGCTTTCCAAGTCGGTTGGTTCTGTTTGGTGGACAATGCGACGGTTGAAATTCCGTCCGCTGGCGTCAACAGACGCCCACCGGACTGGAGGACGAGTAGTTGAGCTTGTAGTTGCTCTGCCTGCTCTCTAAGAGCCAAGATTTCGGCTTTTGCGCCGCTGCAGTACAGTGGAGGAGCTGTTGGGGTATTTCTTGCGCTTGAGAGGCTTCTTGTTCGCTGGCCGCTTGGGGCTCTGCTTGGACTGCGGAGACGACGCAGAGCCAGACGTGGGGAGGACAGACTGCTGTTGTCCGTTGGGTTAGCCTCCCACGAGTCCACGAAGGCCAGCGTCGCCTCCAACGTCGCCTTTGCGTCGGTCTCTTCCAAGAAACTCATTTTGATACTTCGACCAAGCAGGAAAATTGCGAAATGAAAAACGGTGACAAATTCCATGTCGTACTTAAGACGAACAAGAAATTAGTGAGAAGAATAGCAAAACTTGCTAAACTTTAGCTAGTTTACAGGGACAAACAAATACGTGCATGAACTTGGTCGCCTAGGAAGTGACTCGATGCCGCATTGCTTCGTTGAGAGTTCTGCTCACCATGGCCTGATTGCCCACAATCGCCTTGAGTACTCGGTTGGCTTCTTCGGATTTCCTCCGTTCGAGAAATTCTTCCAACGCCGCTTCTCGCCAATCCAAAGGTTTGCCCTCCTTCCCCACCCGCACAGTTGGTGAGCTGTTGGTCTTTAACTTGGCTAGATACTCCTCAAGTTCTCGTACGTGGGCACGCAGATATTCCAGCTCGGCTCGCTTGCGTCGTTGCAGTCCCGTGGATGAGCTCCAGCCGGTTCGAATCCGCTTCCTCTTGGGTTTCATGGTCGCAGTTGCGAGCGTCGTTTGATCACTCGGAGACGTACAAGCCTCCACTTCGTGCAGCGAAACGTTGGTCTCATCGGTGGCGTCGACTGTCAGCAGCCCGTCCAAGTCGCACGAGTCGATGAAGGAGAGAATTTCCTCCACCGTTGCCATCTCGTCGTCTTGAAAAGAGTAGTCGATCGTCGCCATTGCTGCCGCGTGTGTTGAAGCGCTTGCTAATTCAAAAGTGAGCACATCTTGCGGCGCGTGAAAGAGCTTTGAGCAGACGGAAGATCGGTAGTCGAATCGAGGTTGCGACCAAAACAGAGTCGCTAGCGTAATCGACTGGCAAGGAGGCTCTCGAACAGATCCGAGGTCTCCGCGCAGAGTCTATCCACCGAGCTTCTCCCAATACGTAGGGTGTTTTCTGCTCGTAGCTTGCGGATCTGCTTGCAGCTGGACGGAAGAACGCGCCCGCCGTGTTTGAGAGCACCGTCTCTGCTTGGTTAGAACTTTGAATTGCACTAGTAGAAGAGACACTCGTGAAGTGGCACGGGCTCGTGATGCTTATGAGCTGCCTCCAGATTACAAGGCAAACGCTGTGTGTGTCCTATTCCCCGTAAGACAGAGCACGCTAGAGGACTAAGCAGAGGAATACACACGACCTGACCCTCCTCTTGAGCAGCATTATCGCGATATCCGGAATTGTGCTCGAAGTTGCAAATTTATTAATGAGCAAAATGGAACGGGGCTGCCGCAGCAGCAGCAACGCAGTCACCTGAACAAACTAATGGCTCTCGTACGCCGAGCACCCTGCCGCATCCTGAATAAACTTACCCCGTAATCCTCGCACTGCATAAACACTGCCGCATAATCTTCTGCGAGTCCTGGGAATTGTTGCAACTGCATGCTGGTGTTCAGGCTTGGCATCAACTGGCGACAGCATTTTGCACCGTTATTGGAGATCCTTCGAGGCGACCACCGTTTACGATTTTAGTTGCCAAACCTCCGAGACCGCTTGAATGCACAAGAATCCCATCCAGGCAGTGCGTTCCGACACGCTCAGCCAGCTTTCAGGTAATTTTAGTGAGCTTGGTTGAGTTGCCATGACGTGATTGCATCCCTATATGGCTCACCTCAACGATTAAAAGAATTTGTTGAACAGCAGACGACCCAACGATGAACCTACCTCGAGTTTACTCGAGCACGTTGTTGTAAGGAGAGGAAGGAATTTGACCATGACGATCATAGAGCGTTGGAAGCAGAGGTTCGGATTAGCGGGAAAAATCGAGTATTAGGATTATTGATACAAGTACTGCTACTGATATTAATACACGCGATACTTTTGAAAAATTGAGAGCCCTGTAGTAGTATAAGTCAAATTGTATCAATACTTCGATGATACTTTGAGCAATCGAGCGGTGAAACGTCTGAAGAAATTGTTTCGGAGACGAGCGTCAAGAACCTGTGATTTTATCAATAGCAGTGAAGACTTGTCAGGTGTTTGTGACTCAAGAATGTGAACAGGCGCGCTCGAACTGGCCATGGCTCGTATAAAAGTACTGGATGGCCGCCCAGAGATGGTGTGCAACATCTGATAAGTTTCACTATAGCTAATCACCTCATACTCGCCCGTCCTCGAAGTGACTTCCGATTGCTTGGTTTGTTGCTGCGCCACCGCTACAGCAGCCGCAAGACACGCAGCTCCAGCACCCACAGCCGACGCGGTAGCCCCGAACCTGAACACAACGTCGCCACCACAAGAAGCAGCGCCGCTCGCGCCGAAGGGAGTCCTACCACGACCACAGGGAGGCGCCACCACCACCGCCAGCCCAGAAAGACGGCAGCGAAGACAGTGCCGCCCACGACGACACGGTCGGAAGCTACGCCGGCAAACCTGGCGACTGCCTTCTCAACCGCTACAAGATCCTAAGAGAAGCACGTCTGGGCACCTTCGGCCGCGTGCTCGAGTGTCTTAAGATTTTGCACTTCACAACTCAACTACTAGGGGTTCCAAAGAGGCGGGTTTTCGTTGCCTATTCACATTTCATTATCAATTCACCTTTAAAGGTCCCAACTGATAGGAATATGGTTTGTGCGAGGCCCTGGGCACATAGATCATGAATTGGACTTACAAAGTATTATCAAGAGTAGTAGATGTAATACAAAAAACTGTATTGATATTACCGATATTAATACAAATACTTTTGACAGATATGCTCGTATTAGTATCACTATTTCAAAGTATTGTATTTGTATTGTATTACCGAATAATACAATATTTTGGATAATCCGAACCTCTGGTTGGAAGGCCTCACAAAAATGATTATCACTTCGTCAATGCCACGAAGTTGCACATTCAATGAACATACGGTTTTCGTTTGACAAGAGATCGTCACGACAAGCTGTTGCTGCACAAGCCCCGCGGAATCCTGTACCTGATCGGTCGTGTTTGAAGCACGAGAAAAATTATCGTGCATCTTGTTCTACCAACTTCCGGGAGCTCATCGCATACCCAGCAACACAAAACAAGCTGTGACTGCGCGACAGCCAAACCATACAGAAAAACAAATTCAACCCGCACTCCATCGATATCTGCGGCTTCAAAGGTTCCTTCTTCTGGTTGACGATGGCAGCGGACAGTTGTCTTCGAGCCAGGCCTTCATGTACTGACATTCCTTACGAAAACTCGCCTGCTACGTTAAATATTCCCGGCTTGTTGCTAACTTGGGGCGCCGTAGTCATTCTGCGCGTGGAGAAAGAGTGCCAAGCAAAATCGCCGAGCGTGCACTGCAGTGGCATTATGTCGGCACTTGCGCACTTCGAGAGGAGCCAGCTTCGGAGACCACACGTAAGTTAGCACCATCCACTTGACAAACTCGAGGTCTCCAGCGTTCGTCGCCTCCTCCAGTTTATGCGTAAAATATTCGCATCCCTTGTCGTAGCCTCGTTCCAGTAAGAAGCGCACAATTTGAGCTCTTACTGTCCAGTTGTCTTCTTCATAATTGAAATCCACTTCATCAGACACTCCATACCCTCTAGCTACCAGCCATTTGATCTCGTCAACTCTGTTGAAGTCAATAGCAGGTTCTACAGGCGTCGTGTTTGATCATCGCTTTTTATGCCTATCCAGCCATCCAGCCACCAATCAACGTCCTCTCGACACGCTGAATTCAGAACGTCCTCGCTCCATTCAACATTTCCTTCCACTTCCAAGAACTGTAGTATCTCTAAGTGACCGAGCTTAGTCACCTTGGCTACAGTCTTCGTGAATACCAGACAGCCTGGCAGTAGTCATCGCAAAGCCGCTGTATCTCCATGGCGCACAGCCGCATTCATCGTTTTATTGACTTCCCACTGGCTTCGATTGTGTCCATTGAGATCGAAGTCCTCGCTGCCAAGCAAACCCCAGGAAGGCGACAGCCCTGGCCTTGAGCTTTTAAGCCGATGCACAAGTGCAGAGGGGCTGTCTGCTAGTCAGAAGTCCGGTACTAGAGCCTCCACCTCGTCGGGGACGTCGATATGTAGCGCGCCGCTTGAAATGAAAAAATGTAGCCACTTTGGAGTAGATACAGTAAGAAATCTTTTTTCTCAGATATTTTTGTGTTGGAAACGTAGGAAACAAAACGCGCACGTTGCTAATATTCTGGGCAGAACGAAGCTAAAAGACTATCGCTAGATCGGCCGAGACCTGCCCCACGACAAAGGCAACGTGACCATGTTAACCAATTGGCAAAGACACCAATGATCATGACCGTTTTGTACGCCGCCCTTGATACTTGTAGCAGGCACTACAAAACTGTGAACGTCTCCGTCTATTTCACGCGGTGATCTCTCGTTCCATGTGGATTGAAGTTATCCACTCATCATTCACGCGATCCACGTTTACAACAGTGTTTACAGCGTACAAAAGGAATACCAGGCCAGGTATTATAAGCAGCCAATTCTCCTACCGTCCGGCTCATTTCGGTGGCTAAAATCTCCACAGCAAAACCTTCGAACTGATTTTCCTCGGAAAGTTGTGCTCAGCACCTTCAAAAGCATCTACTGTACTTGTTCGTCTTCACACAACAATAGCAGCGCCCTAGGATAAGTTCTTTCTCGACTCCAGGTCGAGGCAATTTATACGATTAGGAATACAGCCACTACACTATCAGCTCTTGCCTCTTGGAGGACGAATGTACGACGAATCTCCCAGCTTTCTCCATCAATGCATTCTGCTGAGCCTGGAAGGTCTTTCGGAATGTGTTGCTGAGACTGCCCAGCACGATATTTTGAGCGTACGCGATGTCGTCTGGACTCGCCTGCATGCCGTCGTCCCGCTCCATGTAGAGCTGCAAGTAGATCTCGACGACTGCCTTGCTGGCCCCGCTGTCGGACGGGGTCACGGTCATCCAGCATTCGTCTCGGAATTGCAAACCTTTGGACGGCAGAAGCATCCGCTCGGCGACGACGAAAACGGAGCGATCCAACTCGTCGAATTTCTGCAGGAACTGCAAGCCGCTCAGCTCCAACATTCCTGATGGACTTCGTACCGTCATGACGAACTTCTTCTCTTGTGTGTTGGGCTTGCTTCCTTGCATCTGCAATAAAGATGAAAAGGTCAGCTTGCTCTGGAGATGATATCATGAACAAGACTCCAAGACTTACCGATCGGTACTGTTTGTCGGGGTATTCTCGATACGTTGTCAGCTCCTTCCACAAGATGTCGCTGGCTTCATCCACCGAGCAGGTCATGGGCGTAGTGGTGACGAACTCGATCATCTTCCCTCGTCGGGCGTCCTGCTTGATGCGCATATCGCAGCTAATCACTGGATTTGGCGACTTATTGTGCAGTTTAGACTCCATATACAGTCGCTGCGCAGCAGCCTCCAGCTCAGCCATGACGGCTTTATTGTCGCCCATTGAATCGTCAAATGGATGATTTCCAGAGGTGTCTGAAGGTAGTAGAGGGTTCTCCATCCCTGGTTGTGCTGAGAAAACGTAGTCCATGCCCTACAACAAGTCAAGCACCAAAGCTTAGTCAACTATCCCCTAACTGTCAAGCATACAGCCCCAACTTACGTGCAATACAGATCGCTTCTGCAGCAGTCCATTCAACGCGTCGTTGACCTTCTCCTGGTTGGCCAGGATGGACTTGAGTCGTCGGTTGGTTTTCTCGGATAGCAGTCTTTCCTTGTATTGAGAGATGGCCATCTCGTGCCAATTGCTCGGAGGCTTTTCGTCTTTTGGAACGATCGCTGCCTGGTCCTTGTCGCTCATATCCATTTCGAGTCCCAGCACCACATCACCCGGCAGGAACTTGTTCTTCTTGAGCAGATTCACCTGACTCTCGAGCTCTTGGACCTGCTCTTTCAGGGCCTGGATCTCGGCTCTCTTCCTCTGCTGCAGTCTCGTGCTCGAGCTGTTGGCGCTTCGAGTTCGTTTCTTCTTGGGTTGGCCGTCAGAACTCGCTGGCGAGCTCTGCTTGGGTGTCGGTGGTCTCTTCTTCGTCTTGGTCGCCGTGAAGTCCGTCATGGTTACCTGTTCCAACAGGTCCAGAGGAGACCCCTGCATGCTGCTCCTGGGTGTCAAACCGGTCGAGAAACTCGACTCGTTGACATCGCAGGCGTCAATGAAGGCCAGCGCTTCCTCCAAAGACACGAGGTGATCGTCGTCGGCCACGATAAAGTCCATGGCTGAAGCGAATTGCGGAATATGACACACTCGACACGTGACAACGAAAAACAAATGCCCTGGTCGCGTGGAGGTGGAAGGCGGTAGAGGTGATTACGATTCTTTCTCGTTTACGCGGTCCGCGTCCCTATCACAATGGGGATCCCGTGGCCTGTAGTCAGTCCAAGTAAGGGTCTGTGGTTTGCGCCGTTAGACACGCGAGCATGTGGAGTGGGCCGAAGAACTGGCAGCAACAGCCTGGATCGAGAAGATCGATGTGTAAGCTTTGTGATTGTTCCATGCCCTGAGAAGAGCGGACGTCAAGCAATCCGTTGTTGAGGCAGAATCAATCGAAGGGCGACAGAGAATTGGCTCGACGTCAATGTGATTCAGCCAAGCGTACGGTACGAAGAAGGCTAAACGCATTTGTGCTAGTTCTGCTGCTGATCTACTTGTTCGAGACGGCTTTCGCGTTGGGCTTTCGATGGGTAGAGGGGGATTACTTGATCCGGATGTCCCCGAAAGCGAGCTTCGCATCCGTAAACTGCCCGCGGCGTAGCCGTCTGACGTGAGCTCGTGCACCTTTTGAATCATCCCAGGTGATCTCGAGGTGACAACGATCAGCTGTCCGTGAGTGAGGCAACACTCAACAACGGAGGCCGCGTTCGCCCTGGTGATAGTAGAGTTTCAAGTACAAGTGTATTCAACTAGAGCGTCTTGCAGTGTCTGCCAATACTTCCTTACGGTGGCGCTCCGAGCTCCGAGCACAATGTCTCGTCCATATGCGAGGTTCTCTCCTCCATCCAATTGAAGTTCCAGTTTCGACCTCGTGATGCAGCCACGATAGGATCGGATCCGGACGGTGCGATGGTGACCCAGCCTGTGATGCAGAAGCCCAAGTTCTGGGCTGGAAGAACCATACTATCGGCCCACGCAATCACGACCCGATCCTCCTCGACAAAGCGACGCAGGAAGTGCTGCTTGTCGAAGTGCAGCGCCCCATTCCGATTCGGAACGGTCAAGATAGTCATCTTCTGCAGCGAGTCAGGCTGACTACCGGGCGTCTGTAAACGCACAGACTACTGTCAACATCAAATCGAAAACTGGGCAGTCCGAGTCTACGTACCCTGTCAGACTCGAACGCTTTCCAAATGAAGTCGCTCGCCTCTTGCATCGAGCAATTCATCGGGGTAGTCGTATCGAATACCACGGCCTTGACATGGCGCTGTTCGTCGTACTGCTTCGACATCGAGCAGACCAAACTGTCTTGGGCCGGATCGTCTTGGAACGCGTCGCGGGAGTGCAGGTAAAAGCATTCGACAATCTTCTCGAGGGTAGTCATCGAAGCTGCCCTTTGTAGCGCGTCAAAGTGATGTTGGTGCTCCGCAGGGGTTTCGAGTGTAGCGATAAAGTTGATGCCCTAAAACAGCACTGTCAGTCAGTGTACTGGACTTTCAAAGGCTGCACACACGTACCTCGAGTTGAGAACTCTTCTGTAGGATCTTGCGCAGCGAGTTGTTGACGTTGTGATAGTTTGCTACGAGGCTTTTGAGTCGACGATTCGTCGCCTCGGCTTGCAATCGCTCTCAGTATTTCTCAACTGCGAGCTTATGCCATCGTTCCCGGCCAGCCTCGGCTGTTAACTCTCGATCGCGCTTTGCTAAGCGCTGGGTATTGGAATACCTCATTCCGATAAGCACATTCTGCAGCTCGGCGGCCTCGGCGCGCAAATCGTTTAGCTCCGCTCGTTTGCGACGTTGCAGAGCTGTCGACGAACTGTGGGCGCTTCTTACTCGTCGCTTTTTCGTCGGTTTTGCAGTGGTCAACGTTGTTGTCTTGTGGTCGTCAGCAGCTAAGAACGCACCAAGTACATCGAGGTTGCTGAAGGCCGAGTCGCTCCCTTCTTCGCTGAAGACGCTGTCGCTGGACTCGCTAGCGTTGTACGTGTCGATAAACGCCAACGCTGCGTCCAAAGTCAAGGTGTCGGTGTCTGCTGTTGCTCCCAAGAAACTCATCGCACCATGTGCTCAGGTAAAGTCAAACGAGTAGACCAGGTAAGGTGACTCCTTCCTTGAGATTACCCGCGAGGCAGACAAAGGCATCACGGACTTGATTCTGTCTATCGGATCATCTCATCAACTCCATCTGTATCTTGTGTTTACTTTGCCTGGGAAACCTCGACCGAACAGTAAACGCTGGAGAACCCACGCGTCAATGTTTGCACGTCTGACGTGAGGTCCTCTTCGGTGATCCCATGCCATCCGGTTCGACGCAACGGAGAAGTGGAAGAGGATTGCAGATTTGTCACAACCAGCTGATCGGCTGTCCAAAGCAACTCAAGAGAAATCTGCCAAAAATTCTGGTCGAAACTCACAGCCCACGTCCTTCAAGCTGGAATACCCAAACAATTTGATCCCGAAAACGTGGGTCTCTTTTGGTGTTTCTGCATGATGGAGTATAGATTACCAAGAGGAGGCGTGGTTGCCTACTCATGGTGAGATATGACGACCACTACACGCTATCCTATTACCAAGATGCTTGTAGGTTTTCCTCGACTATCCGATTCTGTTCGTCTCGCCAATACATGCGCATCGCCTTTGTCATGGCGCCTAGCACCACCTCTTGAGTATCAAATTCCTCCCTGGTGTCTACCTGAAGCTTCAGGTTCGTGTGCATCACGCTTCCGTTCATCGGATCCTTCTCCGACCGCATGAGGACCGAGTACGCGAGCGTCCGAACATGAAGCGACTTCGAGCGTAGCATTAACAGGTCGGACCAAATGATCACGACGCGATCCTCCTCCTCGTACTTGCGGAGGAAATGCAGTTTACGAAAGTCGAAGCTGCCATTGCGGTGGGGAGCGTCACAGTGACTGTCTTTTGCAGAGTGTTCTTCTTGCGACTGTTATCCTAACGAAGCAACACACACAAAGTCAGACTTGACAGAGTCGTTTGGATCAGCTTGACACTACGCACCGAGGTATCGCTCAGATATTTCCAAACCTTGTTGTGCGCAGCTTTGAGCGAACATTTCATGGGAGTTATCGTCACAAACTCGACGATCTTCGACTTGCGTTGCTCGTCGTATTTGGGTTGGACAGAGTTGAAAATCATAGACGGCTGCTGCGGATGGAATATGCGGACGAAACCTTGGTGCATGTCCTCCACCTCCCTCTCCAGTTGCTCGGTGAGGATCCTCATGTATCCGCTGAAAAACAATTGACCTCGTGGCCACGGAGATTCGCCAGTCTTCAGATATTCCATGGCCTACAAAAGAGATAGCTACACCTGTTAGCATGTAGTTTGCGAAGCCATCTACGCAACTGTACTCACAGTTTGAAGCTTTCTGCGCTGTAGAATAACTTCCAAGCTCTGAGACGTTCTCATCTGCTGCTGCAAAATGTCCTTCAGCTGCTGGTTGGTCTTCTCCGCCTCCCTCCGCTCTTGGTATTGGGTGGTGGCTTTTTCATGCCATTCACTCAACTCGGCACTCGTTCTTGGCACCACCGCGGTCGCCACTTGGCCGCTTTTGTCCCCAGCGACCTCTTGATTCTGTCGCAACCGAGCCAAAGTAAACTTCAACTCGGCAGCTCGTTCACGTAGCGACCGGATCTCTTCGTTCTTGCGGCGATGGAGTTCGGTTGACGAACTGGCAGCACTTCGTACACGCTTCTTCTTTAGCGGCGGAGGCGTACACGATGGATCGTTGGTTGGCTTGACGAGGGATTTCCTGCCGAGGGTCGTGCGACTGGAGCTCCCAGCAGATCGCTAATGTCAACGTTGCTCAGCGCTGGTAGGCCATCGAAGTGGTTGCTTCTTGTACTTGATCTGTCCTCCATGGGGTCGTCGCAAAACTGGACGAGAGCTAACGCGTCATCGAGTGTCAGGAACGTCTTATCCAGCATGGTCACAATTTGCAAATGACACATTTGACAGCGAACGCTCGACTGATCTCGGTGAATACGTGAACATTCGTGTACAGCAATTGTTTACAAGGGACCGAAGAACCAGGTTCGAACAGTAAACGTTGTTTTGTTGTACATGTAGCCTCAGGACCGGCGTGTCTGACGTGAGCTGATCCCAGCAGGTGATCCCCTCGATACACAGTTCAACCAAGCGGGAAATTTGTCACGACAGCTGATTGTCTGTCCAAGCAGGTTGCTCAAGCGGTACACAACACGATTCGGTGCTGTCGAATCGAGTTATGTTGCTCGTCGAGCTTGTCATCGCACTTTGGGCCAAGGATAATCGTTCCAAGAGTGAGTTAGGCACTGATAGTAGTCTCCTTCGTCAACACCATACCAAGGTTTGGAAATGGGAGCGAATCAAAATCGAAAACTTAGACCACTCTCGACATTATCTCCGTCACTACTCTTTGGGGGAGGGGGTCATCCGGTGGTAGTTGCGGCGGCATCCGTTATCCCTACAACACAAAGAATTGGTGTCTTGAGTAGCATTCTCCGCAGCGATTCTTTGACTTCCATCTGGCACATGACCATCGTGCGGAGCTCTCTGTTTTGCCTTCTCCGCTTTTTGCAGTTGTCGGTAATGATTCCTAGCATAACCGCGCCATGCCAACTGCGCGACGGTCCTCAGGTCACTAGCCATATTCAACGCTGCACTGCCGCGGTCGGCAGAATTCTGACCATATAAACATTTCAGCTGGGCCAAATATCTTTCCAACTTGACGACTTCTTCGTGCAGAGCAGCAATCTCCTGCTTTCTGCGGTACCGCCGCATTCGTCTGACGCCATGTAAGTGTCAACGAAAGCCTGAACTTCGCGTCGCTCTCTTCCTCGCTTTGAAGAAAACTCATCATGGAAACCAAACGCCGTTTTCCAATCCAAGACTTCTTAGTAAAGGGGTAACTTCAACTTCATTAACGACCGGTATTAGCTACAACCAGCAACTCAGTGATTAAGAGTTGATCCCCCAGAAGGTGGTCGAGTAGTTTCCATTCGTTAGCGAAGTGTAGAGTCCCCCTTGTCACCTTAAACCATGTCGTTTGACAGTTGGTAGACGGTTTCCTTGCAAAGGCGCGTGTAGGACTTGAATGCATCCGACACCCAGCGTCCGTGAAATTGAATGGTTGTTGACTCGGTTCCCGCTCAATATAAGTGAGTAGCGCCTCCAGCGCGAAAGGAGTGGATACTGTAGTTGGCACTGTTTTCTCCTGACCGCACAGCTGCTCCCTTGATGGTTTTCGCGACGTCAGCTATCGATATGCATCCCGGCTTCCCGGACTGGGTCATGTAGACTGCAGCGGGGATGTCTGTTGGGAGCTGACGACGAGCCTGTAGGAGGAGCAGGGCTCCGAGTACCGGGCACACGTACTTGTGCCCCGATCGTCTGAGCATGCGGACTACGGGGGTCCGTGCTGATTGGTCTTGGAGCCGCGGAGGCGGATACATACAGCCACTGCAGTTGACGGGCTCCTCGTGCTTAGTCCTTGTTCGTCTAGAACCGATATGTCTTGTGCTTGGATGGCGAACCACTTGAATGACGTACTGGAAACCGCCACGATCTCAGATCTTCTTAGGAGGAAGAAGAACGCTAAGCACAGTACCCCCAAAGGCTTGTGCCGCCGGGTCCGCTAGGCACAGGGAGGTAAAGCAGGATTCAAGCAGCCGCAAGGACACAGGGGACTTGCGGTGCCGGGGCGGATCAAGGCGGCGAATCCCTTTGAGCAGCATGCGTATGTGCGAGTGGTCGATGGGGAACGAGTGCCCGTAGGCCGTGAAAAAGTGCCGAATACTGGAGAGGGTCGCCGCGATCGTAGAGCTCTGGACTGGGTGGCCGGAACCGAAGCCGAAACGCAGGCCGCTAATCACGAAGTTGGAGATATGACCGACTTGGGCCGTGAGTGACATGTTCGTAAGCCAGGATGGGATCTCGCGCTGAGAGGTCCATCCCCACCATTGTGTCATGGCGCGGCGATACTTGGACAGGGTTGCGTCGGCAACGGAGTGGAGGCGGAGATGAGCTGCCACAGCGAGTTCAGTCCTTGAACGTCCAACGTCGGCGAAGTCTGCTGCCAGCCAGAAGTTAGTAAGGAAAACGTGGTGGAGTAGCCACCGGGGCCTCCCAGTCGGGAGCCAGCGTCAGCGCGGGTATTATCGGCGCCCGCGATATGGGAGGCAGAGAAGCGAAGTCGGAAGGCCGATTCCCACCAGCCGAGGAGGCGTATCAAGACTTGAGCGCGTGGGTTTCTTGACGCAAGTTTGTTGTTCCAGGCGACGGCGGATGAGTTGTCGATACGAAAGTGTACGTGAAGAGGTATGGAGGAGACTCTCCGCGACGCCCAGCACTGACCCCACTCGCACACGGCGAAAGCACAGGCGAGCAGCTCCCGGTAGTTGATGTCGAAGTGGTTGACGTGCTGGGACTTGAACGCTGCTACCAATTCGAGCTCGGAAGTGGTGAACCGATACGTAAGGGCAAGCCTAGCCGCGGTGTCCAGGGCGCAGAGCCCGAAATCCGACGCGTCTGTCTCCACGACGACATCTGGAGCTGGTAGCGAGTGGAAGTAGTCCAGAGGAATGCCTTTGAAAGCCGGCAAGTGCAGGACGAGCCACCACCACTGCAAGTCCGCCTTTATAGGTGCCGATATGGGCACCGTGCGGAAGCGACTTAGTGCAATTTCGCGTTGCCGTAGCCGCTGAAGAAATGGACGGGCGGGTCGGACGCACGTCGCGACGTCGCGGAGGCTGCCCAGCAGGGATCGATAAGCAGTTCTGGAAAGCGATGCTGCAGTGAGAGCCGAAGCAACCAAAGCCTTAGCCTTTTGAATCTTGCTCTCCGGCATGGACACTGTGCCCGTAGTGGAATCAAAGACTAGGCCGAGCACTTTTTGACGGGTGGACCACGGAATGAATTTGTCCTCGTTGACGGCATTGGGCCCCAATATGGCTGTCATCGCGAAGCGGAGCGAACGGGTCATGTCGGAGCAATTGGTCGCTGTGTCCGCAGTGACATTGATATGGTTGTCGACCCAGTGGTAATTGAAGAAGCCGGAAGGGTTCTGGTCATTATAATGAGAATCGTGGATGTACGAGATAGCGCCGCCAACTACCTCGTAGCAGCCGGGTGACCCAGTCCAGCTAAATGGGGCAGCTAGATCGATGATCAGGGCACCGTCCTCTTCGATACGACCAGCGAACCACCGGACGCTGTCACTGTGAATGCTGGTGTTGCGAAAGGCGGAGGCAACATCGCCAGCCATGATGTTGGTCTCGGTCTCGGGGTTGGACTTGGACACACGCAGAATTTCCGAGGCGACAGCGTCACAGTGGGTATAGTCAGCAGGGGGATAGAAGCTGAGTCCGTGGCGTCGTTCACCGAGGCGCCTTCCGGGTAGGATAGGTCGTGGATCGTCCGGCCACTCGAGGAGGATCGCCTGATCCTTTGTCGATGACACCAAAGGGACTGATAAAACCTCCGGCCAGACGTCCAGAATGTCGCTATCCAGCACCAGACAGCGCCAGGCATCTTGGTATTTGCGGATATTTTCCGTAGGACGTTGAGTTGATCACCGGCCGAGCCATGGTTAGGCGGTCGCACGGATTGGGTTGGCGGCGGATCCTTCATGTGCACCCGGACACCGTTAGCTGCGATGTTGCGAAGGATAGGAGATTCGGGTATCCGTTGCACACCTTCTCAATGACCGGCGGCACCATGTGCTTGTTCGGTCTGTAGTCGTCCGTAGCCTGGCATTGTACCAGTTCGATGAATGCAGGCAATGAAATCTTCGTCCGGCGAATGAATTCCGACAGAACACGCTGTAGAGGCCGGTCAAGCAGAAATACCGGGCCTTGAGACGAGGAGTGCATATGCGGATGGGGCACGCTGGGCAGGCGTAGCCCAACACAGCCGAGCGCTGAGTTGATCGTCGCTCGGCGAGTGGCTTCGATCAGGTTGTCGCGGATGGCGGTGTTCCTGGTGAAGCGACGGTGACTTTCCTCCGTGACGACCGGCACACGGTGGGGAGTGCGAGGCATGGGGTTCTGTCCGCGACGGCGGCGACGTCGGACAAGCTGGGCCTGTCGGGAGGGGACGATGGGCCAGTCGGTACCGCTTGGTGAAGCGCCCGATGAAGACGTGGTTGTACGACCAGAGCGGGCTGTATAGCCGGATCAACGTTCGCAGTAGAGCGGGGCCAAATGGCCGGAACGTGCGGAGGAGCCGATGGCGGGGGCTGTATAGCTGGACGAGGCCGTAAGGCTTGGCATGGTGCTGTAATGGGCTGTATTGCCCGTGAGGCCGAGGGCCGTGGGGTGGACAGTGCAGTCCGCGGAGCGAAAGCCACTTGGAATGATGGAGGTGGGGCCACCTCGTTCCGCCGGTCTTCGGATGAGTCAGCGGGTGCGCTCGATACTACGTGGTTAGCAGAAATGAGTGTATTTGTCTGCGTTACGTCTACGTCAGTCCGAAAGGGTCTCAAGCTGTCAACCTCTCGGCACCATCAACGGCGAGCGCGGTCGTCGCGTGTACCGAAGGACGCTCCATCCAGTCGCGGAGGCGATGGGGAAGGCCGTCGGACCACGTGTGCGTGCGGCGAGGGTTTCCGCAGCGGTCACGGGTACCACCCGAACACGAAAGTCCAGCAAGGTGGCGGAGGCAGGGCTCCTGGCCCCGGTGGTTCACAGGGATAAGACGCCTGATGTCCTCCGGAACCGCCGATCCCTTGCTTGCGTCGCGCCGTGAGTAGCGAGGCGGGTCCGAGATACTTGATTCGGTGCGGACTTAGGGGCGACCAACACTCACCGCCGTCATCGCGCTCACGAGAGCCACAATCCGCTCAGACGATAGAGCGTCAATAGCTCGCAGCGACTCGCAAAAGTTGAACCACCAGTGCGGAGTGTCCGACTGCAGGTGCCCCATGGCAGTGCCGAGCAGCTTGTTTGCAAAAAGCAGCGTGAGCCGCACGCGAGCCGGCGAAATGGCCGGGTCGGCGGACTTGTTTGTCGAGACAAAGGCACGGAGACGAGACGTAAGCTTCCGGACGTGGTCATACCAGAACTTGTTGCCGAAAGCCGCTAGGTCGTGTATGACATCGAGAATGTTGTCGTAAGACTCGCATCGAGTAGACGCGGACGGGAGTTGCGCAGAGGGACTGAAGTCGTTGGTAAAGTTTGCGTTCGTTGAGCCTTGCTCTAGGGCGTCCAGATCAGACACTTCTCGGAAGTGCAGCAGCGTTAGTCCCCGACTACCAAGTCGGCCACTGAACAGCGCCATCAGAACGGCTGGGGTGATCGCGAACTTCACTGACTCCGCTTCTCGGATTCCCATAACGAAATTCATTGCAGAAATGGACTTACCTTCACTTGGGATGAAGTCCTTGAACATCCTGGCTGCAGCAAGCAGATGCACTTGGGGAGGGTTATACTCCCTTCGCCTTCCTCGACACGTCGGGGAAACTGGCGCAGGAGACTTGACAGAGCGGCTGAGGCGACCACTCACCTTTGGCGTTAGCTACGGTGGCTTCGCTAGCGCGACTCTGGACGGCGTGCGTAACGACTGCGCATGCAGCAGTTGGCGTAGCCGCATGAGTTCAGCGCGAAGAGCTGCCACGTCTTGGGTCTCGACAGACCGCTGCGGGGCGTCACTTGGCTGGCCGAGCGGTTGATGGTCGCGGGCGGACGAGGTTGCGTCGAAAGCGGCCAAGAAGGTCTCCAAATTGAACCCGTCCTGGTGGTGGGTTGGCGTCGACCGTGGTAGTACCGAGCCCGTCGAAAGTGAAGCCGCGGGCTCTGGTGCCGGAGAGGGGTCGATGGGGTAGAATGAAGCAGCGATACCGAGACGGAGGGCGGCGAGCAGGTCGACACTGCCGCCGCCAGGTCGACCGCAGGCTGGGCGATCGTCTCCCGGCCGGTATTGGCTCAAGCAGAACGGGGTCGGAGCCTTGTCCTCCAGATCAGCGCCCGCCGCAAGTGGTGTCGTCAGGCGAGGCGACTTACCGCGGCTGGGCGGGCGGGTCGACGCGGGGGCCACACGTTTCGCGGTTTCTTCCGCGGAGTCTTGGACGGAAATGCCGTGGCCTGCCCACTTGGCTTCGGTTTGGCACGTCGGCTGGTGCGCACCGGTGGAGGTGACGTCGTCTGACGGGCAGACGAGGAAGTCCACGGCTCGTCTACGCCGGTCATGTCAACTACCGGGGCGGCAGGTGGCGTTTCGCCGTTCGACAATGGGGTGCCACAGGCGGGTGATTCCGGGCTTGATGCGGGGATTGGGCAGCAGGGCGGGCGGACATTGCGGAGGAAAGGACGAGTGCACTTCTTGTTCGAGGCTTTGAACTTCTTGGCGCTTAAAGCGAAATGAGTGGCTTTGAGGCCACTCGTTTCGCTCGGACGGTTGAAAGTCCTGGTGTGGAAAACACTATTTATCTTGTAGCTTTGCACGCGATAAATACACCGTTCTTGAATGGCTGAGAGAGTTGGCGCTTTTGCAGAACCATAGATTCCTGGTTTCATCATCATTGGGGCGCAGCCCCTATAATGAACTCCTTTTACTACTTCATTTACCCTTTTACAAAGACATCTGATAAAACTGATAAAAGGTTAGGGGTAAGGTTTTATCATAGCATATCTGGGGGCGATTTCGAGCGAAAATTCCCTGCGGTTTAAGGACATCAAATATCGCATGTGTTACCCTTCAAACAGGAAAACGGAAAAGTCACCTCCCTTGAAGAGGCTAACAGTCAGTAAAGTCGGGTCAACTTTTATGGAACCATGTTGGGGGACGTTTCTATGGGATGGTGAGTGATTAGCATAAACATGCATGTTTAGGCAAGATTTGCGGCAGCATGATTCCATCTGTGTCGGATCCCGTAAAAGGCACAGTCCTTTAATAGGAGTTCGGGCAAGCCGATTAAGCACAAATCAGGGCGAGCAGACGTGGAAGCTGATGCACTATAAGATTTGAGTGACGTACGGCGCTGGTAAAAAGTATGCAGGAGTGCACTGATATCCACGTTTGTTTTAGGTTAGGTGGTGGCTGAGCAGTCGTCAGCACACACAGAATCGGCGCTCAGCGCGTGTTCCAGATCGGATCCAGCGTCGCGTGCTGCGAGGGGACATGCATGCCATTCTGTCGGCGTGGCTATTGGTGCGTGGGATGTGCTGCACGACGTGGTTTGATGCTCGCTAACCTGTACGTGTGCGTTTGCTGTAGTGAACTGCAGCACGGTAGCTCGCAAGACTGGTGTGGAGGCATTCAGCACGTCTACCAGTTCGGGTATCGCCCGAGGGAAAGGATATGGCGGCGGCACGACGTGGCAGAAGCTGGTAAGGCGAAGCGCAGACAACCAAGGTATTTAGGTACATGCATCGTACTGCGCGATTTAATACGCTTGACTAACATGTGCGTGTGTGTCGTATGTCCTAAACAGGAGAGCCGTAGCTGTTCAGCTAATGTGGAGGTCCCCGAGCATGCAGCCGTTCGAGCATAGCGTTGCGTGCTGCGAGCGGCTGGATACAGCGTTGTGACGGCACATCCTGGCAAATGGTTCGCAAGCACGGAGAGCCGATGTATTTCGGTGCGTGTGGTGTACTGCGCGATATTGGTAAGCTTAGCTAACATGCGTGCGCGCGTTGTGTCCTAAACAGGAGAACTAAGCTGTTCGGAGTGGCGTGAAGCCTCCCAGGGCGTGCCGTTGGATTGCAGTAGGCAGGGTCGTGTGGAGTATACAAACAAATGATAGGACTATAGATGGTTGTAATATTTCATAGGGAGTGTGAACAGACAACAGCGCGGCTCACAACTGAATTTGCCCAATGGAGGACGATAGACGCCAGCTAGCTCGGACGGCCGAACAAGACACTTCCAGGGCACTTATTCCTGCGCACCAGGAGCTCCACAGGCTCCGGACGCTCGATGGCGCTACCGCCAGAGTCGTCCAGGCTGCCGTGCACGCCATTGGAAGCAGGCGTGTACGCTACAAGGCAGCCAAACGTGAGGCTGATGCTATCGACGGTATCTGGCTGAGAGACACCTGTGATGCTATAGTCAAGCACCGTGTCGTGCGACGTCGGGAACATGCGGCTCGCTTGGAGGCTGTACTAAGAGATGCTCGATCCCGACAGCACAGATCAAGTTCAAGTTCAAGCGGCGTGGACACACCTGAGAACACTGGGGAGGTGCCTGAAGTGGTCGTGATCGACGACGACAGCGATTGTGGCAGCCAAGGATCGGAGTGGATTCGCGGGCGTGAAGAGTGATAGCACGCTTTGGAGATACGGTGTTCGCAGGTTCCAGTAAGCAGCTCAAGAAAATACAAGATCTCTCCAAGGTGTGATGTTGTTTTGGTTGTTTGTCTTCTCGAAAGTGGTATGTACACGTTCAGTTGCTAACCGTATGCACAATGATAGCAGAAAAAATGATTAGTGGCGTCTGTTGATGGGTTTCCTGCTAATTGTTCTTCTTTTGCATACAAGGAGAACGTCTTCAGGTGAATGAAGCTGATGAATTAGCAAGTAGGGCAACAGGTCATATTGCTGCACAAACTACGGCGGGCTCTAGCACGCTATTGCATAGCTACGACGATACGGATTCATTAGCGCAATCGCCGAGCTGCGAGACAACAGCCGGCACCTGTTCTGCTGAAAGTCACTGTGCTGGGAATAGCGATGGTAAATCTCAGATCTCAGCGGAAGTGGGAATTGTACACGGCACAGAAGACGAATGCTGCGAGCGAGATATAATGGAAAGCATGACAGAGTCGTATGAGCTTGAAGGGAATCAAGGTGATAAGACAAGTGAGTTAGAACGTATGCTGGGGGCTGTTGGTATGGGAGCAAACGCAAATTCCTCCATTGGCGAGCTTCGCCGCAATGCAGATCCGATAAACGAGTATGAAACTAATACCTTAATGCAAAATTGTTTCCCTACGCTATTCCCAGACGGTCATGGGGGCCTCAACCCGTTTAACGAGAGCGAGCGCAGAATACATGAGTACAGCTTGACCGAATACTGCTCCCACTTAATGAAGTGGCATGACAGGAGATTTATAATCCACGGCAACTTCAAGTTCTTCTGCATGAACCTCATTCAGCGCCGACAGATAGATGGCCTAGTCCGAAGAGTACGCATTTCGGATCAACGAAGCACAGCAATAAAAACAGCTAGCGGAGATTTTAGGTCTGACAAGAGCAGCAGGTCCAATCGCGAACAGGAAAAAGAAGAATTAAACGCCGCTATGCAGGTATTAAACTCTCTGAAGCCTTTTTTTTCGCGTAGTCAGAGGTAGTGGTCTTTATTGATCGAACACTCGTGATGATTTAATGTCCATGATAGGAAATCGTTCCCTTCGTACGAGGTGGCCAACGTTTTTTTACACTCAGTGCCGCCGCCACGATTTGGCCAGATTTTGTGAGGGCCTGTAATCCATCTTTAACGCTAGAAGAATGCTGTCAATTATCGTATAGCGATAGAAGGCGATATCTGAACGAGAATCCAGACATTAGTGTCAGACACTTTCATCGTCGCTTTAAAGCGTTTTTGAGAACGTATTGTGCGGGAAATCGAAACCTCTAGGAGAGATAATTAACCATTTCTGGCGCGTTGAGTTTCAGCAGCACGGGTCACCGCACATACATTGCCTGATTTGGATTCGAGACACACCAGATATGATCAAACTCTCTGAGACTCAGGAAGGCCGAGAAGAGCTCGCCAAATTTGTTGATCAGAGGATATCTGTGTTGTCCAAAACGCTGAGTGATCTAGAAGCGTGTCAGTGCTCAATCTGTGTTGCTGACCACATTGGCGACGTCAATATACTGGCCAGAAGGCCACCATCAGTAGAGAGCAGTGAATGGCAATGCGATTTGTCGCGTCTGGTAAATCGAGTCCAACAACATATCTGCCATGCAAATTCTTCCTGCCGGAAGAAGGGGTCTGCCTGTCGTTTTGGGTACCCAAAAGAGCTGCAAACAACAGCCAACATAGATACAAGCTTTGCTTCGGACGGAACACCCTCCATGAAGGTTCTGCTGAAGCAATCAGTCTCTACGATAAATAATTACTCACCACATTTGTTGTCGTGCTGGCGTGCCAATATGGACTTACAGCTAATTGGAAATTCCTACGGCGCTGCTGAGTATGCTGGAGCCTACGTGAGCAAGGCGGAACCCAATACATTAAAATTTAGGCGCATTATTTCCAAAGCAATTCAACGGTGCGACCCAAATCTAGCTTGCCACGCCATTTTAAAGCGTGTCGCTAACGCAACACTGTCTGTTCGAGAGGTGGGAGCGCCAGAAGCAATATACATTCTTCTCCGAAGTCTTCCAATGCATAGCAAGTCACGGCCTATAGTGAAAGTAAAGGCCTTGCGCCACAATGAACGATACTACAGAGTTGAACCTCACAATGTTCGTGAACTTGCTGCATTGGCCGATTGTGGTTGAACGGCAACACTCCGGATTGAACCAATTGAGAGGGCTTACATGAACCGGCCTGCCAACGAAATTTTTGATGAGATGAGTTTTGCGTCTTTTGTAGAGCAATTTGGACTATGTGATTCTGCAGGAAGAACGAAAGCCGCAACAGAGACTTGGAAGCGCCTAGATGGAGAAGGCTGGATTAAACGTCGGAGTAAGCAGGCTGTCGTTCAAAAGTCACCCTGGATGAAGCCCGACGTCTCCAACCCGAGTTTCTGCTTCTCAGAAATTTTCTTTTACGTACCCTGGCGAACGTTAGATGACCTTCCTCACACTGATGAAGAATGTATTGGGGCGGTTTTAAACGCGCAGGAATCCCAGCTCGATAACGAAGTCCTAGAAGAATCTAACGCAAAGATTGCTCGCTAACATAAGCTAGACCTTTTAAAAATTCACGAGAATCTTGCTGCCTTACTTCCCTACCTTCTTCTGAGTACATATTTGTCAGTTCTACTAACAGCGAGCCACAAGAAGAACCCGACGTGGAAGCAAATAGCGCGTGTTCTCATAGTATTAACGGTAGTACGGAGTGGAAAGCAAAGCATGACTACTCGCCGGAGGTAGTTGAAAAGGCAAGTAACTTTTAAAAGGATGCTTAAAGCCTTGGTTGGATGCAAGTAAAGAGATCCGTAAGCTAAACCGTGAGCTTAGTAATGCTGACACCAGTTCTTCCCACTATCGATATCCAATATCTAGAGAGGATGATGACTCGAACGCGCCTGAGATAATGGCGGAGTCACAATGGATACCTTTCGCACTTGCAATGCAGCAATCGAGAGAGAGGTTCAAAAGCTCGCTAGATCTTACACATTGTAAACCTCTTCATCTTATTATAAATGGCGAGAGTGGGTCCGGGAAAAGATGGTTAATCAAACATATCGTGAAAGACGTTCATGCCGTTTTTGGCGAGCATAAAGCTACGAGAAGAAAGTCTAAACGTGTCCTTCTGCTAGCTCATCAAGGAACCGCAACTTTCAATATAAAGGGTAAGACACTTTGCTCAGCTTTGGCATTTACCTCTTTCTCGCGAAACGCATTTTCCGTACCTGATAAATCTATATTAGAATCAAAATCGGGTCCTACAAGATTAAAACAGATGCAACAGGAGTACAATGATGTCAATCTTGTTATAATAGATGAGTCTAGCATGATATCATGCGGAATGCTGTATTGGATTGATCAAAGGATGCGTGAGATATGGCCTGATCACTCGAACGAGCTGTTCGGAGGGCGAGATGTGTACTTTACCGGAGATGCAGCTCAGTTGGATCCCGTTCTGCCTAGTGCTTTGTCGACTTCGATATCGAAAATCGCAAATGGTGTACAGCGTAGAGGGAGAGAGGTCTGGAAAGGTATCGAGCGCGTTTGTACCCTCACTAGCCAAAATCGAGGTAAGGAAGATCCGGAATGGTTTGAGTCATTAAGTAGATTGCGTAAAAGAGCTCCAACAGCAGCTGGCATTGCGCTTTTAACTCGAGGTGCTTGCAAGAGATAGATCAGCCAGAATGGATCGCCCAAGCTAAACATATTGCCTAGAAAAATGTCGATGTAGACGCTGCAACTGGTAAGAGAGTTCGAGCATCAAATTCTCCAATTGTTCACATTAAATCGCAACACTTCGTTCAGCAGAAACGACTGACAGCTAAAAGGGACATTCTGCGGGAACAGTAAATGCTCTGTTAAAAGAAGCATTACTTCCTAACCCAGATCACGATCGTGTAGTGGCCAGTAATGTCAAACTCAGTGTAGGTGCCCCTGTGACGCTTTCATTTAATATGGCGCAGATGGTGGGCTTGTGCAATGGGACCAATGCTATAATATACGACTTTCTGTTTACCCAAGGCAGTGAACTGTCCATTGTTTTGATTCAGATCACCGACACGTACTTAGGGCCCTCTCTGCTGGATGGCGTCCCAAATATTGTGCCTATCATACCGAAAGAGGTATCTTGGGGTAAAACGTAAACCGATGTGCGAGCAGTACGAAGAGGAATACCTCTCCGGTTGGCTTACGCGTTGACAGTTCACAAAGTGCAGGGCTTGACGTGCAACTACATAGTGTTCATTTCAAATTCTATTCCGAATGTTGCCTTCGCGTACGTTGCGTTATCTCGTATACGAACCCACGATTCGATAGTAATCACGCAGAGGCTCATCTTGGATAAGTTAACAGCAACGCCGCAGCAAGCTTTAGCATTCCAAACCGAGGATGCACGCGTTTTGGCAGCAGTAAAAAAAACAGAAGCTGAAGCGTCACTATTAGTCACCAAGATGAAAGAAGCTGCGCGATCTCACAACGCCGGGATGTCTCCTCGATAAGTTTGGTGAACCTCCGCCATTTCGCCATATCATGCGCCTGAAGCTACCACATTTGCTGCTAGCATGTGGTACTGGGCTACCGAGGCACATCAACAAGGTATGTCTTAGCAAAGAAACAACTGCATCACGATCACTTGCACTAACTGCAACGTACATACACGACAGGGATGCGCTTCAAATACACACAATCAAGGGACAGCAGAGGAACCCTGTCAAGATTAAACGAACTCTACCAACGCGGCTAAAACGAATGTTTATTGGTCTCCAAAGCGCAGAGGAATTCGCAGATCGAATCTAACCCGCCGTGGCCTCGTGCAATTTCCAGATTTCCGTGCAAATACTCATGAACCGGGGATCTTGAGCCATTCATTGCAACGTTTGCAAGCGCTCTGATTCGGTCACATCACAGCGAATTTCATCGGGCAAGCCGTGATTTTGTGTCCGCAGCGTCGCCCTCGGCGGTTCCGCTGCCACGTTAATATGCGACAACAAAGTGGAGATACTGCGGATCTCTGGTGGTACGACAGGCTGACCCTGACACACTCCAAGCACGCTACGAAGTTGGTGCTGCTCCGTTCCACCAACAGCCACAAGAATCAGCATGTAGACAGTTGAAGGAGAAATATTGGTCGATCGCGGCTCCGTGGTAACAGGCTTCTCTTCATCGGTATTTCTCTGGGCAGTGTCAGCCACATTCACAGCGTGGCGTCGTGCGGAAGTCATAGGTGCCGGGATTGCTTGGTTTCCAACGCGTGGCACACCCACTGGGGACTGGACACTGGACATGCGAAGTCTTTTGTTTGATAGACCTGGTGTATTTTCCTTCTGCACCACGCTTCTCTTCTTCCGTTTTGAACTCTTTTTCGTGTTGTCAACCGCTTTGAGTCTTATCGTAGCGACGCCATCGCACGACAAGGTGCTAGCCACATTGACGCCCTTGATAGGAGTTGAAGATGACGCCGCTTGCCCGACGTTGCTGTTGCCATTCTGTGGTGCTGCACGCCGATAACGCTCTCGTGCCAACGCGTTTTGGCGGTCTCGGTGGTCCTCACACAACCAATGACGTTTTCCGTTCAACTTAATCGATCTTTCTTTCGTGCACCCTCCAGGGTATTGACACTGGAGAGGAGCGAGAGATCTCGACGTTTGCTTTGCTCGCCGCGCTCAAAGCTTCGCGACCGGATACGTTTTGTGCTTCTCACACATAAAGTGTGTCGTCCCGTCCTCTTTCACTGCCAATGCTGCTTTACAACTGCTAGAGTAAATGGAACCTTCCTGAGGGGATCGCTCTGCTGATAACCAAGTCAAAACACACGTACACAGCAGTTAGTTGAGAGCGCCACTGTTTAACGTACACTCTTGACCGCACTTGGCATGGCTGCTCCAGTGTCCTAACGTCTGCTCGTTTGTCATGGGGAAATCGCGTTCTTTGCTTGAGGCGAGGGAGGATGTGATGAGCGAACTGAAAGGCCGCTTGAACCCTTTTCAAATTGATATGCCTATCGGGGGCGATGCTGAACTACACTTTGGAATATATCTTAGACTGCTACTAGAGACTTGCTGTCTGTCCGTTTGTCTGTCAGTCTGTCGGTCAGTCCGTCGCCGAGTTTCGATGGACAAGATCCGGCGCTGCCATTGGCTGCCGAGCGCCAGCGACGGCGGCGTCCATTCGCCAAAAAGAGTTTCAGCCAATCGCTGCCGAGCGGAGCGAAGGCGGCCCGAGAAGGTGGACCACACCAATTCGTACTTTACTGGGACGTTCGCCCCCAAATTCAAAAGAAGAAGCGCGCGCGGGCTGTCTAGCGGAAAGGTGCGTTGCATGTATGCATGTTAGACTTAAGTGGAGACGAAGCCACCACGCACAGATAGTCCTAGACTCCTGGGAGGAAGTTAGGGTGAAGTATATGGCCCAGCGCTTGCGCTGGGGGTGTCGTGCTAAGGGGCTGCGGCCTACCACCCACTCTGAGTGAGAGCACACTATGGCGCCTGCCTATTGGCCAAATTTACCCGAAGCTTTCGACCTGTTGATGTCGAGCTTCCGCTGAAAAGCGATGTGCAACGGATATCGCACGAAGACTCTCAGTACTGCCCGGGCGCTCAAACCTGGACTTGCCGACGGTGCCATTTATGGTGCAGCAAAAACCACTCCGTACCCATTTTTGGGTATGTTGTAGGCGGGATATGTTTGCGGCTTATTACGAAGGGAGCTGGCACGCCAGGCAGTACGCAGATGCAAACACACTCAACAAAAACGACGCAAAAGACCCAAGATCCGAGATCAAGACTCCAACCTGCATATAAAAATGTGGACGTACTTAGACGTAATGTCTAACGCGCTGTGTGACTCTGTTTTGTGTCCACAGGACGCCATGGCGCGACCCAAGCGCAAGCGGACGCGCGAGGACATAGAGAAAGAGTTGCGGGAGAACGAACGTGTTAACACGACTCCATGCGGACCTGAGGATCGTGCGGACAAGCGGAAGCGCCAACGAAGACGAAGTAGCAGGCGATGTAATCTCAACAAGGCTCTGGAAGCGTTAACGTTGAACGCGGACCACATCACAACTCGGGAGGTCCAAGCACCAGCTGTCGACATAAATGGCGATCAAGAAGGTAAACAGGAGGAAGATGACCCAGCAGAACATCAACGACGTTACGCCGAGTCTGTGGGAGAAATTGCCCCCGTGACGGTGGCAACTCCTGCACCAAGTGCAGTAATACCTGAACCAGACGAAGCGGAGAGGATCCGTGCGAAGAAAGCCGAAAACGCGCGGAAACGGAGAGCCAACATGACCGCATCTCAGAAAGAACGTACTCGGACGCGAAATCGAGAGCTGCAGCGGATTCGACGAGCCAGGAAGAAAGAAGACCAGGTTCAGGCCAGGAGAGAACACGACAGATTGTACCAAGAAGCTCGCCGTGCTAATCGAACCGAGGAGGCGCGGGAGGAAATTCGAGAGTGTGATCGCGTCTATCGTGGCAGCCGTCGAGAAGGTCAGTCACAAGAAGAGAGAGAGAGAACGAGACCGGGATCGAACGTACCAGGTCAATCGTCGCGAGAATCAATGCCAAGACGAGAGAGATCGCGAGCGGGAACGAGGTCGTATGTACCAACAGCGTCATCGTGGTAATCAATCACAGGAAGAGAAGGAAAGCGAGCGAGAGCGCGATCGCTCCTACCAGGAGGCTAGACGCTATGACGAGACTGAAGAAGAACGTACAAGTCGCCAGGAGGAAGCGCGAGCAAGCCAAGAAGCTCGACGATCGCTCCTGACAGAAGCCGAGCGTGAGGCGGAACGTGAACGTAATCGCATCGATCACGAAGTTCGGCGTATACTCCAAGGAAACCACGAACGGGAGGCAGCTCTGGAACGTGATACATTGCGGCGTCGACAGAGGCATGGCGCCCAAACGGAGGCACAGCGTGCGGAGCGACGCGAGGCCGAAAACGAGAACAGGCGGGTTAGAAACCGTTGCCCTCGACGAGGTCACGCACTCTGTAACCACGAGAGCTTCTGCAAGTCCAAAGTGTCTGGGAAAAATGTTGAAGACGGTCGGCACAAGCTTCCTGATCAGATACAGTGTGCTTGGTGTGGGGCCTGGAAATGGCCGGGTGAATCTGCTTTCTCATGTTGTCTGAAGGGAAAGGTACAGCTACCGGGATTGAAAGCAGCTCCCAATTACCTCCACGGCTTTTATCGAGAGCAGGAGTTCAGAGAACACATCCGTGCGTACAATCAAGTGTTTGCTTTCACGTCCGTCGGGGCGTCTAGAAGTGATAGCTCCGCCATTCAACGCGTGAGAGAGGATACTTCGGTGCAGGGGCAGCGCGGTGTTTACACGTACAGGATCCAAGGTGCCATGGGTCACTATCTCGGTTCTCTACTCCCGTCGATCGACTACTTCGACACAAGCCAACCAGCACCTGCGAAGTTCGCACAGATTTACATCGTAGATCCGGATATGCATAAACGGGCAGCGCGTCGCGAAGGCATTTTTGCTCACTTGGACCGGGAAAAACTGGGAACCCTCGAGCACATGATGGCAACAGTTAATCCTTTCGGGCAGCAGTTCTTGAATTTTGGAGAACTCCTTCGGAAAGAGGTAGCGGACGGGAAAGAGATCGTGGATCTCCAGTTTAACCTGTACGCGGATCGCAGTCGACCTGGCACAACAAATTTACCAACCGTGTCTGAGGTTGGGGCGAGACTGGTGGAGGACGGAAACTTTGACAAACACAGGGACCTTATCATCTACACGAAGCAGCGGCGTCTCCTCCGTTTGTTCGAGACGAACCCGATGTACGACCCACTCCAGTACCCGTTGCTTTTTCCAAGCGGAGAGTTAGGATGGTCTTTCACCGATACCTATGCAAACGGCCAGACACGTCGGGAGGAGCCCAAGATGTCTCTTCGAGAGTTCACGGCTTTTCGTTTGTTCCCTAAGCCGGGTGATGGATCAGTGCTACATCTCGGTGGTCGGCTTTTTCAGCAATGGTGTGTGGACCAACGAGCTAAAGTGGAGCAGGATAGTTTAAGGTGGGTTGCGAATAACCAGAAAGAGATCCGCGCGGACCTGTACAGAGGTGTGGAAGACGCCTACATCAACGAGAGTGAGGTTGAGATGCGTGATGAGGAGAGCCACGCGGGTTCTGGGGGCCGTCAGCAAAAACATTTCCTGAACCAGTACGGCTTGCGGCGGATTCTACCAGCGACCTATACTGGTAGCCCCCGATACATGTACAAATGCTACAAGGACTCTATGACAATTGTGGCCGAGTATGGAAAGCCAGATATTTTCATGACGATGACTTGCAACCCAGAGTGGAGTGAAATTACAAGTGAGCTGTCGGAAGGACAGACCGCACAGGACCGTCCCGATATCGTTGCGCGTGTCTGGAACCAGAAATTGCGGGAATTACTTGCAGATTTGGACGCCGGTGTGTTGGGCCGTGTTCGTGCTCGGATTTACGTTGTGGAGTTTCAGACGCGAGGTCTGCCGCATGCACACATTTTGATTTTCTGGATGATCAGGATAAGCCGCGAAGCCGAGAAGTGATTGATGCGATGGTATCCGCCGAAATACCCGACGAGGCGACCAACCCTGATCTTTACAAGACCGTGATGACGTGTATGATGCACGGTCCGTGTGGCGCCGCGAATCCCAATTGTGCTTGCATGAAAGACGGGAAGTGCTCCAAAGGTTTTCCGAAAAAGTTGAATACGGCGACTCAGGCGGATGTGAATGGATATCCAGAGTATAAACGCTGCGAGCGGAGTGCGGGAGTTCTAAAGTTCAAAGGGCGGAAGTATGATAATGCCACCGCAAACAAGTGGGTGGTCCCCTATAACCCGTACTTCTCTCAGAAGTACGATTGCCACATCAACGTAGAGGTTTGTACTGGAATCACCGCGGTCAAGTATATTTACAAGTACGTGTACAAGGGATCAGATAGGACCGTCATGACAATCGTCGTCGTCGATTCGGGCAATGGTCGTCCGTCTGAGCAACGCCTGAGCGAGGAGCCAAACGAAATCCTGCGATATTTAGATGCTCGGTATATTTCCCCTGTGGAGGCGTGCATCCGGCTTCTGAATTACGCGGTTCAAGGGAAAACTCACTCTGTCGTGCAACTTACCGTGCATTTGGAGAGAGAGCATATGATTCATTTCGACGTAAGGGAAGACCCCACCGCGATTCTGGAAAGAAGCGCGCACACGCACCTCACGAGGTTTTTGAATTATGTCAGAGCGACGCCGCAGAGAACCAGATTGCGAAGATGATGCTATACAAAGACATTCCCAAGGAGTTCGTTTGGAACGAGAAGCAGTGGGTTCGGCGTAAGCAGTACAGAGCGGCACTTGGAAGATTGGTTCATGTGTCCCCCGGGATGGCGAGAAGTTTTTCCTCCGAATACTGCTCTGCAATCGAAGAGGACCTACATCGTTCGAGGATATACGGACAGTTAACGGCGTCGTATGTCCCACGTTTAGGGATGCAGCGTTACAATTGGGATATCTTGACAACGACCAAGAGTGGGTTGCATGCATAACAGAGGCTGCAAGTTTTCAGATGCCATACCAACTTCGACAGCTCTTCAGTACACTGTTAGTGTACTCGATGCCAAGCGACGTCCGTGGGTTGTGGGACCAATTCTATGAGGAATTGAATCGGGACATAGCGCATAAGCACCGGGATCTCCCCGAGTCTACACGAGAGACTGTGGTGATGTTTGAGACGCTAAAAAGCGTGAACGATTTGCTAAAGGTGAGTGGGTATGCTGTGACCAATTTTGACCTTCCGCAGTTGAGTGATTTCCCGAGTTTGGTTCGAGAGTCTCTTCTCGACAACAATCTCATACGCCGCGAGAAAAGCTACACCACAAGGACATTGGAGGCTATTGTTCGCGACGAGGCCAAACTCAACGAAGGGCAGAAAGTCGTATTCGCCCAGATCATACAAGCCGTCGAAGCCGAGTCAGGACACGAGGTGTCGACGGCCAGCGCTTCGCGTAACGACGGGGCAGTTCATCCACGCGGGAAGTTTCACAAAAGCTTCTTTTTGTTGATGGGCCTGGTGGGACGGGAAAGTCTACGCTACTTCGACACATTTTGGCCAGGGTGCGTCTGGATGGGAAGATTGCACTTGCTGTTGCATCCAGTGGAATTGCGTCTCTGCTTCTCATGGGCGGGCGTACGGCGCATTCTACTTTCAAAATTCCGCTGAAACTGGACAAGGACTCTACGTGTTCGATTTTCAAACAGTCGCACCTGCGCAAGCTTATCCAGCAGACCAGTTTGGTCATTTGGGATGAAGCTCCGATGACGCATCGCCACGCGTTTGAGGCTGTCGACCGAACGCTACGGGACATTATGGATAACCCCAGGGAGCCTTTCGGCGGAAAGGTTTTTGTGCTCTCAGGAGATTTCCGCCAGATCCTTCTGTCGTGAAGAGAGGCACGCCTGCAGAAACGATCAACGCGTGTATAAAGGAATCGCCTCTGTGGAGACACTTTTGCAGGTTCGGTTAACACAGAATATGCGCATTGGGAGCGAGGGGACAGGAGAAAGCGACGAGGATATCCTGTCTTTCTCTGATTTTTGCTTGCCGTTGGAGAGGGTCGGCACGGAAAACGTGCTGATCTTGGCAATGACTACATCAAGATTCCTGCTGATATGCTGATCCCGAATCCTCCTGTAGAAGACGACGAGGACGAGGAAATAGCTCCAGGGGCAATACCAAGGGTATGACCCGCATCATTGACGCAATGTATGCCGACGTTGCCAATCCGGAGGTTGCAACGGATGAATATTTTGCCAGTCGGACCATTTTGACGACTACGAACGAGACGGTACGGAGAATCAACGAGGCAGTCGCAGCTCGACTTCCGGAGACAGCGCGGGAGTATTTGTCGGTAGACTCGGTGGAGGATGATGACGGAACGTTTTCCGAGCAGGAGTTCCTCCACTCGGTGAACATGAACGGGATTCCACCTCACAGACTGTTGCTTAAGAAGGGCATCCCCATCATGATGATGAGAAATCTGAACCCGGATCTTGGACTGTGCAACGGAACGCGTCTACGAATCGTCGACTTGAAGGGCCACGTCATTAGAGCAACAATTATGACTGGAGAACGAACAGGCCAAGAAGTACTCATCCTGAGAATTATGTTCGTGAGCGACGACGACAACTCTGACTTCCCCTTCCGGCTACGACGAAAGCAGTTCACCGTGCAACCAGCATTCGCCATGACGATTAACAAGGCCCAAGGTCAGACGGTGTTAAACTTGGGGCTGTACTTGGCTTCCCGTGCTTTTCGCATGGCCAGTTGTATGTGGCGTTGTCTCGCGTGACGTCCCGAAGCAAGTTCAAGGCGTTGATTGAGTATCCAGAGTTCGTAGACCCGGACGGAGGAGTGTACACGAGAAACATCGTGTACACGCAGATTTTCGATTAGGAGTTGAGTTGCATTTCTAGGCTAGATGTAGTAGCTTGCCACTGCGAACTAGAACCTAGCTTTATGTTGGACAAATGGCACTTGGCAATTTTCATGTGTTTATAAAGCATTTTATACGCCTGTATGTTTTAGATTGCACTACTTAGTAATTCGTGTGAAAAGCTAAATCATCCCGCCGGAGCGAAGCGGAGGCGGGCGGTCCACACAGCTGCATCCAACCATAACCCACCGCCGCGTAGCGGCGGCGCTCGGCTAGTACTGTTCAGCAATGCCCCTTTAGCAACCGGAGCGAGTGTCGCCCGATGCTGCCATACTAGTGTTTGATTATGATGAACCAAAGGGTACCATCAACACAACCTGCTCGTCTGCATCGACTTCATCGACACGGCGATTACGGCTCAAGTGGTTGTACCTCATTTGGTCCGACTCGTTGCTAACCTTCTTAGTCACTGATTCATTTTAACGCCTTGTAAGCTTACACAGAAGCTTGGCATGCTAGCACTTGAGAAGCTTCTTCGAGCAACATATTTTGGACGGATTGCCAATAGCCGCGAAGCTTCATAGCCATCGCTCCGAGGACGATGTCTTGGGCGTACGCTAGGTCCTCCCTCGATACAGTTCCAGCAACATCGAGGTAAAGCTTTAAAAATGAACGTGCCAAACAAGCACGAAATGGATCTGTGGTCGAGCGCGTCACAAGTATCCAGCCCTCCGTTCGGTAACGAAGCTCTCGCCTGGATGGGAGGGCCATGATATCCGCCCAGGAGATCAACATCTGCTCTTCTTCGTCAAACCTACGCACAAAGTGCAGCTTCTCAGCGTGAATGGCTCCTGTGTGGCTCTGCATCGTCAATAAAATCTTCTTTGTAGCGAATTGGATTGTCGTCCAGCTGTCTGCACGAGCAAAACACTAAGTACAAGCTAGCAGAAGTGAATCTAGCAAGACCATCTCGTACCCTGCTGGCTTGGAAGTCCTTCCACAAAAGTCCTTGGCATGCTGCAGCGAGCACCGCAATGGTGTCGATGTCTCAAACTTAAGGATTTTGCTGTTGCGTTGTTCATCGTACTGGGTGTGCATGGTGCTGCTCAACGAGGTTGGCAGTTGTGTGGCAAAATTGCGCTCGCACGACGATGAAGGCCCTCGACAGTATCCTCTAACTCAGTCATAAGCGTGTCAGCAAGACCAAAAGAGCGTAGAAGACCACTGCAATCGGGAACTTCGTTCCTCATAACGAAGTCCATGCCCTACAATCAATGTGTTAGAAGCAGGAATTCAAATACTTATCACACAAATACTCACGTAAAGCACAGATCGCTTTTGAAGAGCTCCACAGAGCGACTTGCGCACTTTTTCTGGTTGGTCATGATCGCCTTTAGGTGGCGGTTGGTTTTCTCGGATTGCAGGCGCAATTTGTACTGCTCCGTAGCTTGTTCATACCATGGCGAACGTCCTGATTTCTTGCACTGAAGAACGGCCCCAGCGCTTACAGTGCCTCCCTACCTCGCGCAACCAACAGCGGAGATGAAACTTCGGACCGCTTCAATTGAGCGAGAACTTCTTGCAGTTCCTCGACCTGCTCTCGTAATGACGCCAGCTCGGCTCTTTTTCGACGCTGGAGGGCAGTCGATGTGGTCTCTGCGCTTCTGATACGTCGCTTTTTCGGCTTCTTCTCGTTGGCATCTTTTTGGCTGGTATGTCTAGGAGTTTGGAGCTGTTCGTGTCAACCAGGTCGTCCAAGAAGGGGACCTCCATGCCGCTGCTGTCGTCTGTTGTGTCCAGACTTTGTAGACTACTATCGCCGTAAGAGTCGATAAAGGCGAGAGCCTCATCCAACGTGCTTTTGTCGTCGTCCTTCACGAGGAAACTCATGAGCAACCGGTGGGGGGATTTTGGGGAATGTGGTCATCATGGACATGAGATCATGTCGGATTATGCGGTCAAGGTGATTATGGGCCACCAATTGACAGCTGCGATGCAAACAGAGTGAAGCACAACACATTATAATAACGAGCTTGAGGAAACCGACAAATACATATCAATTCGTCCGAGTTTGCGACCTTCACACGGCAGAAACCTACAACACAAAAAGACAATTGTCCATCGGATAACATACTTGACATTACTGCATGCAGCGTGAGAAGAGTTCAACGAGTCCCCGTGACAATAGATCGCTGACTATAACTAGCAGGTGGCAGGAACCAACGGCGAGCTCGGCGGTTTCTGAAGATTGGCTTGCATCGACTGGAAGTTTAAAAGCATCACACCCCGAGCTGCGTCAACACGAATGCATTGGCCATTTCCGTGTGTGCGGTGGACTCGATAGAGTCGACGTCTGGCAATAAGCAGTAATGCGACCGAATCACCGAGGCATTAAGCGGGTCCGATGGGGATCTTGACACCAGTACCCACCCTTCGTCACGGAACCGCAACGCACCGCCCCGATCACAGACCATGGATGTAAATGTCACCAGTGTGCGGTCCTCTTCCTCGTACACCCGAGAGAGCGACATGGTGCTGACGACTACGGACATTGTTTGGTCGCGCAACTCCAGCTCATGCTCCTTCTTCGTTCCCAGCTCTGTAACATACTTACGCTATCCAACAGCGATCAGCACTATAAAGCAACAAACAGTAAGCAGTTCTGCCACTACAGTACTCACATATCGATTGTAGGGGCATGTCGTTGTACCCATCATCGCTTTTCCCGTGTCCTTGACATTCATTGCCGTACAAACTGTCGTCTCCATCTCCACGAAGGGCATCCCCGTCATTGGATCTCTCTTGATCACTACCCCATCTGAAAATTTAGTCTTTCGCACGAGCTCCATCGGTGCGTTCTCCGCATTCAGATAAAGTTTGCCCAGTTTCGTGGCTAGCTCACTGTAGATGGCCTCGTGGAGGTTCGGCACGTAGCCATTAAACCCAGCAGTGGGTGCTGGAGTTCTCAATGCCTCCTCAATATTCTATCCAAAGCACAAAAAATAAACACGTCAGTTTCTAAACATAACCCACCCAAAGTTTGAAAAACCCAGATCGTACCACCACATCGGTGACGCTACCCAGAAGGGCCTGGACCGACTCGGCCATCTTGCTCTGTCTGGTCATCACCAGCTTCAGCTCTCTGTTTCTGGCTTCGCTCTGAAGCCTCAGCTGCTTCTCTACGTGGGCTTTCTGCATCCAGAGGGTCACAATATCGCGTCGCTGGGTCTTATCCAGTTGGGTTTTATTCCACCCACCGGGTTGCTCCTTGACAATCCCGCCTCCTTGGCGCAACTCCTTGACAATCCCGCCTCCTTGGCGCAACTCCTTGAGCCTTGTCTCGAGTGCCGCGGCCTGCGCTCTCAGAGCCAGCAGTTCGGCCCGTTTCTTCTGCTGACAGCGTCGTGAGGCTGCCGCCTTGCGGGTTTTTCTGCTTTCTGGGATGGGTTTCTTCGGCTTCTCCTGCTTTCCCTTGGGGTTTTCACTCTCTAGCGACTCCCGACCGTCGTCGCTGCTGTTGGAGCCCGTGGACGTGTCTCCGTCGCTCTTGAACGTGTCAATGAAGGCCAGGACGCTCGCCAGCGTCGGCTCCAGCTCCTCCAGCGGCAGGAAGTTGGCCCCAGAGCTCATCGTTCAGGAATGCGCACAGGAATGATTGTACAATGGCATATCGACAGGACCTATGATACAGCCTTTGCTGCAGTCCGAACGTCAGCGTCGCCACGATTGAGCTCATCCTGACGCCCACTCCAGCAATGGTGCATCGCACTGCGCATTCTAGATGGCCAAGGGCGTGCCGACGTACACGGTGCGAGCACCTTTCCGCGCGTGGGGCTTACAAGCTGAAATTGCGTGTCGGGAACGTTTCGATCGAGTGGAAGACGGACCGATAATATATTATTAAGCCGATGCAGTCGTTTGGGAGCCACTTGAGCGCGCTGGGTGATTGTGCTCCCGTTCGAAGGTGCCGGAAGCTCGATATGTAGATCTGCACGCCGTCTTTGAATAAGGTTGGCGTCGGGTGCTTCCTCTGTTTGGACAAGAGGACATCAAAACCAAGACTAGCCGATGGGCGACGCCGAAGCTACTGCACTGCTTTCAGTGGGAATTCCGTCAAACAATTTCGAAAGCAGTTCGTTGTGGAGATTTGGCTTGCTGGAGAACTTCCCAGAGTGTCTCGTGTTAAATAGGAAACTGCCAGTTTGGAGTAGCAGGTCATTTCGAGGTTGTGAAATGGCTGGACGACCGGGTTGATACGTCGGAAGTTCCATGAAGCTTGCCCGTAAGATGAGAATATGAGCTGAGTGGCTGGTAGCGAGGGGATTTAGAGTGCTGAATGACGCTGATTTTGATCACAACAGCGGCAATTGGGCAGCGAGGTCTGGTTCTTGCTGGTCGCAGGTTACAACCATTTTTTGTGGGCAATGCCAAGCTGCAGCAGAAGACAACCTTGAATTTATTGTGTGGGCTGTGCTGAATCGCACACCTAAGAGAAAAGCATACGGCGAGAAGACAAGCGGGTAGATGCAGAGTTTGGTTGGTGCCGTAGCAGCTACTACAGCATCGAGTTGCTGTGGTGCAATGACTGCTTACGTCTTTGGAAATGCTGGACTATTACCATGCTCCGACAGATGCCATCCATGCGCATAAATATGGTGTGGTTGCATGCCCTGCAACATCTAGACAGCACTTTTGCAGTTGGTTGCTCGACAAAAGTTCACGGCAATCGTTGGGAAGACTGCACATACATGTTCTCGGGCGAGAGCAGCCATGAACTGCCATCTCAACGTGATGAAAAATTGTTGTGTAAGTAGCGCTCGTCGGTGACTCCATTGAATGCACAGGTTGGATGCACTACAGAGTGAACTAGTGACGTGGCTGCGAGTTCAGCAGAGTCTGATTGAATCCCTGTAAAAAGTCGCTTGCTGCTATGCAAAACATGCTGTACCAATCGTGAAATGCTTTATCCAAAGATGCACGAACGTCGACATCATGCCGCTCATTAAAAATTCTATTCAACTCGAAGTGCCTGCTCCAATTGTTGAACGCTGAATGAAAGGGGGCGATTTCCAGTCTGGTTAGCGCAAGTAAAAAGGTCATTTGGAAGTTTCTCAATTGCCGATCTACAATCGCGGGCTTTGCAGTGACTCGAAGAGCTCCAAATGTATTGAACACGGTCCTTGGCGTACTATCAAGATTCTGTTAACATGTTTAACGGGTTTGGCTACACGAGTCCCCTCCTCAAAATGGATTTCCACTCGGAGCACATCAACAATGCCTTCACCACAGGAATTTGCCGATCGTTTCATGTGTTGGAACGGCAAGTGAAAAGGGAATTCTGCTATGAACCTCACTCTGGATAACGTTCGCAAAGATGCAGCCACCAATGTTTGGCGAATGGTGGTCATTGAGGTGATATCTGACCAAGGAGAGCATGGATCGGCTCAGGAAGCACGCACTTTTGTTTTCGCCAAGTTTCAATCACCATGACATCGGAGAGTTTCCTGTCCCTCAGTCAATTCCTGAATGACAACTTCCCGGAGATCGTGGTAACAATTGTGACGGAGTTTCTATTTGCTGACATGCCAATGCACGTCGCGTTCAAGCGCAATGCGGTCGGGTCCACCGAACTCTTGGAGTTCCTCGTAGAGCGAGGCATTCGAGACACCCGCAGCAGTCGCTGGACAGTAGCGAAGCTCTTCCACACGAACGCGCACTACTTTCGGTGGGAATTCAACAAGTTATTGACCACTACTCTTCGCTACGGCGATGTCACTGCCGTGCACTGGGTGCTGGACCACTTCCCGGACTGTCGAATCCTGCCAAATGTAGCGACAGAGGCCGTGGAGCGTGGAGATTTGGCGCTGCTGCAACGGTTTGAAGCTGAGCGAGGCGTCCAATGGACCAGTGGCGATCTGGGATCCGCAGATCACTTGAACGTCATTCGATTGCTAGACGATCGAGTCGGGACGCGTGACACTCGACAAGCCAACACGAGGGCGGTGAAGAGTGCCATTGAAAGGAACCGAGTCGCCGAGGTGAAATGGCTGATCACGTGGGGCTTCGGGGTGGCGTACGACGCAAACCTCGACGGCGACTGGGGAGTTCGCTCTCAAATGGTGCGGTTTTTGTTGGAAAAAGGTTTCGACAAGAATCGTCACTACTACGTCAAATGTGCTTTGCAGAAGGCCGCGGCAGCGGGGACCTTGAGTTTGTCAAGTATGTCGTGGCCAACTACACGCCTGAAAACCTGGAAACGTGTGGCGGCCTGTACAATGTCGAGAAGAGTCTCCGAGGAGCGGCATCTCATGGCCACCTTCCTGTAGTACAGTGGTTGCTCACGTACATGAAGACGCTTCCAGTGCTAGACGCCTCCAAACAGGCTATGGTCGCAGCAGCAAAGGGGGACAACTTGAGGTGATGCGGTGGCTGATCGAGCAATTTGCCGACGATCCCAGTGTGAAATTGTTTGGAAGAAGCGGTGGCGACCAAAGTGACTCGTTGGTTTTAGACGCAGCAGCTGAATATGAACAGCTCTGTGCCCTCCTCTACCTGCATCAAGTTGCAGTGGCAACGACTAGTCTCCAAACCCTTCATTGCTTGTATCGAGCAGTGGACCACGCCGCAGCGAATGGTCATCTAGAAGTGGCTAAATGGTTGCATAAAAACATAGCAGCAGAGTGTTCAACAAATGCGATGGATGCGGCTGCGACGTGTGCACATTTGCTAGCGCCCTGGCCAGAGTCTCATAACTGTTCCTGCGGCAAACCGCCGAAGTCCGTCGTCGCCAGGCAGATAGCAATGCTACAGTATTTGAAAGACCATTTCTCGAGAGGCTGCACGACGGTCGCCATGGACCGAGCGGCGGCGAGAGGGAATTTGAGTGCTGCACGAGAACACTGAAGCTGGCTGCACGACCGACGCCATGGACAAGGCTGCGGAGGAAGGACACTCGTCTACCGTGAAATGGCTCCACAATAATCGCTCGGAGGGAAGCACAGACGACGCCTTATTGTCCGCGGCTGTGGATGGCCATCTGAAGATGGTCAAGTGGCTGTGTCAGAGCTGCTCGGAGGTATTGTCATTTACTGCCTAAGCGATGGAGATAGCAGCGAGACAAGCACACCTCAAAGTAGTCAAGTGGCTGCATTCAAAGTACCCCGAGGACAGTCTGATGGAAGCGCTGACAGCGACTGCTACCTATCGATTAAGCTCTCCTGCGTACAGTTTGCCAGTCGTGCAGTGACTTCTTCCGGGATGCCCCGATGCTGACATCAAGGAGCTTCTGGTTGGCGCCGTTGGCACTTGTCGATTTGAAATAGCACTCTTCCTACACGCGAAACTTGGTGCCAACGACTTTTGCTTGAATGCCCATGACCTTGCCAGGCTCCGAGATGATCTAAAGCCTCATCCAGAATGGCAGCACCTGCAAGCTTGGTTTGAAAAGATTTACGTGTCAAGACACACCGCAAAGTACTTGCCTTTCGGGAATGGCATTGAGGTGAAGACCGAGGACTGGTTTGCACTCCAAGAAGTATCAGAACGGCACCAGGTCCCTCCCTCACTTTCCTTTTGCTGAGTTGTCGTCATGTTGGTGGCGGTGACTTTCATTATTCGCCACAAGTTTGAGAACACGGACGCTCCTGATGAATTAGCGTCTTTCGTTTCGGTCTATTTGATTGCAGACGTGCCGCTGCACGAGTACATGGCCAGTGAGGAGATCAACAGCAGAGCGACAGAACTTCTGGACTTCGTCTGAGACGAGGCCTTCGAGACGCCAACAGCAGTCGATGGAGTGTGGCGAGACAGCTCCACAGTAATCCGCACTACTTTGAATGGGAATTCCACCGGATTATGTGGCAAGCTTCACGCCATGGGCATGTGGCAGTGGCGCAATGGGTGCTGGAGCACTTCCCTGGGTGTCCAATACTGAAGGACGTGATGAATCAGGCGGCCTTACACAATCACTTGGACTTGCTGCAGTTGTTCGAGGCTTAGCAACCAGGTCGAGACGTTGAGTGGAGCCCGGACAGTTTGGACGCAGCTAGCAGAGAAGGCCACTGGGATATCATCCGCTGGTTGGATGAGCGTGTCGGAACGCCGGAGGCCCACAAGACCAACACGTTTGCGATGGACTGTGCTATTAGAACGAACCAAGTTGAAGAGGTGCGATGGCTAGGAGAACGAGGCTTCGGAGTGCCGAGATTTGCCAGGCTTGCATCGACAAACCCCGAGAATTGGGAAGCTCGGTCTCAGATTGTGCGCTTCTTGGCAGGGATCGGAAAAAACATTGGCATTGTTACATTGCAAAATTGTTCTCCACAATATTGATTGTGGCGACCTCGACCAATATTGCCAGGATCGTAATGGCAGCTAGTAACTTCTACTCGTAGCTACTCGTACTCTTCAAGCTCAACTTCGCTATCTTCTCATGCTTCCCTCTCTGCCTACGAAATGATTTCGTTCGCAACAAGATCCCAGTTAAGCCTCCAGGAGAGGATTGACTCGAGCATCTCCGCACTTATCCGCTTCCGCATATATCCTCCAAGCATGTACTTTACTGCCGAGAACAGTCGTTCCACCTCGACGGAGGTAGCAGGAAGCCAAGACAAATCGATGTACTTCGAGCGGTCTTCCTCTCTGGACTTGGATCTCTCTTCGATAGACGCTTTGACTTCCCCAGGTGATCTGCGGCGTCTGATGGTGGGCGCGACTGGTGCCTGGCTTCGCCGTACACCACTCGGACTTGCAGACCTTGGTGAACGAACACTAGAAGCTTTGGTGTGCTTCTTCTTTGAAGTGGGCGGGTCGATTTAGATTTTCTGTGTTTGCGCTTGGTGCTGGGCTCTGTGGAGACACAAGCGCTACCAGAATTAATCGATTCCTCTACTGTGGAGCGCAAAAGCCGATGGATAGTGCTGGTTTCTTCTGGAGGCTTGAGGACCAAACGCCGAGCTGATCGACATCGTTGGTAGAACAGGTTTGGGCAGAGTGATTCGAGACGAGGCTGCTTACGATAGTAGCGTGGCTAGCGGAGGGGTTCGACGCGGGGCTGTTGTGGGGGTTCAAAAGTGAGAGCTGGAGCGCGCCGTCGTCTAGCAAAAACCTCGCTCGTACTCTCCCACTTCCTCGTACCTCAAGACCAGCAGACGGGGTACGACGCACACCACGATTACTTTTCGACTGGGTTGAAAGCAGCAGCGGAAGCAGGAGATCTGGAGTTTGTCAGGTGGATGATGGTTAACTACTCGCCCGAAACCAGTGGACTTACGGAGAGTTCGACTGCTACGACCTTGACGATGCTAGAGGCTTCCAGGGACACTTTTATGGGTAGTCTGGCAGCAGCAAGTTCTAACGGGCACCGTCATGTGATGGAATGGCTGCTTAACTGTATCCAATCAGAGGAAAGGATTTAAATGTCTAGGAATTGTATAGTATAGTATTTTTAATATAACAGCAGACGTAGGGCAGCTGTGGAGGCCACGTGGCCTCCATCCGCCTGAACTGCTGGGGGACGGCACTCTTGTATTTGGCCGCCCTCCCCACTGATCTCCGAACCTGAAAAATTAACTACACAATACCGCGTGGTTGTCAAGAGGCTCCAGCAAGAGCAGCTTTGGCAGCAGCAGCAGCAAATGGCAACCTTGAACTAGTGCAATGGCTCTACGAGCAATATGGTGGCGATCCCAGTGTCGGAATCTTCCAATTTGGTTTGGATTCTCTCTACAGCAATTCGCTGATCTGCAATAGTGCTGCGATCAACGGACATCTTGATGTTGTCTCGTACTTGCGTCAAATCGCTCTGTTGGAGACATCACCGCGGAGTCGACGAGCACGTCGTTTCACTTACAAAGCCAACGACGGAGCCGCAGTGAATGGACACTTTGATGTGTTGCAGTGGGTGTGTGACTGTAACGTGGGAAGCCCTACACGTCTGATGCTCTGGATCAGGTTGCTTCGATGAGCCCGCATTCGAGACGGTTCAGTTGTTGTTCCTGCCAACCCTCAGAATCATTCATTGACAAATAAGTGACAATTCTTGATTTTTTGAACAACCATTTCACAAGAGGCAGCACAACACGAGCGATAGATGACGCCGCGAAGAAAGGAAACCTAAGAGTGCTGCAATGGTTGCATGAGAATACTGACGCCGGCTGCACAACGAATGCGATGGACCACGCTGCAAGAGAAGATCATTTGGATGTCGTAAAGTGGCTCCACCAGAATCGCTGGGAAGGATGCACATTCGAGGCTTTCGAGAACGCCGCTAAAAAGAATCATGACGTCATGATGAAGTGGCTTTGTCAAAATCGCTCGAAGATAGCTCCAGCAAGGGCAATGAATTCGGCGACTCGTCATGGCCACTTGGAAATGGTCAAGTGGTTGCAAACTCGCTACCCACAGCAGGACCCAGAGGGAGCTTATATCGAAAATGAAGGAAGCAGGCGAGGTCTTTGAGAGGGCGGCCAAATTGGAAAGTGATGAGGTTGCCGCCCTCGCAGTTCGGGCAGTTGAGAGCTTTGCTCCCACGGACTGCCCTACTCTGCATATTTACTAAAATGTTCTAATAATTATAATCCTAGCCAAAACGTAGTAACTGCTAAGTATCCGTTACAGAGCTCTAGAGGAAGCTGCGTTCAAATCCTTGCCAATCGTTCAATGGCTTCTACCGAAATGCGAGGGCGCTAACATTATGGTGCTTATTGAAATGGCAGTCCACGCGCAACAGTTCGAAGTGGTCCTTTTTCTCCATTCGCAGCGCCTCGACGACGAAGACAACGTCAACGACGCAGAAAGAATTAAGGCAGACTTATTTTACCAGATACGATATCGCCCGGAATGCCGCTACATGGAAACGTGGTTCGAGGAGAACTGTCGATTACCTTAGGACGGCAAGAGTGAAGTGTGATATACATAAGAAGTATCAAACAAGAGCTATCTGAGCCCCCAATTTCGTATCTCCAGTCGGTGGCGAGGCTGCTGCACACTACCGAGCACTACTATCGGTGAGAGTTCGACCGGGTCATGCGCACAGCCATTCGCTACAACCATTTGCCGGCGGTGCGTTGGCTGCTAAAACACTTTCCTGATTGTCCGATACTGGAGAATCTCGTATCCGAGGCTGCCAAGAGTGATTATGTGGAGTTGTTCGAGAATGAGGAAAACGATCGACAGGTCGAGTGGAGCCACGACAGTTTAGATAAAGCGCCATTACGGTGCTTTTCGATGGCTAGATGTACGCCTGAGTATTGACAAGCAAACTTAATGGTGGTTGACTGGGCTATCGATGCGAAGCAAGTGGAATTGGTGAAGTGGCTTGCTGCGCGAGGCTACGGGTTGGGCTACAACGCAGACTTTAGCCTTAATGACGGGAACTGGAAAATAAGATCGCAGATCATACGCTTTCGTCTGGAGGAGGGCTACATCGCTCATGGTCGCGTGGATGACGGAGCGAAGGTCTATCGACTTGCAACCTCGCTGCCTGCCATGACCATCTAGAGGTGATTTCGTATCTGCATCAAGTCGCCATGGAATGAATGACCTCCACACGGAGATGATTGCTCTACATCGTCGATGACTTCGTTGTTCGTTTGCTGTTGATGGAGCCGCAAAGTAGAATGGCTGCACATCCACATGTCGACAAAATGCAGTGATGGATGGTGTGAAGCGGAAGGGCTAGCACCAGCCTATCAAGCCTCAGTGTTGCTATGGAAAACAGAAAAAGAGTTTTGTCAAGGAGCAGTCCAGTATTTGACAGATAATTTATCGAGTGGCTCTTGGTGGTATGTGGACACGAAGTGCCTGTAATGGTAGAGGGTTTTGTCTTCGATCGATGCAGACATCGCAATGGAAACTCATGTTTCATCATTCGAGTGTTTTCATCAAGCGGGTATTGGCGACGGCATTGACAAACATCTAGATTTTCATTCACAAAAAGAAACGCATGTGCTGTCTACGAGTCAGGTACGACAGACTTACAAGTAGGCCGTGTCGACCCACCACTGCGACTTGTAGTTGGAGCCGAGGATGTTGGAAATCGAGATAGCCGACGATAGTTTACTGCTGAACGACGCGCGCTTGCTGGTTGATGCGCCGGCTCCACTGTTGTTGTACTCTTTGAAGTAGACGTTGGATGTACTAGAAGTGGAGTCCCATTTGCTCCAGCCGGCCGAGTTGACGACGTCGCTGAGCTGACTGTTCTGGAATACGACACGAGCGTATGTCTTCCACGGTCGGCCGAGGTAAGTCGTGCCGCTACCGCTGGAGCCCGTCACACTTGCTTTGTTGAAAACGTACCAGGACGGATTGGACGACGAGTCGCGGCCACTAGCAGAGATAAAGCCATTGCCGATGACTTTAATATCGCAGGACTCGAACCAGGCCTGGGCTTTTTGACCAAAGACGAAGTCGATGGCGCCGCTGATGTACGACTTGGCAAAGAGCTGATAACCCGAGTTGGCCAGCACCGTGTCTTGGTATCCGGTAAACTGACAGGCGTAGAAGCCGTAGTTGGATGACAGAACGCTCACAGCCAGAGCCTGACCGATGTTGCCGGCAGTGTTGGCGAAGTTGATGTTGTACACCTTGACGTTTTCCGTGTGGAAGCGCACGGTTGCGGTCGCGTCGTCGCGGTTGGATGCCGAGGTGGGGATGTCCTTCAAGGCCTTAGAGTAGGTGATGGTGACCTGGTTGCTCGAGTACTGCATCTTGTTGCACGTGTAGCCCTGCAGCACCAGCGATCCAGCAAGCGACGGGATCAGGACTTGCTCCTTGTACGTGCCCGGACGAATGAAGATGGTTTGCTGCTTGGTCGTGGTGGTGCTTAGCTTTGCCACGCCGGCAGACAAGGTCTCGTAACTTCCCGAATAGGAACCCGTTGAGTCGACGACGATAGCGCCACTGGCCGGCGAGGTTTCTGCGTAGGAGCCACTGCACGAACTCTCGACCGTGGCTTCTGCCATTGCCATGACGATGGCGATTGTTGCGAGTAGGAACGCGAGTATCTGCATGACTTGGATGCTTGGCAAGTGACTTGAGCGATGCAGCGGAAAAAGCAAAGTGAGCTCTATGGAAATGAAATGAACGAGCTTTTAGAAGCCACGAGGGACTGCTGTTCGCTTACTGACGGGGACGCACGGATTCAAGGGAGCCCAGTTGTACAAAAGGCAACTATAATACCTGTACGCATGAGTCAATGGCAGGCGATCCGCTGTGAGCCGGGCCAAAGTACAAGATGTTTTGCCAATCGGTCACCATCTCACGCGATGAATTCTTGAAGTGGCGTGTCGTGATAGTTGCGAACGAATGGAGCACCGTGGCGCTCGGTCGGCGCGGAAAACACAAGGTTCAGTATTTCCGCGCGTTGGATCGTCATCCCGTTATCAAAACGATCTCGTTCGTCTTGCCTTTTGCTGTCAAAGCAACCTTGCACTGGGTACGCAACGAGAGCCCCATGGATTCAGCTGAACCTGCTGCAGGCTCACGTCAAGGTCTACTTGTCCTTACCAGCAACCGAAGGAATAATACGAGGCGTTGCCGTCAACCACCTCAAGTGTGTGCCCCAAAGCGAACGTTCATCAAATACATGCCATTCGAACGAACCGCTGCAAACATAGGAATTTCCGGCCCCTGCAGGCCCGACGCCCCTTGGCGAGAACAGCACCAGGAAAGTAGCAACAATTGAGAAGCGACTCATTCAATAGACACGAAGGCACCCGCTCCGGGCCCAGCACAAGGTTCATCACTTGGGTTTGCTCGGCGAAGTGGATATCCACCCAAGTACCAATCCCCTCACTTTCAGATTTGCCAAGGCGACAACATGCTGACGGTTGTGCGCTTCGTTCTTCGCTGCAAAGTTTTGAACGTTGATGAGGGTGATATGGAGGTCCTCGTGTCGGACTTTTTGGTTGCCGACATGCCTCTTTTCGTGGCGTTTGAATCGATCCCCACGGGGTCGACAGAACTGCTGGACTACGTCTGGGCCAGAGGGCTGCGACAACTCAAGAGCAATACGTGGAGTGTGGCTAAGCTGTTGCGCTCAAACCCGCACTACTCTCGATGGGAGTTCAACCGTACAATGTGCAAAGCTGTTCGCCGTGGCGATCTGGTGGCGGTGCGCTGGCTGCTGGAGCACTTCCCAGACTGTCCGATATTGGGGAACATTGTGACGGAGGCTGCGGGAAATGGGCGTCTAGAGATACTGAAGTTGTTTGAAAGTGAGCGAGACGTTGAGTGGCCCACTGCTAGTTTGGATAAAGCTTGCGAGCATGGTCACTGGGAGGTGATCCGGTGGTGGCTAGACACTCGAGTTGGCACGCTTGCAACACGAAGAGCCAACACGAGCGCAATAAAAAAGCTGTTGAATCGAATCGAATTGAAGAAGTCAAGTGGCTGGTGGCTCGAGGCTTTGGCGTCGGCGATGACGCAAATTTCAGAATCAACGACGACAATTGGGAAGTACGGTCACAGATCGTGCGCCTGATCCTGGAAGGAGGGCTCGACAGTAGTCACCATTTCTTTAGGCACGGTCTGGGAGAAGCAGCGATCGCTGGCGATCTCGAGTTCGTAGAATGGATCGTGCTACACCACACGCCTGATACTATTGAGCAACGTGGTCTCCAGTATTCTTTGGTTTGCAGCTTAACTGGGGCAAGTTTTCATGGCCACCTTGCAGTGATGCAATGGCTGCTCACGTACGTGGAAATGCTTGACATTCGCAACGCTCCAGCTGAGGCATTCCGCGCTGCAACAAGAGGTGGCAGGCTCGAAGTGGTGCGATGGTTGTACGAGCGATATGCCCATAACTCCGGTGTAGATTTATTCGAAAAGAGCAAGTTTGTCTATCTAAACAATACGTTGGTTTGCGATACGACTGCTGCACGAGGACACCTCAACGTGCTCTCGTACTTGCACCAAAAAGCTATGGAGACGGAAGGCATCGACCAGGAAGAGATCCGTCGCCATCTTCGTTGTACATTTCGAGCTGTTGATGCAGCCGCTACTGAAGGTCATCTCGAAGTCGTCAAGTGGCTGCACGCTCACTTGTCAGCGGAATGCAGTACAGAAGCGATGGATGGCGCTGCTATGATGAAGTGGAAGGGTAAACACTGGCCTAAAAAGCCTTATTGCTGCTGTGGAAGACCGACGAAGAGTTTCATCAAGAAGCAGATCGAAATGCTCCAGTATCTGAAAGATAATTTTTCGGGTGGTTGCACCACAAAAGCGATGGACGGAGCTGCGGCGAAAGGACATTTGAAAGTGCTGCAGTGGTTGAAAGATAATACTGACGCTGGATGCACAACAAGCGCCATGAACACCGCTGCGAAAGTCGGTCGGCTAGATATCGTGAAGTGGTTACATTGCAACACTGAGGCAGGCTGTACGACCAATGCAATGGACGAAGCTGCCGCAAATGGCCACTTGTTTATCGTCAAGTGGCTTCATACCAATCGATCGGAAGGATGTACGCCCATGGCCTTGATGTACGCGGCCTTGAATGGCCATCTGGCGGTGGTCAAGTGGCTCTGTAGGAATCGTCCAGACGCGGAGACTGGTATAAAGATGGCGATGAGAGCTGCCGCTCGCAATGGCCGCTTGGACGTCATTAAATGGCTGGGAACAAAGTATCCAGAGAAGAACCCCGTGGACGCACTCACTGAGGCGACTTCCTGCCAAATCAACGTCGAATATACCTTGCCAGTGGTGCGGTGGCTTCTTCCTAAATGTACAGACGTCGACCTTTTCAAACACATCGACGGCGCGATGCTAGCGCAGCGGTTTGATGTGGCGCTGCTTCTGCATTCGCAACCAGGTAACAATGACTATAATCCTGAGGATGTAGCTAGTCTGCGGGAACATTTACGCCGCGAGACTCAATATCGACCGGAGAGCAGGTACATGGAGGCTTGGCTCGACGAGAAGTATCCGTTAAATTAGATGCTGCAACGACAGAAAGTCAGCACCGTGGTTTGCTGTACGACAAACGACAGGATGCTACTGCGATCATCGATCAATGTTACTCGCAGATTACTAGTCCTATCGCTTAAACCTCGATCTCTTACGATTTCGAGCCGACTTAAAGGGAAGTCAACACGATGGACGCTAAGATTACAGAGCTAGTGCGGTCATTTAGCTTTCGCAAACTTCGGTCGAGGCCACACACGTCGGCACTTCTCGATTTCTCTCGGCACTGCCAAACAAAACCCAGCTCCTCACCACAGTCCCGCAAGACCGCCTCGTCGAGTTGAAGGTTAAGATCGTTTATCTTTTGGTCATTGTCGTTCTGTGCATTGCGCAAGCCAACGCCGAGAACGCGCGGAACCCACCCCAAGAATCATTGCGATGCGGAATCTACAGCCGCGACCCCGTTGTCACTGATGTTCAGGAGTCGGCGAAAGACTTGATTGACTAGCCTGGTAATCATCAATTGAATCTTACATCGCGATTCCTTTCCATTCTAATGATCTTTTACTGGAGACGAATGCTTCAGTGAAAAAGTAGTCACCGTCTTGGTAGTACATGCAATTGAACGTTTTAAAAAGTGAACTGCCTTGCAGAGACTTGTACTAGCAAGGGAAGCAGTAGGAAATTTGTGGAGAGATTTAGTCAGTGGCTGACGGCGAGTCCGTTTTGTCCGATCCATTCCAGCACGTGGTGGTGACCTCGCTCCGCCGCCGTCGAGTGCGCATTGCAGGAGCATGACATGTTGCAGTTCAAGTGCAGCCAACGCACCAGGTCGAGGTGGCCGTTGGCTGCAGCGCTGTCAATCGCCATGGTCGAGCCGCCTTCACGTCGATTCTCAAACAACCACTGGACCACCTCCAAGTGACCCGCTCGAGCTGCCCAGTCCATCGCTTGTGTCGTGCACCCTTCCTGTCGATTGTTATGCAGCCAAAGAACAATGTCGAGCCTCCCGCTTCTCGCTGCACAGTCCATTGCTCTGGTCGTGCAGCCTTCAGATCGATTGTAGTGCAGCCACTGGATCACTTCAAGGTGACCGTTCTCGGCTGCATCATCGAATGCAGACATCGTCACGCGGTGCTTGTCTCCACCGTGTTCATGCAGCCACTGCAGCACTTCGAGGTGTCCGTTGATCGCAGCGAACTCCATCGCCAACGTCTTGCCGCACTGTAGGAAGTTCATCTGCAGGAACTTGACCACTTCCAGGTGCCCTCGTTCAGCTGCGACTTCCAGTGCGCTTTCAACTTCACGGATCGAGAAGCCGTTGGTTCCCAAATCGTGCTCTGCAGCGGCGTAGAGTCTGCTGAGCAGTGCGGCGTGTCCACCACCAGCAGCCTTCGCCAGCGTCCAGCACTTGGAATAGTCGATACACTCGCTGATGCTGCGCTTGACATGTTCGAGGTCGACCGCGTCGTTATGGCGGCCCAGCACCGTCACGCTGGCCAGGATTGACACAGAAGTCGTTTCCATCTTACCAAGTAGTCTCCGAATCGAGGAATGAAACGAACAACGATTCTGATAATGTAAGAAGCGCCGTCGGATACAGCACTTCGACACGACAATTCGCCGCCGGAGATCGTGCCGACGGCGAGCAAAGTGACTTCGCCACTAGGTTGCGAGCACTCTCTGATTTCGACGGGGTTTGACGCATGCACGTTGCAGTTCAAGGATGGTCCGAGCAGGAACCACTTCGGGGCGACGGGATTCACGAAGTGGAAGTGGAAGGCGGGGGTAGATTTCTAGCAGGCAGTTCTTGATAAGTTAATAGGCTGTGTGGGATCTGGGCTAGCTGCAGAAGCATTCGTGGATGACTGGGAGTCTGTGCAAGTTTTGCTTCTGGGCCGTCCACATCGCCTTGGTGAACGGCACACTCTTGCCGGACACAATGTCGCGACTCCCTCGTCGCTGGGCGATTTTCTGGGGGATCGCGACCGGCGGGATGACGACTCGCTTCATGGTGCTGAGGCGGAACCGCGTGGGGCGCTCGCGATGTTCGATGAGGATGCGGGTCTTGAGCTTCATGGCTTCGTGCAGACAGCGGTCGTACACTGGCGTAGTCGATTGGGGTATCTTGTCATGATGCTGACGGTGTTCGCGGTGTCTGTGGTGGTGGTGTCGGGACGGTGTTGGAGTTCGCAGATCGACGGAAGCGCCGTGGTGGGCGAGGAACAACAGACTTCGCCCTCGTTTGTGCTGCGGGACGTCTGAATTCGAGGCCGGGGCCGGGTGCACGGGTTTGCTGTGCTGGTGGCCTGGTCTGGCGAGCGCCAACGGCTTCGCAATGGCCATCATGGTGACGACGCGTTCGAGTCGTGCTCTGCAGACGAGGAAGGGCGGAATGGCTCCAGCGTCGCCGGCGCCGGTGCAAGTCGGGCGTCTTTGCTGCCGCCACTCGTTTCGACTCGTCGCATGGCCGGCAGGAACTCTCGGCCGCCCACTCGATGTCCACTTGCAGCCTGCGGCAATCCAGTGGCGCAGAAATCGGTCGGCATTAGCACTGGCAGGTGTGTTGACCACGGCGAGGAGCGGAGACCGACACCGCTTTATGAACGCGGCATGCAAACACGGAGGTGCCGAGCCCCTTCTTGACGCGCGAGCCCGAATGCGCCACTGCTGACGTTGGTTGGACTTGCTCCGAGCAATGCCGTCGCTGGTGGATCTTCATCGTTGTCCCAGAAGAGGAATCGGATCGAGTGGACACGGTCGAGTAAATGGACGAGGAGTGGGCCAGTGCCAGTGTGTGGATGTTGTTCGATGAGCCTGGTGGGACCTGGTAGAACGGTGCCGTGTGGTGTCGTTGGTGCTTGGTTCAAGTTGGTCGACTTGAACCGCAGCGTGTCCTTGCTGCGCCAACAGCAACGATTTGTCGCCCAGCGACACCAAAGCGTCGTCACGGAGCTCTGCGGACGGCTCGCCAAACGTATCTGGAGCCTCGGATGCAATAACACCTTTGAATAGTTGGGGAATAGCTTTTGATATTGACATTTTTGTACACTAGTTTATCTCAAAATCGGTGGTGGTGGTGGTGAGCTTCACGCCTCGATGGCGTTGTCTTCACGGAGCACGGGCAGCATGTAGAGCCTTCGGAGCACAAGCTGCTGGCGCATCTTCTCGGTCTCCCACATGCCTCTCGTGAACGGCACGCGCTGGCCGCCCACAAAGTCCTTGCTGCCGCGCTTCTCGGCGATGGACTTGGGGATGTTGACAGGCGGCACGATAACGCGCTTCATGACCGCGAGGCGGAAGCGGGTGGCCGGTTTGTGGTGGTCGCGGCCCAGACGGGCCTTGAGCTGCATGGCGTCCTCGAGACACTGCTCGTAGACCGAGTGCGGCTCGCAGCACGAGCACTCGGACGACTGTGAGCGAGCCACGTAGCTGCGCTTGTGTTTGCGCGTGACGCGGTGGGACGACGGGGCCTCCACCGTCACGTCGATGGCCTTGTGGCGGCGACCGAGGCCCAGCAGGGTCAGACCCTTCTGCTTGGGCACCTCGGCGTCGGCCGCAGGTTTGCGAAAGAGACTTGGCGATGGCCATGGTTGCAGTTTGTTTGGTCTGTGGACTTGCGCTCGGGCAGGCAAATTGGAGAATGACCACACAGCAACGCGGTGCACTTTTGTCGCTTCCCGGCTCTCGCGATTGGTCGTACTTAAGTGGATTTTACCTGGGTTTTGTATGCTTTTGCGCCCGGGTTTTGCTCCGCGGGAGTCGCCGCGTGTCGCGAACGCAAGCTCGGAAAAAGAACCTCACTTGGTGTTTGTATACATCGAAAGAGCCGGAAGCGCACCGCGTATCCACCAACACTCACGCCATCGGAAAAAGAACTTGCCTTGGTGTTTGTATGGAGTGTTACCGGTATACCAGATCTGGACCCTGAGCAAGCGACTCACAAGTCTCCGGTCATTTCCGTCGACGAAACATTCCGACTTCAACGCGTTGCCGATCACTTCAAGCGCATTTATCGTTTGGAAACGCTACGTTATCGTTTAACACACACCAATTACTCATTCCTCCCGTCTAATAGGCGCAGCCCTCGCGGATTCGACACAGCAGACGCTTCATCTTGAACAGGTCCTTCTGCTGCTGCCACATGAGCCTGGTCAGCGGCACGGCCTTGCCCGAGACCATGTGCGAGAGCTTGGTCGGGTCCGCCAGCTCGGCCGGGATCTCGACCGGTGGCTTCACCACGCGCTTCAACTTGCCAAAGTGGAACTTGTACGAGCGCGGCTGCGACTCCCACACGCGGCGCTTTAAAGCTGCAGCCTCGGGCGGCAGACCATCACAGTTGAGTTTGTGCCTTCGACGAGGATGTACAGAAGCAGAGGAGGCTGTAGCAACCGTAGTCTGAGGCGCTTTCGCTTTGGCCATGGCGAGGCCGCTCACGGGCAGCAGTGGAGTCCGCGACGCGAAACGCTGGCGGCGGTACGGACTATGCGATGGCGGTCGCGGATCCTCCGACTGAGGTAATACCTGCTTGAGATTCTGTGGCGACGCTGCATGCGGGGAGAGTTGTGGACCGAGTCCCATGGCCGACTACGCGTGCGCTTCGCGGGGAAGAAGGCTGAATGGCTAAGAAACGCTGGGGTCACTTCGTGTGCGGGATCCGTCTATGCTGGCACCGCACTTCGTGTCGCAAGGTCCAAACGCTAAATGGACCATGCGATTGGTGCTGAAGTGTTGGGGCGTCGAGGTGAAGTGATCCTGGTGGGAATGCTCGACTTGTTTGATTGGAGGCATTTCTGCAGGACAAGTCGGTGTGCTGATGCTGAACTTGGTCTCAGCGACTTCTTGGATGGCAATCGCACTCCGATGGTTAGATCGATGAACTTCTCCTGCGAACCAAGCTTGGATAAGTTTACTTGCTGCGCTTGTGTCGCAAGGACCGTCGCGTGGTCTTCTCGAAGTGCGACTGAGTGAAGGTTTTGCGGTGTGATCTGCCGGCGATGCGGGTCGATCGTTTTGCACCGGAACTTGGTAGCGATCACTGACGTCAATTGCGAGCAGCAAACCAACTACACTGGAACTCCATTTGCTTGTCGAGAAGTCCACGAGCAGGCCACCAGCTCGAGTACTTAAACACAGAGACACGAAGACACATAAGACGCTTCTTGCGCGCCGTAGAGTATCGGGCCAAGCTCGAAAATACCTGTTTTGGCAGACATTCGCTCCGCGATATTCATCCAAGCAACTTCCAGTATCGTCGGTTCCATTGGGCTTAATCCAGAGTGAGGAGAAAGCCCGTGGCAAGGTTCGGCGTGCAGCACAGGAGCAGGAACAACTCTGTCACCGTTGATGCAGCAGACAACCTGGAGATTTGGATTGCGCGGCGCTCGTCAAGTCGAAATCATTGTTGTCTTGAGTGTGAACTTCACACTAAAGCGGCAGATAAAGTTTCCGCCACGCTCGTATTCGTCAAAGCCTTCGCCAGCCAGCGCTCGGAAACCTTGTTAACGACACTGACGCAGCCTACCGGCGGAGTCTTGGTCCTCCAACAACTTCCACACTGCATCAACAACGTGCATCCATCCAGGCGGAAGCGAGAAGTGCGGCTGGGCCGATCGTGCAAATCGCTCTGTGTCAGCCCAGCATACATATTGGAGGCTCAAGGCCATGACATCTGGTGCCGCTGAAGCGGATCGGCCTCTACATGCGCTGGTCCTTGTCAATGGTCTCACTTTGCGTTGCCAGCAGCGGCACTCGTCTCACTTGCAGATTGTCGAGAATATCCTCACACCATGAAGGCTTTCGCTGCTGCCTCTGCTTTGGTGGCGTTGGCCGCCCAATACGCCACAGCAGGCTTCGTGAAGACGTCTGGCACGGCGTTTGAGGTCGACGGTTCGCCATTCTACGTGTTCGGAACCAATGCCTACTGGGCGTCGGAGATCACCTGGGTAAGCTACAGCATTCCCAATACTTTCAAGAGGCTTGTAGGTCTGATGGTGTCGTTGCAATCTTGTAGAGTAAGGCTGACCTCACCACCATCTTCAGCACCATGGCCAAGAACGACTTGACTGTGTGTCGTCTGTGGGGCTTCGCCGACCTCAACACAACTGGCACGGCGCCGTACAACATCGTCTACCAGTTGTGGGAGAACGGGAAGCCCACGGTGAATACGGGCGACAACGGTCTCGGATACTTCGACGAGGTCGTCGCTGCGGCCAAAGCTGCGGGTGTCAAGCTGATTGTGCCGTTCGTCAACAACTGGTCCGACTACGGAGGCATCGGTGAGTTTGTTGCTTGGTGAGATGTTGAAGTGAACTTACCTGCTTGCAGATGTGTACGTCCAACAGCTCGGAGGCACCTACCACGACGACTTCTACACGAACGAGAAGATCAAGTCGGCCTACAAGAACTTCGTCAAGACGTTCGTCAACCGCTATGCGGATGAAGAGACCATCATGGCGTGGCAGCTGTGCAACGAATGCCGCTGCGCTGGTTCCGGCGGCGTCAAAGACTCCGGCAATTGTAACACCACGACACTTACGGACTGGATCACGGAGATGTCCTCGGTGCGTTCTCACTTGATCCAACGTCGGGTTCCTCTTCTTCTAACATCTTTGTTTCTGTCTTGCAGTACATCAAAACACTCGACTCGAACCACCTGGTGGCGTCAGGAAGTGAAGGCTTCATGAACACGGACAGCAGCGTGTATCTCTACTCAGGACCGTCGGGCGTCGACTTCGACGCCAACTTGGCCATTGACAGCATCGACTATGGCTCCTACCACGCCTACCCTGACTCATGGGGCGTCGACACCGCCAAGGCCGAGTCGTGGGGCGTGAAGTGGATCGACGACCACACGGCTTCTGGTACCAAGGCGAAAAAGCCTGTCGTGATGGAGGAGTACGGCATCAAGGCTCTGGACTCGGCGTCCTACATCTCGTGGAGCAACGAGGTATACTCGAAGAAGTCGCACATGCAGTACTGGCAGTTCGGTGTCAAGTCGCTGAGCACGACCGATGACGGCTACACCATCTACGACACCGACTCCCTGTTCTCGACCGCCATCTCTACTGCTGCTGCTAAGTTCGCTAAGCTCAGTGGGACATCAACCTCGACGTCGACGAATTCGTCGTCTTCCACGAGCACGACGACGGCTGGCTCTTCTAGTTCGGCGACTAGCGTGGCTGGGGATGCCAGTACCTTGACGGACAGCACCGATGCTTCAGCTGTCGATGCGTCTTCTCGTTGAAGTGTCTTGTTCAACGAGTTGGCAGAGGCATAAATAACTACGTCTGCGGTCTCGAGGTTCGAGGAAGTGGGAGAGCACGAGCGAGGTTTTTTGCAAGACGACGGCGCGCTCCAGCTCACACTTTGAATCCACACTGCCGCCGCTCAACCTCCACGACAGCCCAGCATCGAACCCCTCCGCTAGCCGCTACTATCGTAAGCAGCCTCGTCTCGAATCACTCCGCGCAAGCCTGTTCCACCAACGATGTCCATCAGCTCGGCGTTTGCTCCTCACGCCTCCAAACTGTCTTCGAAGACAGTTGTTTCTTACATGTACTGGGATGAGACCGCTGCTGGGCGAGTTTGCAATGCATGCAACAAACTCGTGAAGCAGATGAAGACAGCAGGGTACACCAACCTCATGGGACATCTCGGACTCAAACACGCAAACTACGAAGAAGTGGTCCGCATGTGCATTCGAGAGAAAAAACGATTCGATGGACATGTTCGTCGATCGGGATGCAATGGCCACCTGCCAGTGGATGAAGATGGTGGGTCAAAAGAACTTTACGTTCGCGGACGTGGACGACGAGATCGTCAGAGCGGCTGTCAAGTTCGAATCCATTAGCTCAAAGACGTTGAAGGCGCGTATGGTCTCCTGCGTAGACCTAATCGAACCTTTGTCCGCGAAGAGCTAAAGTAACAATTGGCACCAGTAGAAACCAGCGCCATCCATCGACTTCTGCGCTCCCAGAATATGATTCGATTAATTGTGCTAGTGCTTGTGTCTCCACAGGAACCGGCGTAAAGCGAAGCAAGTCTAAATCGACCCGCCCAGGCACTTCAACGAAAAAACGCACCAAAGCCTCTAGTGTTCGTACACAAGGTCTGCATCTTCGAGTGGTGTACGGCGAAAACGGGCAGCAGTCGCCTACCATCAGACGCCGCAGATCACCTGGGAAGTCAAAGCAGCTATCGAAGAGAGATCCAAGTCCAGAGAGGAATATCGCTCGAAGTACATCGATTCGTCTTGGCTTCCTGCTACCTTCACCTAGGTGGAACGACTGTTCTTTGCAGTGAAGTGCATGCTTGGATATATGCGTAAGCGAGTGAGTGCGGAGACGCTCGAGCCAATCCTCCTTGAGGATTATTGGGATCTTTGTTGCAAACGAAATCATTTCGGAGGCAGTGCGGGTAGCTTGTGAAGATACCGAAACAAAGACGGAAGAGCACGACAGCTACGAGTAGAAGTTGCTAGTTGCCCTCACGATTCTAACAATATTGGTCGAGGTCGCCACAATCAATATTGTGGAGGACAATGTTTACAATGTAACAATGCCAATGTTTTTTTCGATCCCTGCATGCTGACACCTCTGCTGCGTCGACGATGTGGTCACGTTCTTGACCACGTCCTGGACGCACAAAACCTGTTGCAGGCACCATGAGTATGCACTACGCGATACTGTAACTGGGCGGCCGTAACATCAGTGGTACATGTAGCTGCTGCTACGGGATTGGTAGCATCCGCGACAATGGAGGTGGCTACATCTACCATAGCAGTACCAGGGCCGGCAGTACAAATTGGTAGCAGTGACAGCACTTGCGGCAGCGGACAGGATGGCTACGGCGCCAACAGTGTCAGCAAGAGCGTCGGTGTAGGCGAGAGTAACCCCAGTACACACCAGAGCAGCAGTCACGACGCAACGGAAACGGCGACAACAGGGATTTGGCGGTGACAGCAGACACGGCAGAAGCCACGCGAGGAAGGACACACGGCGGTGGTGACGTCAGTCGACACTCAGCGATCCCCGGAGCCAGCACGCACGAAGGAGAGTCGTACGTTGCAGGAGGGCTGGACCGCCTGAAGGGAATCGGAATGGTGCCAGACCTGAGCGAAGCGAGCGGGACGCTAAGTACGGAATTAGCGGCGGAGGCAACGAGTGGCAGCAGAGAAGCAGGCCCGGCCGCTGTGACATCGGTCGAGGTCGAGGAGGAGAAAGAATACAGCACGCGCGGCTGAGTGGCGGCGTGGAGGATCGAGCATGTCGAGTAGGGGCCAGTGCGTCCCGTAGTCTGCTGGCAGCTGCGAGAGGGCTAGTGCTGGAGCCATCGACGCCCGAGTGGTTAAGTGGGCAACGCTAGTGACTAGCGGGCAGTCAGCGAGCTGTTCGAGGGACTCGACGCGACCGACACACGTAGGAGTACTTGGCAGTGCACGCGTATTGTAGCCGATTATTCAGAGACGAATACAAATAGGTGGTAACGTCAGCAGTGGCGGGGCTACCGGCGCGACTTAGGGCGTCCCCGAGGCGAGGCCAACAGGAGTGCAGACGCTCGTTAACGCCAGGGACCCTAGAGAAGCGGCGAACAGCACTGAGAGCAGCGGCCACCCGGTGTCCGGGGTGAGAGCTGCCACGTTACAATACGAAGAGAAGCACGCTTGTCTTTGTGTCCGTGGTATCTGTGTGCAAGCGCACAATAATTATGCACCGCTGCTTACACAAATATACGTCTCGCTGGTTTCTAGTGGCTACTTCACAGCAATATCTTTCCCTATGGTCCTCGAGAATTCTGGAGGGCACAAAGTGCCAGTATGTTAATTTAAATGAGCGCCACCATGCCCACTTTTTATCAATTGCTCCAGTGCATCTCAAAATCGAGCTTGCCATGGCTCCATTCCCGAATTCACTAGATTGGTCTCCGGCGCGGTGTTGACAGGTGATCATGGCCAGTGAAAGGCATCCAGGTAAAAACAAAAGAACATTTTCAGGCGAACCGATAACTGACGGCGAGAGTGCTTTATTGAGGAATTTCATTGTGGATCGGCAGCGAGAACTTAACGCATGGAATGAAGAACGATGGAGTAGATGTTTGCTGGAAGCCCGCTGTATTAGAGACATGCATAAGAAGGAGGGTATAACGATTAAAAGAAGAGAGAGATGAATCGCATTCGTCAGCGACGTTGGCGTGACAAAAACAAAGAGTTGGCAAGTGTCGAGAACTCTAAAACCGGCGATGCAGTTGATGAGCGGATTACAAGACCTGTTAGCAAATCGGTGAAACCTCTAGATGCTGAAAATAATAGGGAGATGGACCCCATTCGTCAGTGGCGTTGGTGTGCCAGAAAAAAGAATTGGCGAGTGTTGAGAGCTCCAAAACCGGCAATGCGGTTGATGGCTGGAATTTAAACCTTGTATGCAACGCTAATGAGAGATACTTAGGCGAGGTGGTGAACCTTTTTCCGCCCAGGGTGTATAGCGGCCTAGGATATGAAGGCAAATCGAAGTACCCCGGAACCGTGACGCCCAGGAATCCAGAAACTCAGGATCCCGGAATAGTTCCGAGTTGGCGTGTACCTAGTGCAATCCCTAGAGGTTCGATTAACCTCGGGGCACCATCCACCGCTGTCGATTGTTGGGGAAGGTTGTGTACTTGAGCTACTTGGACCGACGTAAATCCAGAAACCCAGAAGTCTAGCAAGCTCCGAGAGACGCCCAGATCGAATATCTAGGAGCTCGGAAATTCAGCAACTCGGGAATCTAGACTCCAATATCCTGGAAGTCGGAAATCCACGTGCAATCCCAATAGAAACACAGTAGTAATAACAAAAATTCTGAGTTCCATTTGACTTTTATGCAATTCCTTGTTCTTTAAGACTGAGGAGAGGGCCTCAGTCGATATCAGTTGGCCCTACACTCAGAGAACCGACAAACTCCGAGCGCCCGACGTTACGCGCGCCACCCTTTAGCAGGGACAATCCACTCGCAGGTTTACACTTGTACCGCGCTCCACACAGCAGTCTTCACTCAGGCTTCGGGACTCCGACCGCAGAACCGGAAATCCAGAAACCCAGGAATATGAAATGAGCGAGAGCAAGATCTCCCACCCAACTAACACACGAAATGAGTGGGGATCTGCTCCTCGACGCTGCACGCCCAGGACCCCCACCCAACTGGACTTGACACCGGTGGAGTTCCACGGGCGGCGAGCGGAGGCTGCCGTCAGTGATGCTTGGTTCGCAGCTATAGACAACCTTGACCCACGCACGCTCCAATGTCGGGCGCGTCGATGTGGCGTCTTGTACGGAGGAGCAGTGAAGGCGACAGAGGACACGAAACCCGCGGCGACTTGTGCTTTTCCAGGCAAATAGAAGTCTGTTTAACGTTAAAACATCGCACTTCTAGCAGTATCTTGTACCTAATTCTCTGCAAGGTGGATTTCTTGTACTTAATCTTTGTACAGCTTCTGGCACGGCGCGTCGCCAGCCACTCACTCGGGGGCGACCTTTGGCGGCGGTGCCCATTCGAGCAAAGATCCCAAACGACCCTTAGCGGCGAGTGACCCTTTGGTAAAGATCTCAAAAGATCTCGGGCGACCCTTCGCAGTGGCAATCCAGGAGCTCAGAAACTCAGAAAAGTAAAGTCGACTTCTCAGAATTTCACCTGTGCCTCGTACTTGGAATCGTATACCCGGGTTTCCATTGTCAACTCGGAAACTCGGAGATCCGGGATCGGGCATCCTGGACCTTTGAGTATCTTCGTCATCGGGACTTAACACCGTATGGAACATCATTTCCGGCAATAGGGAATCTCGGGATTATCGGGCCGAATCTCGGGAATAATCGACTGAAACTCGGGATTGCGTAAGACCTCAGGATTAGACTGGGTGTATTGGGCTGTAGCTCCGTTGAGGACATTGTCGGGCTCACGGCAAGACGCTACCGGATACGTTCACGGTAGACATTTGATCACATACATATTGGTCGTGGTAACTTGCCCAAGGGTCGCCAGGCCCGGGACAGAGTGAATTCAGCACTTCCCAGTCCGGACCACCCGACGCCCAACTACTCGTAACCCAACAACAGTCTCATCCTCCACCAATCCACGCCGCACTGGCTCTCCAATATTGACCAGTAGAATGGCGGCTTCCATAATATATTCCACATTCCGAAAATTTAATGAGCGCATCGTGTCAATACGATGCAGGTAGTTCCGCTCGGATCCCACACAATGTGGAGACTGCGAACACAAGCGCACCTGCAAGCTCTAGGATGCAGTAGCGCCAGTGATATCTTTGACAACGGGCTTAGTATCGAAGAACGTGTAAAACGCACCGATGGATTACGGTCCGCTCTAGGTCCACAAGGTTTCGACGAATGCGTATGTGCATCTTGCGACAGACTCGTTCTGCGGCAAAACGCTCGTCAAGTGGATGGTGTTGATACCAGTTACCTACATATGATGAGGAAATCACTTTATATCGACATGTCGGAGCTCCCAAGCAAGCTCGTGGATCATTACCGGGGTCTGACCATCTAGCAGCTATTTGTGATACCTTGATCTTACCTCGAGCAATAAATTGATACACCAGCAAGGACAGCATTCCGCATCCGTGGATGTTTGTTTGTGATGACTGTGGTTGCTGTATTCGGCGTGGAAAGCTTCCTAAGTTTGCTATCGCGAATGGCTTCTTCATCGGCAAATTGCCTGAAACTTTGTGCAAGTTGACATTACCAGAACGATTTATGACGCAACTGTCCACTGTAGTTGCCATGACTAGAGTCATGCGAGGCGGACGCCACCGGTGCATTCGATCGCATTGCATCGCGTTCGATTGCACCCCAGCCCACCGGTTTATCTACTTCCCCGATCGCTAGATGATGTGCATCTTATCACGTTGTGATCGTCGTGCAGGTTCTGGTATTTGCACGTTCTGGCATTATTTTCCAAAATGTTGTCGGCAGAACTGTGATGGTTCGTTACTGACCTATATTCACCATGAACTCGGCGGTTAATAGTTTCGCCGCCCTTGAGAAAACCCCTGGGGAAATGTTTTGTTAGCAGTTAGTTCGGAATTTGCCATGGAATAGAGATTTCATTCGTTTTCCCTGTAGTTCCTCGAGCCAGGAGTAGCAACACAACGGCTAGCGATACAGCCCATGTTTTTATCCGGGGTAGGTCATAAAAAACATGGATACAGTCCATGTATCGAAGAAACAGTATAAAACTGGGAATACATTACGTATATATGACCGATGTAGTGATGTATGTTATCCATGTTTTTGACAGAATCTGTCTCAAACATGAAGGGCCCGACAAAGTGAGACTGATGGAAATGCCGAGTCCTCGGAGAACCTTAATTATTTAATGCACTGAACCTAGCATGAAGGGCATGTCGGCGTTGCAGGAGCACTCGCGACTACAGCAATATCTATACAAGTAAACACTAATATGTCGCCAGATCAGCCCACACAATCTTGGACTTAAGAATCGTTCGTGTGTCGTCGTAGTATGCCGCGAATGCTGTCGACGAACTGAATAGCATCGTTAGGAATAGTAGGACTGCATTAGCTTCAACACCACATAACGAGAATTGGTACCGCTTTGTAGCACTCGGTAGCACTTCAGCACAAGCGCGGAGGCTGTTGAGCGAACTGATTCTCGGTCGATACTCGGCAGTCTGTCGGGTAGCGGAAGGAGGGAGGGTGTGTGTGTGGACTGGAGCTTCTCGACCAGGAACGACGCAAGGTACCAAAGTGCAGAGAATAACTGTGTGGCTCCTGATTGTAATTAAAAATGTGAAAGAAATTGTGCTTCGTAATAAAGCCGTACGCTGTCCGTCTGTAAATCCGTGGTCTGTCCGTCCGTCATTTTTCCGCCCCTTTACCTGCATCCTACCTATCGTCATTAAATTATATATTGGGTGTGTGGCGAACCGTCTAGAACGTCATGGAACCTACGGTAGCGACTTCGTACTTTAGCGGGAGGCGGGACCTGGCCAACTTTCGGACGCACTTTTCAAGTGCAAGCGGCCGGGCCTAGCGAGCGAGGAGCGCGGCGATTCCCGGGGCGGGCAGCGAGCGGACAGCGGCGGCAGTGTTGCGCACACACAGACCACCGATAACCCTGCCTTATGAATTGAACCTGTGCTCCCTATTGACGTAGACGTGTATAGAAAACCAAAATAGTATATTTTAGTAAATAAACATCTGAAAACACAGTTGTCATACAAATGTAGTGAAGTTTTGTAGGGTGCGTTATGACATCAAGTTTTTAAGCGTTGTCGTCGGTATTATACGATTTTCTATGTGTCGTTTCCGCAGATTGGTACAACTACACTAGATTGGCTGCGATTTAGGCTGGGAATATATGGTTCACAGTCCAGGTTTTTACATTGATTTGTAGGTCCACCGCATCTAATGTTTTTGCTGTACTGTACGATCTGTCTCGAATATTGAGTATATGTAAGGTTACCCGAATTTCTACCCAGGTTACACGCCAAGAATTAATCTGTTGGGTGGAATGCCTATTGGTTGATGAGCGCTATCACCGGCTATGCGATGGCGTTAGCTGCTTGGGTCGCTCTCTATATACTAGAGCCACTGCTATTCGCCCCCGTGGGAGCTGTAGTTATCAATACCACGACTTGGGAACAGTATTCGCGCCGGGCATGTCGATTTCAAACACGTCATGTGCGATCTTCTGTAGCCTGCAGCAAGTACTGCACGCGTTCAGTACCATCATTTGCAGACAGGTCTATGTTAACGTCTGAATTGGGTCGATTGTCGAACGCACGACGATAGACATTCGTGCTGCCTATGCTGATGCTGATTGCTGTCGTACGACCAGCATGATCACATTTTCCATGCCCACAGACACATCTACATGATGTCGATGCTGGACATGCACTGCACATATGCATTCCGGCTGAAACGAAACAGCCATGCAAAAACCCGCGGTTTATTTGGTCTCTTTTGGCTGTTTCACGCGAGTCCTGGATATTGCCGCGCTCTCGCACTGGCCACACTGGCGTGGAGAACGGCGGAACGTATCGGCAGCTATGTTGATTGGTCAGCAGGTTTGCATGACAGAATGTTTTGCATGCGTGTATACACCGTTACCGCATATGTACCGCATGCTGCAAGCTCATGTATACCGTGTAGGTGGCAGCAGTTGATTGATGGTTACATAGGATGATCGCTGACCCCACGATAACGTTAGACGGTTTTGCATGACACACAGACACGTCTACACGATGTAGAAGCTGGACACGTGCTTCACGTGTGCTCCGCGAAAAAACAAAAAGCCACGGTATCGCCAAGTCGTTAAATAGTGCTCTCTCAACTGCATTACGAGTGTCCTGGACAACGGTTCATGATGTACTAACCTCTTGATTACCGCGGAAATGGTAGGCTATCAGCAGTTGTTAACACGTTTGTATGGAAAAACTACACGTATGTGTGTGACTGAAAGCTACACGAGAGACTACTCATTTCACATGTGTTGCTTCAGTACATGTACTGCATTTGCGTGCTCCTGTGCACGTAACAGTAGTTAGATACCACGACAGTTACACGCAAGTGCTATTGTCGTTGACGGAGACTACTGTCGAAATACATGCATGGCTATAAGTAACATTTTGTGTGCACTTGATCAGAGTTACACTACAATATTTTTGTAGTCTTATCTGCAACAGAAAATTGTATTCAGTTGGGACTGATCTCTGTGGCATGTTGAAGCAGATATCTACACTGTATACACTGCACACACACTTTCCATTTCAAATAGAGCGATGGAGCGTGCGCAGATGTAGCTCCACTCTGAGGATGCAACGGACAATTGGGGTACGTTTAACGTTGTGTTTCTCTGCAAACCTGTGTTCTCACGGGCAGCTCTACGTAGCACTGTCGTGCGCGAGGTCGAGGAAGGGCATCACGATCATGGTGGACGACTCTGCCATCGAGGAGAACGCTGTGCACACGAAGAACATCGTCTACCGCGAGGTCTTCGCCGCTCACCAGAGCTTCTAACTGCGTCAATACATCTCTACCATTGCATTTGAAAACTTTGCTTGCGTCTTCAACATGACCCACAGCTCCATCCCGCTGCCGAGCGACAGCGAAGGCGGCACTGGCGAGTAGTGGAGCGAGATGCAAATCGAGCGGAATGGGTTGCATCGAACCATGTCCTTTCGCCCGCGTGAGCGGGCGACCCCAATGCTAGTGATCTTTAACATAAACCGCGTGTCCATCCGTCTGTCCGTCAGTCACACTTTTCTGGTTGGCTAAAAACCTCAGTACATTGATCTAAACGATAACACACCTAAGTACATCCGGCCGAGCGAAGCGAGGCTATTGGCTTAGGCGCTCCGGAGAACGAAGACTGCGACGCTTTGCAGCGCAGCCAGCTGGCTTGTAAATTGCAAACATGGGACACATGTTAAGAAAACATCTCAATACATACACACAATACGTGATAAAAAAATAGGCTGTAGCTTTTCCGTTCGTGATGTGAAACTGCGAATGTGCTTCTGAGACCTCACAGTTGGCTCACGATTATGGTTCCTTAGAGAAGATCCTCCCTAAATCCGATCATCCAAGATTGCGTTCGTCCGGAATGCTTGGTTGTAGAGACAGTAGAACACTGTTTATTATTTATTCACATGCCCGACGCTGGAACCGCTGTGGAGCGAATTATGGAGTCGTTGGACACGATTCTTTTGCGTCGACTTAAGATGGAGGCAGACACTCTTCCCTACCAATTCCTCTACCAACACGCGCATGAGTTTCATTGCTACCACGCTACTGCCGTTTGCGTGCTGCAAAACCTTGGCTTTGATCCGCCAGAAAATACTATTCCAGTCAAGAGTTGAAGGCAAAGCATTGTCGAGCTCCGCCAGGGACAAGCGTCTTCAGTTGAGTATGCATTTACTTAATTGTAGAGCTGTTGGTGGAAGATAAACGCTCTCCGTGGAAAACACCCGTGTCTTCTGCATTCTTCTACTACTGCTCTTGAGCTGGTGCTCGCTCGGTTGTCTGCTGCGCGTGCGTCACTACAATTTCCTTCCTTCTAGGACACGAATGGATCGACACTCTTAGGACTCGTGAGTTTGCGGAGCGGAGCGCCCGAAGCGCACGATCACATTGCCGATCACGCTGTCGCTCAACAGCCGACAGTTGGGGGAAAAAGCGAGCTAGTCTCCACGGGCGGTGGGCTTGTTCGTGTCGTCGCCGGCGCAAGTGCTGGAATCGCCTGCCATTTCAGTAGCTGAATGATCTATCGTACCCGCTAACGTGAAGATAGCAAAAGTAAGACTGACATGCATTTAGTGTTTAACTAGCTTGGAGGTTGAACTAACCTGTATACGTAGACGTTTTGGCAGGAGCTGGTGACGCAGTGGGCATCGTCGGCACTGCAGACCGGCGATTCCCATCAGTGACGGATCACTGAAAGACTCTGTATCTACAGCGATAGCAATAGCCCTCGCGCCCGCAAGAATCTCTTCCTGTGTCGTCGAATGAAGCCGAAGGATCTAGATCTGACTTCGCAGCAGCTCCTGCCCCCAAGCGTATGCGGTCGAAAAAGCCCCGCGCAGCAGCAACCTCTTCGTCTACAGCCAAATCGACAACGACCCGTCCTCGCAGGAAATCGTTGGCTACTAGAGACGACATCCTCCGCGAGCGCCGCGGGGTGAACATGGCGCGATACAGGCAACGCATCCGAGAAAAAGAGGTCTCCACGAGAAGGAGATCCATCGACTGAAAGAGGAGGTCCGCAGCCTCGCACTGCATCGACACTTGCTGCTGTCCGGTGTGTCCATGAAGATCACGGCGTGGGATGGGTACGCACGGCTGCTTCGCAACGGATACATGGACCCAGCGTTGATGCCGGGCCCCTTCAATGTCTGACCGCGGACCGATCGAATGTGCAGCTGAGCTTTCTTCGAGCGATGGTGGCCCCCGACATTGTCACCAACACCGTCTGCGGAATCGAGGCGATGAAGGAGAACTGGAAGTTGATCTGCGTCTGCTGTCAAGATTTCTACTTGCAGATTGCACGGATAGAGAACGGCCCCGACGAATCGGTCGTTGCCACGACGGTATCAACATCCACAGTCTCCGAGAACTCCATTCGCTATGCACACTTGGTGGAGGGAGGCAGATGGCCCCCATCGCTGTCAAGATGTTGGGTCGGCAACTGATTGGGACGACACACGCAGTACTTCTGGGGAAGGACCGCGATATGGTGACGAGGCTTGTTCAGCGTGGAGGCATGGTAATGCCACTGCTTGGTATTCTCGGCAATTTGGAAGACGTCAATAAAGTTTTGCACGGGTCCCGCGTTACCCCTGAGGCCGGATTGGACGAAGAGGAGCTCCGAGGGTTTCATACGACGCGTGAGAGCAATCCCGATGAGGCTTCCAGTAGCGCTGAGAGAGAAGTTCATGACTTACGAATGTTGAGGTTGTTTTGCTTACTTTCGTGTACCTCTGTTGGACCCTGTCTTGATCGTTTGTTGGACGGCAACGCGAGAGCAACGTGTATGTAGAGACTGCAAAAATATATTCTTCCGGAAGCATGGGCTAAAAACTTTGATGCCGTGCTCCTCTAAAAGCGACGGGGCTTCGTTCCGGCGCCTCTGCCATCTGGAGTCAACCGAGAGTTTTCAAACACTCAGCCACAGTTGCTAAATCGCCCAGAACATGCAGCATCGCACCCACTCTGTCCGCCTCCAAGACGATCATGACAATTCGTTTCTGAGTGTCGTCCCAGTGGAACTGAGTCCGAACTCTCACCGACAGTGTTTCCCCCAGCAGAACAGCCAGAGGCGACCAGTTGCTAAATCCTTCATCGACCATCACGTTTGACTGCCTTCCTCACGAGAAATTTTGCCTTGATCTCCTTCACCAGCAGCGCCTCCACCTTCTTCGTCACTGACCGTGGGCGACCTCCATCCAGATGTTTCCTTGACGCTTTGGCGGCCTTGATCTTCCCATTCTTCTTCATCCACGATTTCACCAAGGACGAGTTCAACTGCCAGCTCCTGACCCTGCTGTAGTAGTCGATAGTCTCCTTGACGCTCTTGGTCGCCTCGACTACCGCAAGGACACGCTTCTTTTCCTCCATTGTGTGTGAACTCCTGCAACGGGCCGGCGGGATCTGCTCCAGCTCTCCAGCGACGTCGTCTTCGCTCTCCAGCGCAGCCTTCATCAGATGCTGGATGAATGACTCGCGAATGTCCTTGCCAGCGAGTTTGGCCGCGCGCTCGTCAGCGGCTTCGTAGGCCTCTTCTTGGTCAATAAGAGCTACCAGGTTCCTGACAGAGTCAATGTCAGCTCTCTCTTGTAGCCTTTAGAGCTCTGCAAACAGCAAACATTAGTACAGCATCTAGTAGTATTAAATACATTCTCTGCTTACCTTATTGACCAAGAAGCACCTGTAGGCATCAACCAAAACCTGTTGCACTTTCCAAAGACCAACCCGTTTAGTTGAAGAAGTTCCCAGCGTTTCCAGGAAAGGAATACAGCGAATACATGCACATTGCTTCAAGTTTAGGTTACCTCCGGTTGTGATACATTCTCGATACCGGTACTGTAACTATTGACCAGCAGGTCTCCCCTCTGTAGTCACTTGAGCGTTCTCGAACACGCGCGCTACGTCCTCCAAGTTGCCTAAGAGCCGCAGCATCGCCCCCACGCCGTCGACCTGGGACACGACCATCGGAATGCGCTGGTTCACGTTGTCCCAATAAAACTGCGTCCGGATGTTCACGGTCATCGTCTTCCCCAGCAGCTTTGCAGCTAGCGGCGACCACTTGTCGGGTCCTTCGCCGTCCATGAGATGCGGGAACGCGTGGCGTATCGTGCTTTCAGTGATCGTGTGTCTTGCCACAGTAACAGCGACAACCGAGTCCTGCATACCGTGCTCCAGTCGCACGATGCTGTAGTCCAAGTTGTGGACACATTGCATTACGAACTTCCAGGCGTCGACCATCGCCTCAATGCCGCACACAGTTCCGTCAACAACGTTCGGCGCCATGACAGCTCGAAGGAACTCCAGCTGCAAGTTCGGCTTGCTAGTTCTTCTCGCCCCAAAAGACCCGGACACGGGCACTCGGTAGCCGTTCCGGAAGAGGCGATAGTACTCGACGACCACGCCCCACAGCGACATATCCGGCACACCCGAGACAATCCGGTCACGGTGCGCCTCCAGTTGGACGACCTCTTTCTGCAACTGCTGGATCTCTTTTCGTGGGAGGTCTCTTTGTTGCGCAGGTTTTTGCGGTAACGGGCCATGTACTCGCGGCGCTTCTTGCGGATATTGGACTGGGAAGCGGCAGCCACCGCCGTCCAGAAGGCTTCGTTGTTGGCAAATGGGGTGGACGGAAACTCTGCCTGGCCATCTTGATGGCCACAGGCGGCTTCAGTTGTCGGATTGGGCCTCTGGGTTCCCGAACGAAATGGCTTGACGATTTCCCCGCCGTCTCGAGGGATGAAATTGTTGCTGATCACAGCTCTGGGGCGCGGGACGACGTTGCTGATGACGCTGTCGCTCAGCCACGGGCCGTTAGGAGGACACATAGTGCTGCCGCTCATTGGTACTAGTAGTATTGAAGTGTGAGCGATTGGAGTCAATGTGATAGGAGAAGGTCACGCGGTCGAGCCAAATACATCGACGTTTACGCTGGGAGTGGTGATTATGCGGTAGCGAAGAGTAACACAGGCAATTTTCCTTGTGAATAGGATCATCTCAAGTCGAACATGCCGTCAGGGAGAGCCGATGGATAAGCCTCCCTGCTGAAGTCGTGATCTCGCTTGCCCTATCATCGGCAACACACACCATCAGAAATGACACATGGTTGGGACTACAAAAACACTTGACCATCGTAATCGTCCGACAGAATCAGTACCTCTCCCCTCATTGCAGAATTCTACTCACCCCACAAGCGACACCGACCAGCAAAGTACGTCGGCGCTCTGAATCCTCCCGATGGTCCGTGGTTAAGCGACAATATCGTCGCTGAAGTCATTCCGCGGAGGGCTACGATCAATAGAGACATGTTCATTCCTGGTACGGCAGAACTGCATCACCCCGCGCCGACAAAGGAAAACGCCCCAGCAGGCAAAGCTGGAGCAATTCTCACAGAGTTTTATTCCCAACGAGAATTCGACTGCAACAAACTCCCTTCGACCCCGTTCGTAAAGAGTGACGTCTTCTGGAATGCAGTCGCTGAAGCCTCCAGGGCCAATGCCCGCGACAACCGTCGGCAGTACATGGCGCGTTGCCGCAAGAAACTTCTACACAAAGAGATTGCCCAGAGAGAAACCATCGAGAAACTGCACGGCGAGATCAACAAGTTGGAACTCCGCCGCATTCGAATCGCGTCGTACATACCACTGACAACCTCTCTTTGGAGCGTTGTCGTCGAGTACTATCGCGTCTTTCGGAACGGATTCCAATCTCCAGCACAATCAAGCAGACCTCACGTGCAGCTGGAGTTCCTTCGAGCTGTCATGGCGCCGGACGTTGTCGACGGAACTGTGTGCGGCATTGAGGCGATGGTCGACGCCTGGAAGTTTGTGGAGTTGTGCTCGTCGAACATGGAGTACCAAATACAACGACTGGAGAACGGCCCGCAGAGCTCACTCGTCGCCACCACAGTAGCCAAGCACGTGGTCACGGAAAACACGATCCGTTACGCGTTTCCGCATTTGGCCTGCAACACCTCCAGTGAGCCTTCGCCACGCGCAGCGACCAGCGTCGTGACCATGTCGATCCACGATGACCGCGAGTGTCGACTTGGCTTTTTGTGCAAAACTCTGTCTCCAGGATGGTGCTGGCCGGAACTTCCCGCGCGCTGCAGCAACCTTGTCGGCCAATAGCTTTCGCAATGGCCTTCCAACGACAAAAACGCGTTGGGCGCATGCATCTCGAGGCGTTGCGCCGCAGACGAGCATGGGCAGCTCCTCTTCAATCCTGACCGCACTTGCGATCGTAACGGGTCCCGCCGTGCAATCGAGGCGATGCCACGACTGAATCGAGCGTGGGCTTCGTATCCCGTGTGCTGAGAGATCATTCCTCAGCGTCATGCGGCGGCAATCGCTACCGAGGTCAACTGGCTCAAGACGGAACTAGCTTTTTATCGAGTACCGTCGAAATTCGCGGCTGAGCTCACTTCACTGCAACCTGTTGTAAGGCGAGGAAGCACAAGCCGTGGAGGCTCGACTTGATCAGCAGAAGGCGAGAGGGCAAGGCAAGAAGGCAAGGCGAGAAGGTATGGGCAACACTGCTGCCCGCAGCAGAGGATCTTCATTTGCTTACTACTCGTTCGTGCGCATGTGCCATTTATTGCTTTGGTCGTGGCAGGAGAGCGGCTGGTAAGTCTTTCGCGTTGCGGTCGAGGAACTTCAGCACCCATCCTTTCGAGCCGTTGAATTTGCCCCCACCACACCCGCTGCAGCGTCTTCTTCGTCCTGGAGTTCTTTTGCCCTGGAGCCGATCCGCCATTGCCGTGTTGATAGACGACCCGCTCGAGTCAAGCGCGCTGCACAGTGCCATGACAAAATCGGATCCCAATTTTGGGTGCCAAATGAGTACATTACAGAGAACGTGCATTCTAGGTGCGATAAAAGGGCATTGTAGAGTGCACGCTCCGATCGAGCATAGCACCCACGAGCGCTTCGTGCGTGCTGTGCTCCGAGATGAACGCACACGGCACCATGCGGTTGTGGTCGCAGACACCTCGCTCACGCTTCGCTTGGGCACATGCCATCGCGAGGGAATGCAGCCGGCGGCAGCGAATAACGAGCCCCATCAACTTCCGCGTGGACAAGCGCGCTTTAGAGTTTTAAGCGCTTAAAGTGGAAGTGCGAGTGATGGTCAGCAAGTTGAACTTTGGGCGTGGTCAACGAAGGCCTGCGGTTGACGTCCAAAGCCCTCCGCGTCGCGCTTCATTTGGCTCGAGATGCAAGTGAGAAGCGATGCCGATCACCCTCTCCTTCTGGTGCAAAATGCTGGATCCAAAAGGCCAGCCGAGAAAGCACCAGCGCCAACCACTGCGCTCAAACCACTCCAAGCGCGCGGGCTGCAGAGAGATTCGCTAGCACTGGTATATAGCATCGGGGACTCCCACTGCAAGCGATATACACGGTGGATATACATGGTGCACGCATCGCCGACCAGATGCGCCAGACTCTCCATTTTCACGAGGGGAAGATTGGCGGGCCGTATGTATCGCTCTTCTTGGGCGTTCTTGGAATGTGAAGCACGTCACGACGGCACAGCAGGATGCAGCATTGAGCTCTGCTGCACGGCGAGCTAGGCTCTTCGCGTAGAGCACTGGGGTAAGAGATTAACGTTTAATTTACTAGTAACGCGACTAGCTCACACACGTCTGCCAGCACCGCAAAAAAGCCCGCGCAGGTCACGAAGAAGAGGCCTGACGGACAGCTCGCTGTATGACGGGGTACTCGCCCGCAATCTTGCACTGGGAGGGCCGAAGGCAGCTTTGGTTCACGGAGAGCAAGATAGTTGAAACAGTGAAGGCGAATGTGTTGGAGGCCTCGGCTGTTTGAAAAGAAAAAAACGAATCTTCGCGCGCCTGTCCCATGCACGTATGCACTTTTCCATACGAAAAAAATATTTGTGGCCGAACAAAAAAGATCCGCGGCTATTGCAACACTTCCTGTTGCCACGCTGGCCACGACGAGGAGCTCGTCTAATTTGACATCCTCGACGTACCGACAACGACACAAAAGCCGGATGCACTGAACGACATTCCAATAGTAAAATAGGAAACGACACTGAGTAAAACCAATGCAAAATATATGTACTGTTTATACGATCGCTTCCTCGATCTTAGGAATAGTCTTCGTGAAGCTACTTTTTATCACTTCTAAAGGAGAGAATCCCAAGCAGCAATTGTGGCTTTCACAGCCCGCAGCCGTTTCTCCTTCGCTGCCAGTCCAAACTGACAAATAAAATTGCCGCGAATTCGAGCCTTTAAAGGTCCCGTTACCCCCACGTCCAACAGCTGACACACCGACGTGCTCTTCAGGGGTAATGGAACCACCGTCGCACACGCCTCTTCCGGCACGATTCGCACGCCTTCGTCCGACACGTGGCTGTCAGAATTATCGACCAGCACCAACGCAGGGTTGTAGATCTCAAATTTCAAGAGATTCTTGACTTAGAAACTCCAGCCAACCGAGTCCATCCAGCCATGCTCCTGGACCGTGTAAAAGTGCCCAGGCGGAAGATCTTTAAGCTCATTCGAGTCAATTGTTCCGCCCAACTTTCCTCGTAATATGAAAAGTATTGGCAACTTTTTCCTAGTAAAAAAAAGATTTCAGTAACAATATTAAAGAAAATAATATCAAATAATAACGTACCGTCGCTTTGGATAGTCAGTACTGCGGTCATTCGGCCAGAGTGCTTTGAGTAGTCCAGGACCTTCGCGGAGCCGTTGCGTCCTTTAACGGCCCAGATGCGTGCAGGCGGCATGTCAAAATTGATTGCCGTCTCATCAACATTATAGATTTCTGCATCTGAATAGCTAGAGTAGGTCAACCAAACGTCAAAAGCAAACCTAGCCTGAAGTTGAAGCAGCTCTTCTGTTGGCAGCTTTGTTTCTTGAGGCTTTTGAGTCGAAAAACCATACCTAAATTAATACACGACAAGTCAAATGTTAGCCAAAATAGCAAAAATAACTGAAATGCGTTACTACCGAGCCGCCGTTCGTTGGCATAAGCGCTCCAAAGCTCTACGGCCGCTCTCTTCCGACTTTTTGCAGCGCAAGTAGCCTATCAGCCACTCCGTGAAATGGATCTGCATGAAGCCTATCATGCGAGACGTCGTTAACCACTGTAGATAGTAATAACAGCAAGTTAGTAAAATCTTAATATAAAACATAAAACAATACTTACATCCTCTTCGCGGCGAGTGTCCTTCATAAAGGTCACCAAGGCAGGGGTATACGGGAAAAGTTCCCTTCGCCCCTGCCCTTTGACGGTCTTTGAAAGCTTGTTTCCCGAAATGCACGCAGCTTTGCCCGCTGCTGCCACCAACCGTCGACGGTGCAGTGGGAAACTGCAGCTCGCGCGCAACTTATCCGACGCCTACAAGCTCGATGCGCTGGAGCGCCTCAAGCTTAACCTTGATTGTATAGCCCTTCTGTTTGTTTCTCATCAAATTGGTGACTGAACTGCATTTGCGCTCGTGCCTGGTGACGTGTAAGAATGCCCTGCTTCCAACCATTTTTTATGTTGTTTTAATTGGTATTTTATTTTATATCTCATAGATGAGCTGATTGGATAAAAACATTAACACTGCCGACAAAGTCGAGCCGATCTCCGTATTTTTGTTCCTCGGCTTTTTGTGTCGTTGTCGGTAGCCCTCAGCCTCTCCTCGGCCTTCTTCTTGGAGTACCCTCGGCCTCGGGCGAGGCGGCACCTCCTGCACGTTGCGAGCGGACACGCGCTTTGATTTGTCGCTTGATTTGCTAGACACCGTCTGAATAGCATAGGATAGGGTCTGTAGAGTAACAGTTGGAAATTTGCTGTTGCTTGCGTGAGTAGGAGTAGGATCACCTCAAGTCGAACCACGTGCCGTCAGGGCAAGCCGATCGAAAAGCCAGCAGAAACGTGTTGATTGTGGGGCACTCAGAGATTACCGTTTGCAATCCGTCTCAACTAGCATCGAGATCAGATGGAGCCGATACCCACACTGCTTCAGATGTGTGTGTGGGGGAGATTGGCAGAAGATGGTGGTCAAGTACTTAGTCCTGTCAATATCAAAACTACGATTGGGACGATGAGCTCTCGAACTCATCGCTAAAGAGGTGACCAGAGGGTCGATGCACGTAGCGGTGTGCATATTGCCCCGGCAGTGCAAAGATGACAGCAGAATAGTCCCCAGATAACTGGTCCTTACTTTTGCGGAAAAATAGCAAGCGTCAAAATGAATCATACATCATGGCTACATTGGTGTACACCACTGCAATTTGGTGGCCATCAATATTGGCAGTTTTTGGGGCCTGCACCATGAGCAACGCCCCATACCATTCGGACGGCGGCAGCTCCACGGAGAGCGAGGATGACGATCTCTACGACTTTAGTACGTTGAAGCAGGAGCCTCAGCAGCAAGTGGCAGCAACAGAAGCAACAGCAATGCCAGTCCCAACGTCCTCCTCCGATGTGTCAATCAAATCGGAAGCGGAGACCGTGGCCGTCAAACTCGAAGCCACAGCACAGCCAGCAGCAGACTCGACATCTACGACGCCCCCGCTGCTCTGCCTGTGGGTACCCTCTTTGGTGGTTCCACAAGCACAGGAGCTCAAAGCCAAAACCAAACTGGATTGTAAGTGCTGTCTGCTGGTGCTGCCGAGCGGCAGCTTCTCCAAGACCCAAAGGGTCGAGAGCAGAGTCGAAAGTGCAAGGCGTGCACAGGCAACGTCGTCGGTGCTTCCGCCCCGTTGGTGACGCCCACTAGAGCCAAACCCAGCGGCCTCAAACCCATTCCAGCCAAGGAGAAGCGTAGGAACGAGGCGAGCGCCGTGTTCGAGAACCAAGTGGCGCGACTCAAAATGGCCAGAGGCGCGTTGCAGCGCAAGCGAGACGAAGCCAGCAAGCTCAAGATGACCCAGAGGCGGCAAGAGTACGAAGAGCAGCTCGACAAGGAGGAGAAGGAGCTGGAGCGAAAGGAGGTGCTACTTAAGAGACGAAATGGAGGTGTGTTCAAGGAGCTGATGCAGAACCTGGTCATCAAGAAGCCGCTGCTCCACGAGAAGAAGCGCAAGAAAGCGCCCAAGCGGGCTGCTGCTAATAAACCCAGCAAGAAGCAGAAAGGACCTGCTGTGGACTCGTCAGTGTACGTCCAATCAGCCTCAGCCACTAGCGATGAAGTTCCTGCACGCAGAATTCCTACTCGTGCCAGCACCAGAGCACAAGCTGCCAAGGTGAAGACAGAGATGAAGAGCGAGCCTGTGAAGGTAGAACAAATTAAGGTGGAGCTTTAAAGAACAAGAGCAAGCGGGTTGTTCATTGCATCAAAGCCCGATGCGCTTTGCGATTCCAGGTCATTCCGCAGATCTTATATCGGATAGTAGTCGTTCGTGGTTGGTCTGTACGTGTGCCACTGGTAGTCCATCCAGAACTCCTCCAGGCCTCCACAACAATTCTGCTTGTCGAACTCGCTCAGTTTGACGAACTCCATGACATGGCGGAAAATCGGGTCCGGAAGATGAACCAGACAGAGAGCTGGAGCTGCGTCCGAATGGTGACGAACGAGAAGGAAATACTTGAATTTGCTCCATCTCCAGTCGGCCAGGAATTTCTCTGCAATACTCAAAATCGCTGGAGGAATCTTTTCACAACCCTCATTCAACATCTCGTGAGTGGCGTACCACGCTGCCTTGCAAACTCGTCGGTGATTGAGCTCGTCCAACATTTGAACTACTCTCGCCATCCTGTGTTTCACCGCCGACTCGGTGCACGTGTACACCGTGTACTTCAGAACAGGACCGCAATATCCTTTGTAGTTCTTTACACGAGTATCATCGAAGCCCAAGCGGATTCTCGGGTGACGAGCGACCGCCAGCGCGTGAACCTCATCGCCCGACTCGATAGCAGTCTCCAGCACATGGAATGGATGATTCTGCAGCGCACATTCTTCAACGTTAATTTCATCCAGCAGACGCAAAGCCAGCCGCGTGTGATTGTTGGCACACGCCAAAGCCAACGACCTGAGAGTTTCGTCGTTGCAGTGAGACCACTTGAGAATTCCCTTGCCCAAGGAATCGTTCCACTTCATCAGGCGCTCGATCACCTCCCACTCGACACCATTCGCGCAAGCAAATAGCAAAACATTTTGTTTTGCGTCGATCGCGAGATCCCAACACGGCTCCACTGCGCATCAGCATGTCGATTATCTCGACAGCTTTACTTGCGTCTGAATACGCGGCAGCAACAAGAAGAGCAATCTCTCGATAGCGATTTCGAACGTGGGCCAACAAAGGCTTGTTTTCGAGCATTGACTGCAGTCTGGCAAAGTCTGCACCGCTCACACTCTCAAGAAACTCATTTCGCAACGGTGGGGCGAGAGAACGGACTAACTGCTCGCGCTGTCGGTTTGCTTGTTGGCGAAGCACGGCCCGGAGCATGCTTCAGCTCTTGTGTGTCCTTGAATAAGGCTCGAGACCGTTGATCGGGTCGAAACTTGGGACCATGCGTTACTTGACAAAGGATTCGCTCAGGAAAGGAACCAGAAATTCAGGCGATATCCATGTCATCATCATCATCCATGTCTGCAACTACAATGTAAACAGGGGTTTGAAACTGCGCCACGGGATGCATTTGAACGAGCTTCATCAACGCTCGAAATGATGAGCCTCTACTAGCCCCACTTTGCCACAAAAATCGAGCTGCTGCTCTTCTTCATGCTGCAGTGCACCCCAACACAGGCAAAGTTGTCAAGACGCTGGCGTTGTTCTCATCTGGTATCGACCTTGAAACCCTGCCGAATGATTTTTTGGTCGAAGGAGAGCAACTACGGGGACCACGTGTCTCGATACCATCACGGCCAGAAACGTCCAGGTGTAGCCGAGCAGAAGTTCTCCAAACTGGTTGTCAAATAAGTGGATATCATTTCGTTGTACATTTCATAGTGTTTCAATCTAATCTGCGTTGCCTTCATAGCTTTGCTGCATTCTCCACAATTGGGACTCCATTATCATTTCCTGCTGTTGCTCGAGGTGCTCCAGTAGCCTGGTTGTAGCAGCTGTGAGTTGCTGCATTTGAGCCTGGTGGCCACGTATGAGCATGAGACCGTAGAGCAGCAAACCAAGCAACAGCCATTGGACTAGTGAGCCTGGCAATTCGGGGATGGTCATCGCAATCTTGGAGCTGACGGGCTTCATTGTTGCGGGAGCATCCACGTGAGCCGCAGAGCTAGTGGGAGTTGTTGCTCGAGCTGCTGAGGCCGCGCGCTTACGAATTGAAGGCGAACTACTAGCGACGGACTCAAGATCACTGAAGCTTCCACGACCCGACAGAGCTTTGATCGTAGGAGACAGCGGGACGACACGGTTGCGTTGGGACTCTAAGAACTCTATGGCCTGCTTGGCCCAGGCTTCTAGCGCCTCTTTCGACTCGGATCGAGTGGAAGAATTGATCTGAGACTTGAACCACGTCGCCTTGAGGAAGTTGACGACCAGTCCAACCTGCACATGGCAGTAGTTGTTGCCGTCTCGAGTGAACACGTAGCGAGACTCCACCTCGAAGTAGTCGCTGAACGGGATTTTGGTCATGCGGTTCAGCTCGGAGACGACGAAGCGGTCCCATTTGTCTCCGCCCTGCGAACTTTTATCCAGACGGAACCGCTGGGTTCGAGTGCAATGAGCGTATGGTGGCAGTCCAGGGAACGAAATCTTGGGCGGATGTTGCATACGCACTCTGCGGAACAACGTGTACCCGTCCTCTTTGGAGATCTCAAAGCCCTTATGGACCTCTGCAGCGTCATCTTTGTCGATGGCTTTCCAGGCCTCGATCTCGATGCCGATATCGCGTGCCTTCTCCATGTTTGCGTGCAGGAACTCCTGGCCCGGACCATCGTTCCACAGCAGATCGAACACTCGCTTGACATCCGCCCGCATATCGCAGTCCAACAAGACCGTCATCTTCTCAAGCATCGGGTCAGGCGGCAGTGGCTCAAATGGTTCCTCGTCGCTCGTCGTTGACTTGCCATCGTCAGTTGCTTCGCCTACGCCTGCCTCCTCTACAATATCACTGAGAAGAACTTCTGCGTTGGCGTCCTCGTCCTCCTCGACATCGATATACCCGACGGTCGACGTGCCAGACGAATTTGAAGCGAGATTCGACAAGGGACTTTTGCTAATAGGAGGAGTACTTGAGGCTCCGTCGGTGCTAGTTGGGGCCACATGCTCAGCGATCAACTTGTACGTGCGTCGACGGTCCAGCGCTTGCTTCCGGAGCTCCTTGGAGCTTGGGGATTTCCCAGGACCTGCTCCCTGCAGTTTGCTGGCCTCCTGGTACGCCCGAATCAATTGGTCTAGTCGTAGGAAGGCCGTATCGCGCAGTCCATTGAACTCGGCCAGAAAGAACGTCTCTTTGCGCTTCGTCTTGACCTGCAGGCCGTTGATGTAGTAGAACTGCGGCTTAAGCAGCGAGATGATCTGTGAGTACGCCAGTTTGACCTTCTTCGAGTCGGCGTAGCTTTGGAAGCAAAGTCTCTTGCGGGTCAGCACCAAGTGGCCGTAGTACGGCGTGATCTCGAAGAAGAGCGCGCAGTTGAAGATCGACACTGGCACTTCGTCCTCGGGCAGTTGGAAGTCCCTTACAATTTCCTCCGTTGGGGGCGGCTTGAGTCCGCTCCACGTCACAGACGAGCTCTTGACCTGCTTCTGGAAGTTCTTGATGCGGTGGTAGCAGCCGTCGCACACGCGCAGCTCTCCTCTGGATAAATAGGTCTGGTACGGCACCACGATATTCTGCTGGGTGCAGTCGGCGCAGAAGGAGCCTCCGCAGTTTCTGCAGTGGTGTCTGCCTTTGCCCGTAAGCAGCGACCCGACGTCCTCTCGACAGGACTCGCACGCGTACATGTTGGCGAACGGTGGTGGAGGCAGGTTGGTGTTCATAACGACGACGTTCATGGCCTCCAAGTCCTCCTCAGCCATGCTACCACTCGATTTTTTAGGCGTCGACGGGGACGACACGCCACCTCGAAACAGCAACTTGTCGATCAGATTGGGTCCGTTCTCGTCGCTCTTGTGGTCCAGCTCTCCGACAGTCGACGGAGACCGAGAGCTCTGCGGCGACAAGATGGCTTTCAACGCCAGGCTGTCGCTGGGCAAAAAGATCTTGAGGTTGGTGTCTCCTTTCAGCGGGTTGCTCAGCTTGGCGCTGCTCACGGAGCGTCGTGCCAACGACGCCGCCGAGGACGCCGAGTCGGCTCCAGAACTGGTCGACAGCGACGAGCACGACGCCGCTCGCGAGACTTCTTCGAGGTGGCTCTGGGTGCGCTCCAACTGCTGCAAGTGGCTCGACACGTGGTCCTCCTGCTGCGTGCTGTCCTTGGCGTCCTCCTCCTCGTCCCTGGACGTGTCGGTGGCGTCCAGTTCGTCGTCCTCGATCAGCGGTGGCGTCTCTAGCGTGGTCGTCGTCGGTTCCTGCTGCTCCGGTGTCGCCATGTCTGTCTCCATTTGGCCACTAGACACGGAGCGACCAGCAGCGCTGCGTGGTGGCTGACGAAATGGAGGAGTGGGCTGGTCGAGTCTATCCAGAGCGGTCTCCTGACGATAACGGTTGCCTGGTGAAGCGCTTTCGACGCGACTCAGTGTATCCGAGCTGGCTCGTTTCGTGCGGTGCGACACGCTTTGTGGTCAGACACTGTGCCGTCGAGCTCCAAAGCGGGCGCCGTCCGGATGCGCTGCAAGACGGCGCTGCGGTGCTGTCGGCGCGGATTGGGGTAGTGGACTGTGTGCTGTGTGCTGGTCGTGCGGGTCGCTGTGCTGGTCGTTCCATCATGGAGCGATTCTCGGTGCCTTCGGCTGGGCAACGTTGTCGCTTCGTGATTCAGCGCGGCGAACGGCACTAGTCGATTTTAGCGTGTTGTCGTTATAGCCAGGGGGAGGCGATACTCAACTCGAGTGATGGCCCCTTCCACGTCGAGTCCGCCAAAAGCAGCCATGTCGATGTAAGCAGGGAGAGCTCTTCGCTGCCGACGATTTTCCCGGGACGCGCCAGGATACACGGCTCCCCTCTCCATGCTGCCCCTGCGCCAGAGACTGTGGCGGCAGAAGCAAGGAGAGTCTCTCACAATGGCACTTGCTCTCCATCAGCTGGCGACGCCAAGTTCATGACGAGGGTGAAGCGGTCCTGAGTTGAAGGGCCGATGACGTGAACTGCACCAAGCAGCACGTGCAGGCGACGGCAACTGCTCTCCAAGGCCAGGCAGACAGCGGAGCGTGCAAATCAGACCTTCCCTTCGGCAAGGGCAAAGGCAACAACTTCAAACTGGTAGCCATGTCGGATAACGGTCAGCTACCGAAAGATCGCTTCAGTTGAAACCCTCCTCTTGCCGCAGAGAGTGATGTCTGGCTTGTGGTGTGGTTTGCTCTGGTATTTCTCAGTGCAGCAATGCAGTCGACTTCTATCAACTGGAGCTGATGCGTCTAGATCACTTTTCTTTTGGGCCGATTCCCTCCTCGTCAACGATGCCAAGAAAGAGTACAAAGAATGACGCTGCCGCTCAAGATGCCAAGCGTCCTCGAATTGCCGAGCCCGAAGACGAAGAGGCAAAAGATTTCGACTCCTGACAATTTCCGTCGCGAGTTAATCAAAATGTGCATTCCTTGCGAGGTTAGTCGCGAGATGGAGGTGGTTGAGAATTTGGACGAGCTATTGATGTCTCCTCTGGAAGCCACCATCGAAGCTGCTCAAGAAGGAGATCTGGAGCGACTGCAACATTTACTCGGCAGGTCGAATTGCTGGGCCTCTGAAGACGCAGCAGTTGCTGCTGGAGTGAATGGACATCTCGAGGCGCTGCAGCTCCTGTTCGAGGATAAAAGCTTTGATGGCGATAAAAACCGGACGGTGTTCTCCATTTTGGACACCGCAGCGGACGAAGACTTTGGCAATGTCGTCGAGTTTCTGGTGGGGAAGATGCCCAAGGGCTGGGAGAAATCCGAGTCGCCTGCTCTCGCCGACGAGATCATCCACATGTTCGAGATTTCTATCGAGAAGAACTTCGTAGGAGCGGTGAAGACTTTAACCAGCGCGAACTGCATCACGTACGAGATGCTTGCTGAGGCTCTCGTGGCAGCAGCCAGTAGAGGACACCTCGACATGGTCGAGTGTTTGTTTGAACAAGAGATTTTCGAAGCCGATGCGGTCACTGCGGCGTTTACAGAAGCTGCTAAGCAAAGGCGCACTGCTGTCGTCAAATTCCTGTACGAACATCAACAAGCTTCGCCCAAGACGATGGCCAAGTTGCTGAAGCACGCGGCAAAATTTGGTCAATTTCCGATCGCGAGCATCCTGATCAACAGTCCTCTAATCTCCCAGGAAACCAAGAACAAGGCGTTGATGACTATAGCGTGTAGTGCGAGAAGCGGAGCGTCGAAGTTTATCCAGAATAACTGGTGCTGGACTGAGGACGCTATGCAACAAGCGGTGGACGCCGCCCATGACATTCAGATCCGAATGGCGTTGCTCAGCAAGATATCGAGCTAGCCACTCTAGCCTCTTCCGCGGGGGATGTTAATCCTGAAGAAATCGATACATTCTTCCGGACAAGTAGGATTACAAGTTTTGCCATTGCGTAGCTGGGCTTTGCTCAATACATGCTTGATTTGGGAGCTGATGTTAGTAGTATCTAGCTACGAGAAGCAGACTTGCTTAAATTCTGGACGAAGGAAACGGTTTTACCGTGGCTTTGGTGATTGAGATGTATTGAAAACAGTGCAGTATTTCGTCTTGAAGATACAACGCGCTGACGCTCTGGTCGATAACTCTTCGAGGATGCAGGTCCAAGTCGCTTGAAATCCATCGACCTGCATCCTTGAACCACGAATTTCACGAATACCCGGAGACTCGTGGAATGTCCGGCTCATATCTGATGCCTTCGTCACCAACCAAGAACTCCTCGTCCAGGCGCCCCGGCGGAGATAAGCAGAGCTATGGCTAGCCCATTCTTGCCGTTGAGAGCAACTAAATAAACTTATCTGTCGGGCGACCTGGTAGACATCATTGCATGCGTTCTACACGTTCTTGTAGAGTGGAGCGTCTTGTACACGAAGGCGAAAGATCAAATGTCCACTGCGGCAGCGGCGTCGTAGCATTGAACACGTCTACTTTATTGGTGCGCAAGATAAAGAAAATATGCGACGTCGTGGAAGCACCGGCTAATTCATTCTCCACGCTGAGCATTTAAAGACAAATCAATGGCTCACCTGGCGGCACTCACCTGACGAACAGCAAAAGCACCCGAAAACGTGTATGCACCAACAGCTAGGGAAAACACCCATGGATTTGACACCATAGCCACTTGTACGGAAAACGTCGTGCATACTCATTGTTTTATATGAATTTCGTGGTTCACCATGGCTGACGAATTCCCGACATCCAAAATTCTCTTGAATATGTATGCGCCGCAGTCGGCTTTTGTATCAAAACTTCTGCGTTATCTTCTGCGTTTGGCGCAGACAAAATCACAAGTCGGCTGGTGGCTTTCCGATACAACTGCTGCTATTCCCGGCGACTGCCCGGCCTCTTTGAATTTGTCTGCGTTTGACGCAGACAAAACTACCGCTACCTACACAAGTCAACACCATACTTGTTAGCGTGTTGTAGTCCACGACGAGTGTTGCTGACAAGAAGACGAAGGTAGGAGGTAAATCAAAGCACTCAATGATTAGCAACTGTTTGCAGGCGTGGCATGCCGCTAGCTACACCTACACTAACGCTTGTTTGGCGACGATTGCGTCGTATTTTTGCAGGGCTGTAGACCATTTGAGCAGACTCGTGCGGCGCTCTCGATGTTTGGCCGTAACAGCACTGATAGGAAGTTGAAGCAGGGCTATCATCAGCATATTGCGAGCCTCGGTGATGGTAGGCCGCTCGATCCAGCTAGTCTTCGCGATTTTGCATTGGATTTCCATCATCATGCAGCGATAATGGGACAATCGCTTGCGCTTTTTGCTGTTAGATAGATCTTGCCATTGTAAAAATCGGTACGGACCAAAGCGTTGATTCGGGTCTCCGCAGCACCAGTGCTCCCAAGCGCACTCCAAGGTCATGCTTGGGATCTCGAAGTCGGCTGGCACGCGAGTAAGACGTGAATTGTTCAGATTCAGACTCGTGACTAAGGACGCATTAGGATCAGCATTTTGCCGATCATTGGAGTGGTCGGGTTGTTGTTGTTCCTGGTGATTGACATGTTCTTGCGGCAACGAGACTCCTTGAACGTGCTGTATCAGCGCGGTGATCCCAGTGTTACGAAGTGCGCGGGATATACTAGCATCCAGCTTTGCAGGCGAAATTGAGCCGTGATAAGCCGCCAGTTCTGTTTGCATCAAGGCAACGACAGTTGGGGCCAGCGCATTCACTGAAAGCGTCAATTTTTCTAATTGATCAGCTTGATGCTGCAGCGCCACGAACAAATGTACATGTAGAGGAACACCCGTGGGTCTGATCCGATCGGTCGGTGTAGCAATTCGACATTTTACCCGGGCTTTCAACCGATTTACAAGTCTCGTGTTTCCGAACAATGCATTTTGATACAGTGAGTGCTTGCCAGGAAGTGTTGCAGTAAGAAAATTGTGATGATACACCAGCGATGCAAGAAAAAACTCCCGGCAGGAATCAAATGACTCGGCATCTTTGGAAAACACAATTCAATACCTCGACGTATTTCATCGTCGCAATCCTCGAAAAAGGAGGTAAATTAGCAAAGCCGGCTTGCCCAAATGGTAAGCCCGCTGCATACCGACCCACAATTCTATCTCCAGCGGCTTCGTAGCGAATATATGTATTTTGTACTCCAGGAAGCGTCCATCCCGCTCGGATACAAATCGCAGCAGCGGATGGACCGCCGTTTGAGCATGAGGAAACATATGTAGCAGAACCTTTGCGAGCTGAATGGGTCCCAATCTCGTCAGGCCTTAAGCCTTCACTCTCTAGCAAAACTTTCACGTCTCGTTCAACCATGATACGCTTTAATATCTTGAAAAATCGATTGTATTGGTTTTGACCAGGGAACAGCAACGAGTTTGACAAACCACATACTGCTGCGTACACTGCTAGCGACAGCACAGGGCAAATTTCCGGCATGAACGGATTGGCATATACATGCCGAGCGTCTCGAGGTCGCGTCCCTTCCTGATCATTTTTCATGTGACCAAATACAATAGCAATAGCGTCACCATCCCACCTCATGTGGCCAGCGTGAATTCCAACAGTACTGCCAGCTCGACACATTAAATTCCAGCTAATAAGTAGGAAAGTATGAGCGAATGTATGCTCGTCGGTATGATGCTTCATCATTGCCAAGCACAACAATCTCAACACGGAAAATGACAACGGCTCCTTTCCTTCGGTAAATTTTTGACCAGATGCGTGACTTCGACGAGCTACGGTGCGTTTCAAGCCTTTGAAGAACAGTGTTAAGTCAGCAGCTAAATCTTCGGGCATTGTGCGTCCATAGCCACGATATAAGTGAAATAGACTTGATCGCAAAGAATCGTACACTGACATTCCAGGTTTTCCACCTTTCTGGTTTCTCAACGACACGAGAAATTGTTCAAAGTCCTCAGCACGATGCAAATCGTATGTAATGGGCGGTAGCAATGGGTTGCCAGTGATGATACGATAAATGCTGTCGCTTGACAGGGACACCACGTTTCCGTCGTTTTACAGGTTACTAGTTGGCACCAAAGCAAGAAATACATCGCTAAGCACATTTCGTTTGTTATGATACAGCCACGACAAGTAGCGGCTGATTCCTCGCCAGTACATGTCCACTGTCTTTGCTGCGATAACATTGTTTTTCACTTCGTGCACTTGATCATCAAGGTCGTCGCCAACGTGGTCACCGTCGTTGCAGGGTACTTCGTCGCCGCTGTCGTCATTCATTTCGCCATCATCTTGCTGCTCACCGTCGGAGCCGGGTACCAGGTCGCCGTGAACAGCACCGCTACAAGCCATGGGCGGCGCTTCTTCTGTTTGATCTTCAAAAGTCGTCGACCGTCAAAGTTCACTCAATTAAGTACGAGCAGAACAAACGCAGACAAATTCTCGCTACATATAATTGGTAGCAATACAAAACCCAGATGAAATGATGACATTCAAAAATGCGCTGGAAATCGTAGTCAGCTTGCACTACAACATTAAAACGCAAGCTTGCACGCATTTTCAACGTATAAAGCAAAATCAACACGAAAACTAACACACATTATGCTTTAATTTCGCGAGCACGCGTGCGCCACGACAACTGGTCCAACCTACGCCCTCTTCCCTTGTTTGACGTGGACACGAAAGACAGGTGAACCTTTATCTGCTCGAAAAGAAGACCTGCTGCATCAGTAGAACTGTTCGCCCAGTGAGTTTCATCGTGCATCAGTAGTCCCTCAACCAACAGCATCACACGTCGTAGTTCTGCAAGCCGAACCTTTTTCAGCCTGGAGGACATGTTTTGCTTTGAAAGCAGTCTCAATGGCGGCTGCCCAGCACACCAAAGTTGCCAAATAACTCTAAGCGTTCCTGAAGGCATCAAAACTCTTTCGGGACGCGATGAAAGCTGCTGTCCCACGTATAAAGGTTTCCGTGTGTAGTGCTCACTGGTGGTACAGGAAGCTCGCTTGCTGGGGCTGCTGCTCGCTGCTCTTGATGCAACAAATTCGAACGTGCCAAGACTGACGCAAATGCAGTCTCCAGCGCCTCCATCGTCATGACGGACCCGGTAATGTGGCGTTTGAGCGATTCCTCAAAGGATGCAGCAAGTTTCTCTCTCATTTCCGCAATTTCAGCCTTGTAACTAGATAATTCGACCATCAGGCCAACGTGTGGAGGAATACCAGTAGGAGTAATGTAGTCGTCCGCTTTGAAATTTCGACAGTCGATATGCCGGCGTAACCACTCAAATTGCGCCTCATTTCTACTATTGAAAAGCGGAGTAGCAAATAGCAAGTGTGTCGGTGGCAAAGTTGTTTGTAAAAATACTTTGTGATAGAGTAGCGATGCAAGACCAAATTGACAAATCCATCGCAAATTTGGCGGCGCGCCAGGAAACACAGAATCGAGTGCACTTTTGATGCGTTGCTGCAGCTCCAATTTTTCATCATCTCGATCACTTTGAGTAGTGAAAAACGGGGGTAGTATGGCAAAATTAGGCGAATCAAAAGGAAGTCCAGCAACGTAGCGGTCTACAACCATGTCACCAGCGGCCTCAAAGCGGACGTACTTGTCTTGCACTCCTGGAAGAGTCCATCCGGCTCGAAGACAGATAGATGCTGCCGACGGACCTGACGTCGAACAGCTACTAACGTAAGTTGCTGATCCTTTTCGTGCCGACTGCGTACCGAACGCTTCCGCTGTCAAACCAACCTCGCCTAGAACACTTTGAACGACACCTACATTAAGCACACCTTTCAGTACTTTCAGGAATCGACTGTATTGATTTCCTCCGGGGAAGACTTTACCGTCCTGTGAAAACCCCAGCACAGCAAAATAAATCCCAAAACCAAGCACTAGGCATACTTCTGGCATAATCGGGTTTGCATACAAATGCCTGGGGTCTCGGGGCGGCTTCCGTCCTGATCGTTTTTCATGTGCGCAAACGTTACAGTCATAGCATCTTCACGCCACAAAAGATGTCCACAGCGGATAGACTTGGTGTTTTTGCACGACACATCAAATTCCAACTAGTGAGAAGAAATGCATGCCCAAAGACATCTTGCTTCCTGTCTGACTGCAACATTGGTTTTACCACTGCTCTGTACATCGAAAAGCTAAAAGACTCCTTCCCCTCACAAAGACTGTCGTTGCTGTTTTGTGCGCCTCTGGCCACAGTATGGTGGAGGCCCTTGAAGAAGCGCCGCATTTGCGAATCAAAGTCGCGAGGTCGGGAAGTTTGTGTCGTGGTGTACAAATATACAATTGCTGAGCGCACATTTCCGAACGTGGATTTACCGGTCACTCCACGTTGCTCCATAGAAATCAAATATCTCATGCAATCTTGCGTTGTCAAAACATCCAAAGTTGACGGACTTCGTAATGGAGCTGTAGAAAAACACAGCGTGATTGTGTTAGCATTTATGACTTCAAGCTCTCGAAATTCACTGGTAAACAGGGCCTGTCGACCATTTACATCCGTGTTAATGTACAGCCACTCCACAAACCGAGCCAACGCTCGCAAATAAATGTACTTGGTCTTCTTCGCCGTAGTATTTTCCAGAACTTCCCCACACGCGCATCGAGATCCTCCATCGGAACAAAGTGACCTTTCAAGAACACGTAGCTATTTCGGCCAATAAAAACGTGTCGTTCAAAATGCACGACGAATTCCATCTATCTATCTATACATGGTGAACAACGAGAACGCATGTGGTGAATAATTCCATTTCCAATCTTGTTGTGTTTCTTCACATGCCACGAGCGAAGATACCGCACAGGATAAGCTCGAGTGAGTCATTTACAACCAGCAGAGTTCGTTCCCAACCAGCACGGAGACCACCAAAGAACTCGACTAAAATGCCACGCACAGGGCAGGAACGGCGTTGAGTATCCAAGTCTCAGACGACGCCAATGACAGACCGTCGGAATCGACATCCCCAAGCAATAGCAACCAACTCCAAGAGGCTCATCGCCAGCCTCAAAATCCTCTCTCGACGGTGTGCGCGGCACCGCAGTCTTGCTGGTCGTCATCCAACACGCCAGGTACATGCACGACCTCGTCAGGGGGCCGTCGGTGTCGACGCCTTCTTCGTGCTGTCGTCGTTCCTTCTGACCATGATCTTCATGAAGAAGAGCATCAAGTTGATGGAGGACGGCGCGTCTTTCCGCAAGTGGGGGTTCACGGTGGCCGACTACTTTCCAAGCGCTTCTTTCGGGTCTACCCGCTGTTCGCACTGGTGCCGTCACGCTGTGGCTCATGCCGTTCGAGAACAAGTACCAGTTCTACAAGGTGCAGAGACCCGAGTACTTCAACCTGCTTCCCACGCTCGCGCTCACGTTCCACCCGGACCACCGCCACTTCCCCATGTGGACGCTTCTGCTCGAGATTTTCTGTTACTTCATCCTGCCGGTGTTTGAGCTGCCCGTGCTCACGATGGGATGGTTCTGGTGAATGGCCTTTGTTGCTGTACACGCAGGTCATCTACAGGGGCCTCTTTATCGTCTGAATCCGAGACATCCATCAACCGTTGAGTGTCTACCTGCCGACGTTCATTGCCGGGTCCATGGCCGCCGTCATCTTCGTGAAACTCGACACGTGGTCAAAGACTCCGGATTCACATTCCGCAGGCCGCACACGATCGGACTGTGGATTGTTGTTGATCGCCTGACCGTCGTCTTCTGAGGGTTCTTCTTCAACTGGCTTGGCATGCCTCTCCCCGTCGAGATCGACTACTTCATGCCGTTGACGAGCATTAAGCTGTCGCTGCTGTTCGTGATCGAGCTGATCCAGCCGTCCACCGTGCCCAGATCTTCGAGTGGGTCGTGCTGCGCTACTTGGATAAGACCATCTGCTCGGTCTACGACCATGAAACTTCCTCAAGATTGCTTACCAGACGTCCAAGTAGAAGAAATAAAACGTCGCCAAGCGACTTGACGCAGATAGAGGACAGCAGTACGGACTCCGACTCGAACTGTAATAAGGAAGGCAACTTTGTTTGATTCCTGCCTGCTGACTCATGTATTCCTTCTCATACAAAGGACAAGTTATTTTAAATCGTACCAACTTTCGTCAAAATCCTTTAAAAATAAATAAGAATCATCGTCAAAAGAGCTTCCAACATGAGCAACTGGCGCAATAGCGACGAGGCCGACCGCAATAGCTGGAACAGTCCGTACGAAGAGCTGGGCCCCAGTCGCAGCAACGCCAGTGCCAGTAGCAGCAGTGACGGTCAGCCATTGGACGAGCGCTCGCCTCTGTTAGGCCCAGCGCCAGGTCCCCGGACGGTTCATGCTCTGTCTCCAAGTACAGGATCGTCCTCCTCCTTGCTGCGGCACTTCCGCAGGACCCGACAGGACCGTCACTGCACTGACGTCCTGAGTTTGGGCTGCCTGGCCACCTACTGGATCGGGATGGTGGCGCTGGCCATGGCCGCCTTCTCCCACGAGAGTAGTCTGGGGTTCGCTAAAGAGATCAAAAGCGGCGTAGACTTCCAGGGCAACAGCTGCGGCTTTCAAAGAGTCGTCTACTTCCCAGACTTCCGCCACAATCCGGATTTTGGGGTCTGTGTGGACGAATGTCCGGATAAAACAGGAGACATTTTGAAAGTGGAGTTGCCACTGGAGTCGAAGAGAGTTGGAGTGAACGGCACGAGGAAACTGCAGGAGGTTCAGTTTGAAACGTACAAGACGCACAAATGGGCCTACGCCTGCGCGCCAGCAGAAGGTGGGAACGTTTTGATTTCTTTAATTTTGTTGGTGACGTGGATGAAGAGACTTTTTGTTGTGTTTTTGTAGTGAAATCGGAAGAGACGATGATTGCGCAGTTGCAAGACACCGTGGGGAGATTCGTGGGGGCGTTGGGCAATGTACGAGCTAATTTATTTCTTGATTGATTATGTTGCAGCTAGTTACTTTAAAACTTTGCTGTTTGTAGTGTTGGCAGGTTTTGATTATTGCGACTGGAGTGTCGCTATCGACGGCGGCTTTTTATCTGGTTTTACTGCGCTATTGCGGCTGTGTGAGTGTGTTGCTATCGACCGTCGGCATCGAAGCAATCCTCGCGTACAGCAGCTACCTCCTGCTGAAAGCCACAGCTGAACCACTGAATTACGTGGACGACCCCGTTATGCTCAGCTCGCTTCAGATCAGTGCCGTCGTCATGTGCTGCGCTGCGATTCTCTTTTACTGTTCGCGATGGTGATGATGTCGAGACTGCTGCTGGCTGGGGCCTTTATCACGCACGCCTCGCAAGCCTTGTCCCAACTGAAGCGCCTGCTCATCTTGCCCTTTATCACCTACGTGGTGTTGTTGCTTCTCTTTGGCTGGGGCATCTTGGTCACTGTGTCGCTCTTCGGCGCTGGCGAGACGTCCACTCGCATCGCAACCATCTCGGCCAGCTCGCCAGCTTCTTTCCGCGTCGTCACAGAGTCCTTCCAAGTGAGCACAAACTTGCGGTGGCTGTTTCTGTTCCACGCGTGGGGCATGTACTGGTCTGTCAACTTCGTGCTGTCTATTGGAGAGATGATCACTGCTACGGCGGTGTCTCTGTGGTATTTCTCGCCAGAAAACAGAGTCACGGGACTGAAAGACTTTGAGGAGGCCGATCCGGTGTCGTATTCGGCTCGCACCACCATACATTACCATCTTGGGACGTTGGCATTGAGCTCAGGCCTCGTAGCGCCGGTGGAACACATTCGCTCGTTCTTCTTGTACCTTGAAAACAAGAACGAATTCGATGCGAACACTTTCACTTCGCTTTTAGCCAAGTGCTGCTGTGTAAGTCACCCGGTTTAGAAAAGTTGTCGAGGGCTTGCTAACCACTTTGAGTTGTTGTGACGCAACAGTGCTGCATTTGGTGCTTTAAGCACTGCCTCAAGTACATTTGCAAGGAGGCAGTCTACGTCACTGCGATCCAAGGCTCGAATTTCTACACGTCCGGAAAGGTAAGTAAAAGACACAAAGTATTTGTAGTTTAAAGTACTTTACTTCGTTTTGATGCCAACAGCTCGCCTACACGCTGATCTCGTCAAATTTACTACGAGTTGGAGCGCTAAGTCGGATCGGCCACGCCTCCGTTCTGCTTGGGAAGCTGATCGTTTGTACCACGACGTGTCTGATTTCGTGGTTTTTACTTGACGATGTACGGTTATCTTTTGGTTTCGTTTCAGTCCAACCATCTCAATTGTTTTGTGTCTTTGATCCTCATTTCTCAGATGCCTTCTCCCGTGCTCCCGCTGGTGGTGATCGTGCTGTTCTCGTACAGCGTCGCGCAAGCTTTCATGACCGTAAGTCTGGTTTGTCGATGGGTATTTTATGAGACTAATTTTTGTGTTCTTTAGATCTACGAAACTTCAGTCAATGTCCTGCTCATGTGCTTCACGCTTGATGAAAACATCCACGGGGACGGGGAAATTCTGCGCACGCGTCCGCATCGTTGATCCGCTCAGTCAATGATCACTTGCGGCCAAAATGGCAGACAAATTTGTAAGACTGCGAAAGTCGAATTATATAAAACCGCGCGGTTGCTCGTTTTGATCATTGGAGCAGACTCCGAGTCTTTTGTTGTGTGTATTTGATTGAGGGGAAACTGGAATGATGAATTCAAGTAAACAATCGCCTTGAAACTGCAAGGGTGGCATGTCGAGGTTTCTTGCTCGACAGTGGAGGATGGTCTATCCATTCCCGGCGGGCTCTGGATCCTGCTGCCCGAGGGGTCGACGCTGGACACCCGCAGCTATGCCATCATCAGGGTTCGCACGTGGTGGATAACTTCGATTGGCTTGTGGAATGCTCGACTGATAGCTTTCCTGGTATCTCGCTACAGCTCGCATCTCCAGAATGTGCCGCAGGTAGGCGTCTGGTCTCAGCTGGTACTTTCGAGTCATTTTTCTCGACTCTTTCCGCTGCTTCTTGGTGAAGATGGACCTCGGTAGGTGTTTTCTTCTGCAGCAAGCGCACATCAACCCCATTTCAAGATCCAAAATTACGGGAAGTACCAACTGATGACCGCAAAGATCCTGCTGGGTTGAGTGCGTCGTGTCCGGGGCTGTTGGTCGACTCTCGACTGGCGGGCGATGCCTCGGATTATGCTGTCGGGTGGGCCGTATTCGGGGTCCTTCGACGACACTCAATCGGTAGTTGGCTCCTTCTTGAATTTTCATGGTGAACACTTGTGGGTTTTGGCGCTTCATCCACGACTGCAGGTGCTTGCGGAATTGGACGTCTTGGAATGACATAGTGATCCTTCTTCATGTCGGGACGGTCCTTCAGTTTCTCGATCGCATCATCGAAGGAAACTTAGTCAAGAAAGCATTCACGGACTTTGTCAGCACTTGTTCACTGCACAGCAACTTCCATTAACGACTCACAAAAATGCGTCTGCGAGAACTTTCGGGCCAGCCATCGAGGGCCTCTTTGGTGGTCACTCGGAGGCCGTAATAACGGTACGGCTTCTCTTCTCGGTTCTTAAAATTGTATTTGCCCAGGCCGCCCACGGATTCGCCCACAATCTACAACACATCGCGTTGTATTGATGGTCGACGGCAACAGCGACCAAAACCCCGTAACTTACCCCTGCTTCCTCCCAGATCTCGCGCGTCGCACTCGCGGTGATGGTTTCATCTGCATCCCAGCCACCCTTGGGCAAGATCCACTTCTCCGGCTTGCCTTCGGCCGTGGGTCTGGAGCTCGAAATGAGCATCACATCGTTACCAGTGCCGGGGACGTTCGTGTGAGTGCCTTCGGCACGAGAGATGACGCTGCACGACAACAGGCGCCGATCCCCGTCGTAGCGCTGGATGTCGCGACCCACGCGAGACACCAACCCGGCATCGATTTTAGCGCCGGTCCCAGCATCCTTGTGGAGCCCCTGCGAGCTCAGCTTTGCGGTGATCTCCTGCTTTGTCTCTTTGGACTTGGCGGCTGCGTGCTGGAACTCCTTCACAGCATTAGATGCCACTTGTTTCTCCTTCGCAGCCATTGACACCGCTTTCTCTAGCTTTGCCACCGCACCCGCGTCAAAAGGTGCTCTCTCCTCTTCAGCGTCGGAATCATCGAGGTCGTCGGCGTTTCCTCGCAGGGATCGCTTCGCGTTGTTGCTCTCAATGTCGGCAGCCAATTCGCGGGACAAACGCGCAATCTCGGAGTCGAGGTGGGCGATGTCGAGCTTGTCTGCGTTGGGGGTGGCCGAGGCTACTCCTGAGCAAACGAAGGCTGCCAAGGCGATGAGCGACAACAGACGCACAAGTGAAGGCGAGCGGCTTGGCGACGCTGAGCACGACGCTGCCCTGCATGAGGTCTCCGGCCAGGTACTGTGTGCGGTCCAGCACCACGTTGAGGCTGCCCTTGACACCCAGGCCCAGCGCTTTGGCCACTTTGCCCATGTTGTCGTAGTTGTTGTGTGCACATGGGGTCCATGGTCGTGGTGACGTCCATGGAGAAGGCGATCGACCTGCTCTCCGGGTCCATGACGTGCTCAAAGCTGTGAGCTGGACGACGAACGCAATGCCTTCATCGTACTGTAGGCGATGAGGAGAAATACCCACGAGCTCCGAAGATCTCGCTCTCATTCTGCCGATGGCGCACTCGACGGACCGACTCCGCTTCGTGGTCGAGCTCGGGGCCGAGCTCGACGCCCGCGTCAAACGCACCATTCCCCGCGACCAATATGAGTGGCTCAAGTCAGACATGTTCTATCCCCAGACAATAAGGCACATTGAGACGGCACTCAAGAACTCTCCGCCTGCGCTGGCGCCTGCGGCCACCAAAGCCATGCGTGAGCGCCATCGGCGCATCGTGGCAGCCCTCCGTGAGTTGGGTCTTACAGACCGGAGCCAAGCCGCGGACTTGAGAGCTGGATGCAAGGGCGTCTCCGAGAGTCATGAGAAGGAGCGGTGGTTTGCCGCCAACACGTTGGTCGATGTCTGGAACAACCGCCACGGGCTCCCAAAGCCTTTGGGGCGCCGCCCGAAGAGCGCACCGGGCATCATCACGGCGGATCTCCTCCCCGAGCTGGCTTCGCAAGCTGCTCGTGCCGCAGCCCCTCCAGCCAGTCAACCAATACGCTTCCGCGACCTACCGACGGAGCTCAACCCCGCGCCACCACTCATTGCCGGCACAGAGCACACTTTCCCCTGCGGTCTTGTGGAGATGCTGTTAGTCGTCAGCTGGGCCAGCGACAACATCACCGTCGCGTCCTTCGTCGTCACCAACGTGGCCATCGCCGATGCCCTCCGTGCTGCTGCCCGTCGGGGGCTCGAAATTGTTGTCTACATGGACAAACTCGGAGGTTCTTCAGATGGGGAAATCCTCCTCGACTTCCTGCGCTGTTATATTCCCATTTTCACGACATCAACGCCGTCAACCATGATGCACATGAAGGGCATGACAATTGACGACGCCATGAAGTTTTCAGGCTCGAGCAACCTGACGGGAGCGGGCTTGATCCACCGCTGCAGTCGGGTGGGCACCGAGTGGTGTCGGTAGAACAACTTTGAGGACAACGACGTCACCTTCGAGACGCCCATTTCGACGCGCTTCCGGAAGAAGGTGCTGCAGGCCTCAATGCCGCCGTACGGCGTGCCCGTGGACGAGAAGATGCTGACGATGGCGCGCCCTAAGAAGAGGCGCGGAAGTACGTAGCTCGTAGCTCGTACGCGTTCTCCAGGAAAAGTTGTTTGCCATTTTCCACCGTCGCAAGCTTGGTGAGCAGTCGCGAGCAGACACCCGTGGCCACAGACGCCCCTGTGGCCTGCGAGACGTCGGCCACGATGGTCTTGAGGCCGATCGAGTAGATGTCGCGCAGCTCCGGCTTGCCGTTCAGGATCAGGTCGCAGAGCTTGGCGCTGGGTGTGCGTCGCCGCAATTTGATCACGATCGAAACGCACTAGCTGGGCGCGTCCAAGACAAAGCCGGTCAGCGGACCGCCGTGCAATCCTGCGAGATGATACTTTTGCATTGGGAACCCACAGTGATGCAAGCGTTGTGTGACTGCGCAAGTAAGCGGTTCTCTCCAACAAATGCTTTGATCTTCGGATTGGATTGTCGTGCCGTTGCCACACGCCGCAGAAGCATAGGGCCCGCCACTGTATGGAGTTGCCGTCCGGGTCAAATCGCTCCTGGGTCGGCAAGAGCAAACACATGGAAACCTCACCGTCTGCAAAGCGAGCCGTCCGCACATGCGACTCTGTCGCACAAAGCGAGTCGTCCGCAAACTTGCCAAGCCGCTCGTCACTCTCAATTTTGCCACGTTCCTGCCAAAGTACCTGCCAACCACCATGAAGGTTATCTCGACACTCGCTGCCACGGCCGCTCTCCTGGCTGGCGCTGAAGCCACCCCGAACACGCTGAACGCCGCCTCATCATCGGTGGATCGGTCGTCCCCAAGGGAACGATGGCGTACACGACAGGCATTCGCGAGACTCCTGGAGGCAAAACCTTCTGCGTCGGTGTCCTCGTCTTGCCTAAGCACGTGCTAACTACGGCGACTTGCACCGTGTGGGGCGCGACCAACTACGTGGCGATCGGCACGCACTTCAACGAAGGCACCCAGGACGGCGAGCAGATCAAGGTCGTGAAGGCCGAGAACCACACCAACTACAACTACGACAGCGGCACCTACGACTTTGCCTTACTGACGCTCGAGAAGGCCAGCAAGTTCACGCCGGCGAAGCTCCCGAACGCCAACGACGCCGAGGCTGGCACCTGGGCTTCGATCGCAGGCTGGGGTGAGACCTCGTACCCGAACGGAACCGTGTCCAAGGAGCTCAGGAAGGTGAGCGTGGAGACCTGGGACAACCGCGACTGCGCGCAGGTCTACAGCATTGACGATACCATGCTGTGCGCCGGCGGTGTCAAGAACCAGGACTCGTGCAGCCGGGACGCTGGTGGCCCACTGGTCAAGGAGCAGAAGAAGGGAGACGCGGACGACATTGTCATCGGCCTGTCGAGTTGGGGCAAGGGATGCGGTCTCGAAGGCATTCCGTCGGTGTACGCCCGCGTGTCGATGGCGATGAACTGGATCACCAAGATCACCAAGGCCCAGTAAATCTAAGCCGAACAGAATTGACTTCGATTGATACGCTTTTTCTTCGTCGGTTGTCACATCATGTACTTGAAGAGTTACCACTGTGCTTACAAAGAGCGCTAACGGAGGGCCACAATCGTCACGCTGAACGGTAAGTGCTGAAACAGGTGCCAGAGAGACAAGCGAGCAAACTCCTTTTCGCACTGAATCGACAGCACATGCACTTAGGTCTCGAATCATCTCATTCCAGTTGGCCATTTTCGGTCTACCGCCCCTCTATCCACCGTATCATGAACGCTATCTCTACTGTCATCGCTACTTTCGGCTTCCTAGCCACCACACAAGCAGCTGCCGACCACTGTCATCGTCAACTCATTCTTGGCGGATCGACGGTTCCAAGCGGATCAAAGACGTACACGACCGGCATTCGAGAGACCCCGGGAGGCGATTCCTTTGCGGCGGCTCGTTGATCTCGCCAACGCATGTCCGGACCACTGCATCGTGCACATCACCAGTCGTCTTCGCCCCAACTACGTAGCCGTTGGATCGCACTACCGCAACGGCACGCAGGACCTCACCACGACGACAAGCACACCTCCTGTCGCGTTCATCGCACCAGTAGACTCCATAACGAACGGACCACCCAAGTCTCCTCTGCAGGGGCTGGCATCGTCACCAACGCGCACAACTGTCCGAGTCGAATGTCGTGTAATTCGCGCAAGCCTCGTCACTTGCAAGTTGAATGTCCGCAGTTAAGAGTTCATACGACTGCATCTCGTTTGTTTGGTCGACTAGTCCCCACCCCATCGTCGTTGCCTATTTCCCCGCAGCAAAGTCCAAGCCATCAGCCGCAGCGAGCTTCACGGGTTTGAACGAGCTGGTCCACTCGAGCTCGAGCACCACGAAGTCGCTCTCAAGCTCCACCGTGTCCGAGTAGTGGTGGTGGGGCACGAGGGAGACGACTCGAATCTGCTCGCCGTCGTGGGTGCCGTGAAGGAAGTGCGTTCCGATGAAGGCGTAGCGAATGTCGAACTTCAAGCAGTGCGACGCCGTGAGCACGTGGGTGGGCGAGATCAACGAGCCGCCGCACACTGTGTCGCCGTCAATAGTGAATCGCAGGCCGGCTGTGTACGTCTTGGTCCCGGCGGGCACTACATCTCCTCCGACGAAAGGCTGGCGCTCGAAGACACTTCCGCAGAAAAGTTACAGGAGGCGGACAAGATTGTCGTTAGGAGGTCGTCATCATGTCTTCGTGCGTTCAGGTTGTCTCCAATTCGAAAGTGGCAGCTTCAGACAGTAAAGTGTCCGCTTCCCCTGTCAATCGGCCGAATGCATGCAACAATTGAACGCTTCGTCATGCCCTAGAATGTACCAGGTAATCATGCTGGATCTAGGCGAGTCACGGGCGTGATCCCGACACGACCAAGTGATCAAACGTGATCCCATCTCGAGAACCAAACGATAACACGCTCGATCTACTGCGCTGTTGCTGTCCAGACAGTCGCTTTGTTTAGAGAGTGCGCGAATACGCACTTGCAGCTTTGCGATGAGCCTTGGGACTGTCATGACTCAAGAACACATGCCCTCGCTTTTGTTTGAGCTCGGGAAGGGACCAAAGAGATCCCACGGCACGTCGTCGCGATTCGCCTCATTTCCGTTCCTCCAGCAAAGACATCGCCACCTTTCACATCACACGTCGCTAGAATGAATATACTGTCGGGCGTCACCCTATGAGTCTTCGTTCAGGCCGTGTTCGCCTCCGCTCACGGCCAGAGTACTGTTGACCTCGTTCCAGGCAACCTCAAGAGCGACACCGGCGGCAATTCATCGTCGTCCACCGTCACCATCGTTCCCAGTGGCACCAAAGCCTACATCGTCGGGCTGCGCACCAGCATCGTCAACGGCACCAGCCAATGCGCCAGTGCTCTCATCGCCCTGCCCAGAATGCGTTCGCTGGGCCTCGATCGGAACGCCCTTCCGCAATAGCATTCAAGACGGCGAGCAGCTTTTCTTTAGCTACCCCGAGCCATCGGCCTCGAAATCCTCGAACGACCTGGCGATTATTCAGCTGGAGAGACCAAGCTCCTTCGCGCCCGTGTCGTTCGGGTTTGACGACGATTTGAAAGCCAGGGGCGGTGAAGAGACTGTGAAACTCGGCTGGAGAGTCGAGTCGGGAACGGGCGATGACGACCCGCAACTGAAACGTGTCGACGTGCAGCTACTAAGCAATGAAGAGTGTTCGCAGGAGACGACCGTGGACGACTCACAGTGTTGTGCGCGCGGAATTGGCGGGCGAACGATAGTCTTAACAATGTACTGTACTACAGGGGTTGCGGCAAAATCCAAGGTTGAATTTCCCGCCTAGAATTCGAACGAGATCTTCCGATGGACTGCGTGTGCCCGACAACCAAGAACGCCTGCATGGCCGTAATGCACTATGCATCCCGACCCACATCACGGCACTTCTGCAGCCGATGGACTGGGGAGTCACTGCGTGGCTTAAGCAGCGATTTGTTGCAGCACGCACACAAGAAGCTGCTTCGTCACCTGGATGGCGACCCAGACCCGTACAACATTTCGCCGTCTGAGGCATTACAGTGGATGTGCAACGCCTGGGACGAGATGCCTGCAGCGGACATCAAGAGCTACTGGAAGCACGCTGGGTTGTACGTCGATCAGTCGGCGATCGTTGACCTTGCAAATTGGGCTGACTGTGTCGGCAGCAGTCAACTGGCGAAGAAGCTATTCGACAACTCTAAGAATTTATTTGAGAATCATTACGTCTTCGGTGGCTGCGCATTCGGCACTCGAAACGTGTTTACCTTGGCGCAGCATCAACAACTTTGCAACTCCACGACATGGCTTCAACGCCTGAACGATCAAACGACAAGACTCGTCGAACAGAAAAAAGTATGAAGGCCACACTGTATTGCCGACGCGCTCACTACAACAGCGTACTGGACATAGTACTAGTGTCTAGACAGATGCGAGTCCTTGCCAACACTGATGTCGAACTCCATCACAACCAGCGCTGTTCTTCGAGCCATTGCGCCCAGCCGGCGTTCGTTCTTCCCAGAAGATTGTCCAGATCCGTGTTGTTCGATCGCCGTGTTTGAACACACACATCAAACGCCGCACGAGTTTACCCCACACGATTTCAAATCGAAACCATCCCCCAGTTCGCGGGCGCCCGCAAACGCATGGTCGTCTCTGCGCCTGTCCGATTAACAAGCCGTCAAGCGGTTCCGTCATCATCACTTGGACCCTCAGTCCACGCTAAATATGCATCACTTAACATTTCGGCTTTCGCCGCGTACTGCTCACCGCATTCCACCAAACCTCGCTACGATGAAGGTTATCTCTGCTGTCGCCACTACGGTTGGCCTCTTGGCCACCGCCGAAGCCAACGCTGAACACGTGCAGCGTCAACTTGTTCTCGGCGGGTCGACCGTCCCAATGGGCTCCAAGACGTACACGGCCGGCATTCGCGAAACCCCGAGGGCAAGAGCTACTGCGGGGCGACACTGGTCTCGCCCACCCATGTGCTCACCACTGCTGCGTGTACTGGTGTCGGCTTTGGTGTGCCCAACTACGTGGCCGTGGGAACGCACTACATCAGCGGCACGCAGGACGGCGAGCAGATCAAGGTGGTCAAGGTCCAGAACCACACACTCTACAACGACACCAGCGCTTCGTACGACTTTGCCTTGTTGACGCTCGAGAAGGCCAGCAAGTTCAGCCCCATCAAGCTCCCTGCAGTGGACGGATCGGACATCAAGCCGGGCTACTGGACGACCTTCATGGGCTGGGGAGACACCACGTACCCCAACGGCACCGACTCGTACGAGCTCCAGAAGGTGGGCATGGAGGTCTGGAGCAACGAAGACTGCGCCACCATGTTCGTCGTGGACGACTCGATGGTGTGTGCTGGTGGAGCTGCTGGCAAGGACTCGTGCATTGGCGACACGGGCGGCCCACTGATCAAGGAGCTGAACCCTGGCGACGCTGACGACGTTTTGATCGGCCTGTCGAGCTGGGGATCTGGCTGTGGCCAGCAGGGAGTGCCTGCCATCTACTCGCGCGTGGCGACCGCTGTCGAGTGGATCAGCTCCGTCGTCAAGGGCCAGTAAAGCACCAAGCAATAGAGCCGACTAGCTTCGACTCGCTAACAATTCAAAGAAATCATGCGTGTTATGTGGTTTGAATCAGCCAATCCTTCACACTAGTGGAAACACATGCCGCCCACCACCGACTCGATCCACTTCCGGGCCTTCGCCAACCGTGAGTAGATGAAAGGAGCCCCCATCGTGCGGCAGCCGGGTCCAAAAGTTGCCATGGCGATCAATTCGTCGCCGCCTGGATGTTCCACGACGAGGGGCCCTCCATAGCCCCAGCACTTGTTGTTGGGGATGCCGCGAGCGCAGATTTGAGTACTCCCATCCACTACCGTCTGTTGGGAACACTCTTCATCACTGATCAACTGCACCTCAGCCCGCTTGAGCTGGTAGCCTTCGTCGCCCGACCCTCTCGAGTCGTTCCAGCCGATCTTGATCGCTCTTTCGCCGACTTTGAGGTCCAAATCGTCGGCAGACCCTAACGACACGGGCGCGAAGGAGCTCGGTCTCTCCAGTTGAATAATCGCCAGGTCGCTCGAGAAGTTCGTGGAGGATGACTCTGGGTAGTTGAGAATCGCCACGATCTTGATCTGCTCACCGTCCTGGGTACCGTTCGAGTAGTGCGAACCGATGGAGGCCCATCGAATGTTGTAGTAGACGCAGTACGAGCCGACGAGAAGGTGCGTGGGGGTAATGAGAGAAGCGGCGCATTGGTTGGTGCCGTTGATGGTGGCACGCACTCCAGCGACGTAGGTCTTGGTGCCGCTGGGGACGATGGTGATGTTGGACGCCTGTGAGCTGTTGCTGCTGTTGGTGGAGTTAGCTGGGGCGAGATTGCCTACGGTGGCCGCACTCTGGCCAAATCCACCTTGAGCGGCAGCGAACACGGCTTGTGCAACACCAACGCAGGCGACAACAACCGACAGGAATCTCATGCTGCACGAGTGAGCTCAGCGCTGAAGAATTTCAACTGAGGAGCTCTACGGTCACGTGCCCACAACACGATCCCATCCCAAGCACAAAGATAACAATCGGCGTGTACTGTAGAAGCGAGAAGCGAGTAAACTTTGGATGGCAGGCGTGACGTTCACTTGATGACTGCACGAGCAGATCACGTTTCGCAACCATCGATTTGCTCCTCCAAACTCTCTGCAGTGCGGCTTTGTCGCGTGCGATCCCCACAGCCATGAAAAGTGGCCCCATCGTCACAGCCAATCTCAACAATGTAAAGCTCATGCAAGTCGTGGCATCATCTGCAAGCCGCCACTTTCGATTCTGGCGCCTCTCCAGCGACGTGAAAAACTAACTATTGTATGAAGACTGCTGCCGTTGCTGCCGTCCTAGCCGCCATCGCTTCGGGTAGCAATGCCTACGGAATCGAGCGCCAACTGATCGTCGGAGGAGATGTGGTCCCCGCCGGAACTAAGACATACACTGCTGGTCTACGTGCCACCATCGACGGCAACAGCTTTTGCGGTGGCTCGTTGATCTCGCCCACCCACGTGCTCACAGCGTCGCACTGCTTGGCATACGATATGCGCTACGCTTCGATCGGAAGTCACTTCCGCAATGGCACCCAAGACGGCGAGCAGATCCGCGTGATCTCTATCATGGCCCACCCTAACTACTCAGAGAACGTGCTATACGCGGATGACTTCCTAGTGGTCGAGCTGGAGAAGCCGAGCTCATTCCAGCCCGTGAAACTCGCTGCGGCCGACGACTCCGACTTTGTAGTCGGCAAGTGGGGCACGATCATGGGGTGGGGCACACAGGCGGAGACTGGCGAGAACTACTCGCAAGAACTACGAGCCGTGAAAGTGCAACTCGCTAGCGACGAGGCTTGCAGCAACTACGCGACCGTCGACTCGAGTATGGTCTGCGCAGGCGGTGTTGTCAACAAGGATGCGTGTGCAGGGGACTCGGGCGGCCCACTCGTTGTGGCATCCGCCAGTGGATCAAACTCGACAGAAGACGTGCTTATCGGAGTGGTGAGCTGGGCGAAGGACGACACCTGCGCGAGAGCAGGCTACTACGGCGTCTACTCGAGTGTCTAGTGTTCGTGCGTGGATCGACGCCATCGTCGGCGGCAAGGGGACCTGCTTGCAATGGTAGGCGCTACGAAATGTGATAATACTGCAATGCCGTCCCATTGCAGCTTTGATCGCCTCTGGTTTTGTTGCATTCATATGCGGCTAGATTCCAGATATCCGTCTCGGACTCGTTAGTAGTGCTCCGTAGTATTACACCACGAGTCGCGCCTCCGGTCGAGTCGACCAACTCTGTGACTGCAAAAATTTACGGTCTAAGAGGCCACTGAGATTTAAATTGCTCCTCAGAGCCAAATTTGAACAGAGATAAGTTTACTTCCGAACGATTTGGCTAACGTACTGGTGAGTTTGATCTCGTGCAGCGACTGAATGAATTCGAATTCTTTCTTGCCCATTCCATCGCCTCGCCCTTCCATTGCATCTCGGGTCTCGTGATGGGAAGAAGTTCGCGCCCCAACGTCCCAGCAGAGTCCCCTGTAGACAGACGTGTCGAACTTTTCACTCTTTCATCTTGGGATGTGATCGTTTCGTGCAATTGCTAGTTACACAGCACCACGTGCTTCTTCACATCCACAGACAATCAAATCTGGGTCGACTCTTTGATGACGCTCTGGGCTTTGAGCTTCGGCGTTTCGAGATGACGGTCAGTGTCCCATCGATTCCCGAGCAGAAACTTCTCCAGCAGTCTCAATGCCACTTCGGGTTTTGCCGTACACTCCGCACTCCAATCCTCCACGCTACGATGAAGGTCGTCTCCACTTTTACCGCCGCTTCCATTGCAGTCGGTCTTGCCACCGCTCAGACCAAGAGCGTCGAGCGCAAACTCATCCTCGGTGGATCGACTGTCCCTGCCGGAACCAAGACATACACGGTTGGCATCCGTCCGACGGCCGACGGTGACAGCTTCTGCGGCGGTTCGCTTATTGCGAACGAGTACGTTCTGACGACTGCGTCGTGCACCAAGTTCGGCGACTTCGGCTACGTGTCTGTGGGTACGCACTATCGCAACGGCACGAAGGACGGCGAGCAGATCAAGATCGCGTCGGTGCAGAACCACACCGACTACAACGACACCAGCGGCGCCTATGACTTTGCGCTGGTCAAGTTGGAGAAGGCGAGCACGTTCACGCCGGTGAAGCTGGCCGAGGCCGACGACTCAGATATCAAGGCGGGCGGATGGTCGACTGTCATGGGGTGGGGGACCACGTCGTTCCCGAACGGTTCCTTCTCGGACGAGCTCCAGAAGGTCAACGTGGAGCTGTGGGCGAGCGAAGACTGCTGGCAGATCCTGAACATCGACATTGCCACCAACGTGTGCGCCGGCGGACAAGCCAACAAGGACTCCTGCGCGGGAGACCAAGGCGCCCCGCTCATCTTGGAGAACAAGGCCGGAGACGCCGACGATGTCCTGGTCGGTCTGTCCAGCTGGGGCTACAGGTGCGGCGTTGAGGGATACCCTTCCGTCTACTCACGAGTTTCGACTGCGGTCGAGTGGGTCAACTCGGTCCGCGGAAAAACTGTCCAGGGACAGTAAGCGCGTGTATTCGCTCCTCATCTCCACGCGTAGTCGCTTTCCAAACGCTCAGTCCGTGTAGATTGTCAACAACAATTGGGTTTTAAATGCGATTGAAATTTCGGACTCAAACGATAAAGTCTAGTAGTACCGGTAGTTATCCGTTTGAGCCCAGCAATTGCAATCAAGCAAAACGCGTGCCGTTGCCGCCCGTGATGGAACCAATCCATGTGTGGGCGCTCGACACTCGAGAGTAGATGCTGTAGTAGCCTTCCCTGCCGCAGGTCCCGTTTTTTGACGACCCACTAAAACGTCCTGAGTTGCCTTACCTCCGCTGATAATGCCTCCGGCGCAAACCATGCTGGAGTCAATATTCTGCTACACCCACTGGACCACTGGATGTTATCCAGGTGACAGGGTGCTGAAGCCAGAAGTTAGCATACGTGTGAGGACTGAGCGCGCTTGCGTGGGTAACATCTCGGTTAGAGGCAATAGTGGCAGTAGTAGCTGGAAGAGAGGGCAACAGGAGGCCCGAGAAAACCTAAAAAGCAAAAGAGAAATAAACCCCGGTTTCCAACTGGCGAACAAGTGCAGTGCTTGGACAGGCGAGTCAAGAACAGTCAACGACCTGATAAACGGCACACGTTTCGTCACTTGCAAACAGCACATCGACACTCTGCAGCTCGTACTGTAGGCGTCTGTCCCGTTGATTTTGTTTTCGTTTTTCAGTGAGGTACATTGATGTCACTTAGCTGTGCTAGCGGCTTCCTATGTCCGTTCTAGTGGGCGTCCCTGAGTCGTCCACTAGCTGTCATCCCGACCAGAGCTACTCTCCGCCGGTGTCTGCGGTCAACTCGGTCGAGTCACCTGTAAATGCCCCAAGGGGATTGGCCACAATGCCATCTCGCGTCGTGGTTTCCTAATTGTCAGCCCAGTAAGCGACATCTCCATGTTGATGCTGAAGTACCGGTGCCCATTGCTGTAGTTGAGTAGTTGTCCCTTCAATGCGCAATTGAATGCTTCGTTGAGAGTCCATTGCCTGATTGGCAAGTTTGTCCGCCATTTTGTTGTGACTCCGTCGGTGGTGGTGCCACTGTATCACACGGACCTGGTCAGCTAATCGTCTGCTTCGCCAATAGATGTGCTTTAAGTGGGGGCTTTGGGCGGTTTCCTTCGTCGATGCTGCCGTATTATGATCTCACTATCCCCAATGACATGAACTGGAGAGTATCCATGTTGGACACAGGCTCGTAGTCCCGTTAGAAGACCCATATTCTCCGCCACATTATTGGTCGTTGACTTGCTCGCATATGACATTTGAGCTATCCAGCACGCCGTGAAAGCTGCATTATCAGCTTCTGTGCGGAGAATAATCGAGCCACTGCCACCTGGACCGGGGTTACCTCTCGAGCCACCGTCAAAAAATAGTAAGTAAACCGCCGGTGTGGTATTGCCCAGCATTGTAAGTGGTGGATCCGCAACGTAGAGAGCTTTAGTCAGGATGCTGCAAACAGTGTCTCCATATTTGAGAGGCGCTGACGCTCCTTTATATAGGTGCACCGTTTTGTACTCCTGCCGAAGCCGAGATAACATGATCATTTTTTGGTAACCAGAGGTGACGTTGTTAAGGTCGTCAAAATATTGGATCCTCCATCGCCACACAGCATTCAGATAGATCGCGACTCCGATACGCCAGCAGCTCTCCGTCATCTCCGTTAACGTTTCTGCAAAGGTTTGTGATGAATAAAGCGTCTGCTCCACTAGACCTTCCGCGTGAGTCCAAACCCCGGCCGGTATAGCAGGGAGTGACATGCTGAAGATCGCAAGTTCGCAGTCTTGGTCGCGAAGTCCCAATCTTCTCCACGGCTGAAGCAGACTACGTCGCAATAGCGCGGCAGCTGGTCATCCCCAAAATACATGATAAAGATCCACATCTCGTAGATGGATGCACTCTTTATGGGGGCATCCCAGTCTGTTGTTGACAATATCGTAAAGTGAGAAAGCATGGAGCTTCAGGCGAAGTAGCAGTTGTTCACCCCACGGCCCCAGGCCAACCACTCGTCGAATCCGTTTCCACTCTAGTTCCTCCAGGCCTTGAGCTGCAACTGGACTATGAGCAGCCCATTGGGCTCGTCTCGCTTTCAGCTTTTCAACACCACGTCGTCTTTTCGCCACTTCGATTCGCACCTTGTACTCTCTCCGGTGACGTGTCCATCGCCGCCGCCCAGCCCAAAGACATACTAATCGGCTGAGCTTGGGGTGTGGATGAACTGTTTTCACGATGATGTCTGGCTTCAAAAGATTCGCGAGATGCGTTGTTAGAGCTAGGTGTCCATCCACTCTGTCGATGCACGGTGTACCGGCAGTGTCGCTTTGGATGACCATTTCTGTCGTGGCACACCCACGTAAACTAACTATACGGGGTGATCTGCCGGTGCCGCCTGGAGCCTGACCTCGTTAGGGTACTCATCAATTATCACCAGGCGTGGGAAATTCATGAGCAATGTCAGTACAAGTATTTCCGCTTGCTCTTTGCTGGGCGCTCGGGAAACATTGCTGTTGTTGAACTCAAAAGCAATAACGTTGCGCTCAACTTTCCTCCACCGAATAATGTCTCGTAGGATCGTATGTGGAGCTCCGATCCCTCCACACGCCCCTGACAATGAGTGTCTGAGCCCGTCCATAGTAGTAATCTGGAGCGTGTCCAGTTCTGCGTAAGGTATCCATTCGAGATGGAGAGACCCGTCGGCTAGAGGATTCTCCTCCCGGCCTGTTGTAGCAAGTGCAGTCAGTAGAAAACTACAGTCTGTGGATAGTGTGTCTCCAGTCCATGTTGCTGTGATCCCGCCGACAGCGAAGGCGGCCACACTACACCCCGTACGTAGTGGTGTTGCTGCATCAGCCGGGTCTGGTGCCCCGGCTTCTGTCAGCAATGCTCTCCCTGTATCCCATAGAGTTCCTCGACGTCGTACCCCGCCTGAACGTGGAGGTGTGTACTCTGGTGTGATGAATACGGTCGGAGCCAGTCCAGCATTGGTGTTGTGAAACAACACATCACCCGCTATATGTGCCTGTGTTGTACCGAGTTCAGCCCACTTGCTCACTGTCACCGCCGCCATAGCATAAAGTTCGGTGCGCAAGTCAGGTATGGCCAGTCCACCGTTAGTGCGTGGTAGTGCTGCTAAGTCTGCGTCTAACGACACCCTCGCTCCTTGGACATCATTGGTGAATTGTCCGTGCCACACATAATTTTTGATTCGAGCGTTCATTTCGTTCACATCAGCTGTCGTTGGCCACGCGTGCCGCGCCACGTACAACAGCTTAGGAGTTATTATTGCACTGGCAATTAAGCTGCGTTGATCCACAGTGAGCACTTTTGGCTGGCGAGACGTAACCTCGTTTCCAGTTGCTGGCTCGCTACTTTCCATGTGTAAGAAGGTTCAACAGCACTACCTACCTGAATCCCGAGATACCGACACGCCTCATCTGGAGGTTGGTATTCCATATCTCCAGGAAGTGGTTGTGGAACTGACGACCCCTGCGGATTCAGGCGGATAACCTTAGTCATTCCAGCATTGATCTGTAGGCCTGACGCCTTGCCAAATGTGCGGAGAATGCGCATGAGCGGTGGAATATCTGCAGGCACCCTGACAAAAGCTGCCGTATCGTCTGCGTATCCAGCAACTCGTAGCTCAAATCGTCCTGCCTCCGATTGCACGATAATGCCCCTGACCCCCAGAAAACTGTCCAGCTTTCGGTATAACGGGTCAAGCGCCAAGATGAAAAGCATAGGTGCCAGTGGGCATCCTTGCCTTATACCACTCGTTTCCTGGACTGTGTGTGATCGTGTCCCATTTGCTAAGAAACGCACTGTCGTTCCGGAATGTAGCTGCCAGACTGCCTTAATGAACTTTTTGGGTAGACTTGACGTCGCAATACCTTTATCATATACGCCCGGTCTAGCGAGTCATAGGCTTTTTGAAATCCAGAAGTAATGCTGTGGCTGCTATCTGTGACGGATCCACTATTGCCATTCGTTGGGCTGCATCATACAGGTCCAGCGTCTCATGGATAGTCCTGCCCGGTACGCAACCATTTTGATTCGGGTGTATCTGATCGGCAAGTGTTGCACTCACTCGTGTAGCCAATATCCGCGTGAATATCTTGTAATCCGTGTTCAGTAGCGCGAGTGGTCGGTAGTTGAGGGCATTGCTTTGACTTCCGCCTTTTTCAGGCAGAAGATGTCCGCCTCAAGGAAGGACGAGTACCATGCAATTTCACTCAGCAGTACATATCGGCACTCCAAACGTGTTTTAGCACACAATGAAATGCTCACAACCGTAAAATGATCAATAACACACAATCCTGTAGATTTGCACTCTGGAGCGTGTCTGCAGCACAGGACGGAGAGACCGGCGGCAGCAACCAATGAGAAGCCGGGATGGCATTCAAAGCCAGGGCTTGATTGTCAAAGTAAGGCGCGTCCGTTGTCGAGTGTGGGCCACACACCGCGAATTAGCCTCCCTCCAGCACGAGCATGCCGAAGGCGCTGCCGTGGCGAGAGTTAGCCTTCCAGGCGTCTCGGGAGCAAGCCAACCAGCTCCTGGACGGCCTCCAACAGTTCAAGCTGTCCAAGGGTCACCCTACGGCGTGCACCATGTGCTCGGATCCTCACCCCATAACATGAAGTACCAGCTCGCTGTTTGCATTGCTGAGGACTGCAAGGCAATCAATCCCGGCATGAAATGCCCGTGGCGGGGCAAGATCGTGACGTGCAGCATGTCTGAGGTCGTAACAGTCTATGATCTCGGCGAGCACAAGTCCCCACTACCGCCCGAAACGACCACAAGAAACTGACGCGCTCTCAAAAGACTTTTGCAGGACGCTGGCCGGTCAGCACACGCGACCGATGAAGATTAGAATAGCTATGCGCTCCAAGTTTTCTCTATCCGAGGACAAACTCCCACATTTACGGTCTATCCAGAACTTCGTGAACTATTATGCTCGATCCGAGCTCGGCAACACCGACCTCTACGATGATATTGTGGAGCTGGTGCGTTCGAGAATGTTTACCGGCAATGAAGATGACAGTTCCCCGTTTACATTCACGGATCGCTAGGATATGGAGCAACGTCCTGTTGTCGGCGACGGATCCGACACAGAACCGTTTTTGGTGGGAATTTCGACGAAAGGTTTGCTACGGCGTCTGAACAGAGCTGCTGACACGTTCATTTTCCACGTAGATGCGACATTTAAGCTATCACAAGTGGGATACCCGGTGCTTGTTATGGGCATATCCGATAAATGCCGCACATTTCACTTGGTGGCACTGTGCATTGTTTCTCAACGAACGGGATCGACCTACACTCGAGCTTTTGAAGCGCTGCAGCGCAACTACACTCGTGTGACGCAGCGGAACATGAGGCTGCGGTTCGTTATGGGAGATGCAGAGGACGGGCAATGGAGTGCGCTTGATGGTGCGTTTGGGGGCGACTCGCACTTCATTTTCCTGATGTGCTTTTTTCACGTTATTAAAAACGTGCAAGACCGAACGAAGTTCCTGCCAGAGCACCTAGCTAACAAGGTGCTCCAGGACATCTACAATTTGCACTTCTGCTCGTCTGCTGCCGAGTTCTACAACATGAGTCACGCTGTGTTTCGTGATTGGAACCAGCGAATTGAGCTGATCGCATTTGCAGCATATTTTAAGTCGTCTTGGCTGAACGCGAGGTACTGCCGGTGGCAATGCTTTTATACACTTCCTGGATATGCTACGACAAATAATCCTGTCGAACAATTCAACAAGATTATCAAGAGAGACTACACAATGCACCGTCGTCTGAAAATGGGAGTATTGATCAAGCAGCTTTTAGAGTGTTGTGAAAACGAAGCGGCTGGTGGAAAGCTGTTCCGAGAGTCTCCAGAACCAACAGCTTCATTGACGCTTCTAGCTCGCCAGCTGGCAGTTGATTCGAGGCTCTACGTAAATGATCTGGTACCTGGGCGCGTGCAGGACGAGGTTTTCGTGGTATCTCTACCAGCACCACGGATCTACGTTCCAGCAAAGAAGAGAACCGTCGAGTATCTTGCTGTCACCGCTCAGATGGGCACCAACTACGCAAGAATGGAGTACTCTGGTGAGCCGAGGACTGGCTGGCCAGTGAATGTTGCATGTCGGTGGTGCGCATGCCGCTACTGGTATAAATTCGGGGTCTGCATCCACGTGATACACGCGCTGCAGGTATCCGACCGAGTGAACAGCCAAGGAAAACGCGTCCTGGTCAACAGAAACATTATGTGTCGTGGTGGCAACCGTCAGTCTCACGCGACGCCAAGTGGTCGCCCACCTTTAAACAGATTCAGCCTGAGCATGACGTAGTTATGAGCGTCCAGCGCCCTCAATACACAGTGTTAGCGAGTTTTGATGTGTCCGTCGCCTTCCTCTGCCGTGCTCGAGCGGTATCCGAGCGAGGGTCGTGGTCCAGACGAACTTGCCAGTCCAGCAATCGCAAAATTTTGGATTCAGCGCCTTGCTCATCGATGCCCTCAATATCACATGTTACTCAAAGCAATGCGAGTGCGTATTCTCGCCAGCGGGTGTTGGAAGCTCCAGCAACTTCAAATTGATCTCAAAGTGGCTAATCATCCGAAGGATTACATGAAGACGACACTAGGAACAGTTTCCGACCGAGGATTCTCGAATTCATCTCCAGCATTGTCATTTTAGTGACCAAAACGACCGGCCACGGTGAAACCACATCGCTTCGCTAGTTCAGACCTGACACGAGCGCGAGATTTAAAGCGCCAACCATTATCTTGTCAAACAGTCATTACACTTGCACTTGAAGCCCTTGTCGTTCCCGTAATTGACGGTTATCTCGGTCCCTGGTTCGACGCCAAGCTTCAATATGACAATGACCTTCACGGCCCGGTGGTTCCGCATTTCCACAAACAGGGCATTCGGTCTGCAGGCGTGGTTGATGAATCGAGTAATAGTGCCGCACCCCACTGCCTCCACGTAGACGTACTTCTTCGTGGTTGACTTGGTCGTGTAAAACAACGTGTAGCCGCTGTTGTACTTCATCGTCTGCTCTGGCTGCCCCTCCACTAGAGCGTCATAGGCGCAAAGCTGTCCAGCATATTCCCCAACCATGTCGCCCGCCTCGAGTTTAGTGGTAGTGTACACACCGATTCCAGTGATAGGCGTCTTAAACAATCGCAGTGTCGTCAGCACCTTGGGTGCATTGCTGCACTCCGCCTTCAGGTTGCAGGTGTCTTCAGTGCAAAATACAGCGGATACAGCATTATGACAGACGTCACGGAAGCAATCTCCAATGCAAGAGCAACAACCAAAATCTCCGACATCCGGAAATGCTAGACCCTCCGGGATGCGGCACTCCGAGATAATGTCTACCTCGTGTTCTGGCCACTGTACGCTTCCGCCGAGACGAACAAACTGCTTAGCATTGTTGGGGTCGACGTACAGGGGCGAGCCTCGCGTAGTGCTTGCAAGCGCGCTGCCACGCTAGGAGCTCGGATAAACGCCTTTAGGTTCTTGGCCTTAATGTTTTTCGCATGATAGAGATTCTTCGTATCACGAACGGGTGCGCGCTTGTCTTGGTATGATTTTTTCTAGACTTGCTCACATGCCAATCTCCAGCTCGGTTTTTCCGTTGATGGCGAATCTTGTCTCGCTGGGCATGCGTTGGAATAGCCATAAACTCCGCGTGGGCAGCCACGATCTCTTCTTCGGTCGGGTCGCAGATGACATTGGAAGGTGGGGCAGTTGGTTCTTCGGTGAGCACCAAACGCTCGCTCGCAACAGCACTGCCTTGATGTCCTGCATCCGAATCGCCCGAATCTGGACCGCATAAGTTGATCACTGCTATGCTGGGGCGAGAAGAAAGGTCTTTGCTCATTGACATGGTGTCTGGCGTCGTTCGGCGACTTGATTCATCTGAAATCGTCAACTGCTCGCTCGTACCTACGCCATCTTCACGTCCTGCATCCGATTCACTCAGATCACCACTGGACAAGTCAATCACGGTAGTGCTGGGCAAAGAAGACGGCTTCGCGGTGGTACTAGTTGAAGGTGGCGATTCGCCCCCACTCATTGTCCTCTCATCATCACGTTGGTTAATTTCCTCGCTCGAACCACGTCTCAGGGCCCTAACAGCTTCGATGGAGTCAGCAACTACATGGCGGAGCTCGTCGGCGAGAACGCTGGCCCTCGTAGGGCCATCCACAGTGCCATCGACCATTGTGTACGTGCGCAGCTTTCGCCAGAGCGCATACGGGTGCTTGAAGCGGTTGCCGAACCAGTCGTACACCAACTTCACGAGGTTCGTCAACGGGAGGGGCTCCTCAGTGTCCAGGTGCACGGGAATTCACTGTCTTCGTGCTGAGCTATGCGAAGTACTCGGGCCTGTCTAAGGCCCCTCTTGTCTCCACTTACAAAGGCTCGCGAGCAGTACTCAATGATGTCGCCCGCATAGAGAGACGCCGGCGGCAGCTCGTGACGGCTCAGCCCCACCATTTCCTCGGAGACAGCGCTGCAGCAAACCGCGTCTTCCAGAGGCCCCGTATCTAAATGACTGCCTACTGCAGGCCGGGCGACGAGGGTCTGCGACTTCATTGCGGGACGAGCGATTATGTCCTTTTCTAGCGCAATTGTACAGTGGACGGCGGCCAGTTATAGAGGGGACAGTGCCGCCCTGTCGCTCCGTTGATGTGCTGGGGGACAGTTCTGTGTGCTATTCAGGCGGGTATCTGTAATCTTAATATTTCCTCAGGAAGGACGAAGGAAAAGGCCTGCTTCATACCACAGGTTAAACAAGACAGTGAGAATTGGAACAAGCTGCTCCTCGTAATCCCTGTACCATCCGTTTCCAAGCCTATCAGGTCCAGCAGCCTTCCCCGCTTGCATGCCCGGAGTGCCGTTCGCACCACTAGCTCCGTGATGACGTCTGCCGTTGCAGCTTGCTCAGGTGTGGGATTCTCTGCATGTGCTGTCCACGCCATCACCTCTTCAATGGCTTGTGTATCCGCAGCTTGCTGTTGTAGAATAGGTGTCCAGGCATCGGCCAAAATGCCTGCCTTGTCGTGGACTCCACGATTGGGAGCTCCATCTATTGGGTCCAGCTTGTGAATCGTGTTGTCACCGAATTTAGTGGAAACCCGCCTAAAAACTTGCTTTGTCGTCTTCCCCGTCCAATGGGTTGCATCTTGGTATAATTGTTGCTGTCGCACAGCAACTTTCGCTCTCTTGCAGTCACTAATGGCTCGTCGTAAGCGTGCTGCACGCGTTGGGCCTGCCATGTCCTCAAGGGAGAGACCGTCCATAAGATCAGTAACCGTGTCTACCGTGGCCGGCCTTCCTCGCTGTTCTTCGTGCAGTCGATGTTGCTGTCGAAGAAGTCTAGTTAGTTTCTGCTTGAGAGTGCCGCGCAACGAGCGTTTACGTGATCGGATGCAGAGTCGAGTCCTCCTGGCTATCTCGCTCTTCAGTTGTTCCCATTTGACGGCAGTGTCTTCCGCTGTCGCCTCTGGACGACGTAAAGCTTCTTGAAACTCTTGTAACAGCTGAATCGTGATTTGTTTGACATCCTCAGCCGCGAATGTTGGAGCTGGATGAATTCTAGCTGGCCGACATATACAGATGGGATCATCCGGTGCATGTAAATGCACTTTGGCTGCGTGATGATCCGCTGGCGCCCCCACTAGTACTTTATTCCAAGCTGCAACCCATTTCAGGGTATCCACCGATACATACCATTTGTCCAAGCGAGATGACGCCTCACCTTTTCCTGGTATAATGTAATGGTAAGTATGGGTCTCATGGTGATGTATCGCTAAATCATCTTGCGTCCAATGTGATGGTCTGGCAATTGCTACTGGGTCGAGTAACCCCTACTGGTCCAGTAGTTCCCGCAGATGTGGAGAGTCGTGACCTGCAGCACTGTGGTGATACGTACGATCTGCCTGGTCGTCGAGTGTACAGTTGAAATCTCCTCCGACCAAGACCAAAGCGTCCTTGGGTAAGTCGATCGCCTGGAGACTTTTGTAGAATGCCTCTCGCTCTGCATATAAATGCGGTGCATACACATTGCATACTACCGCTTGTTTTCCAGCTAAATACCCTTGCACCGCCATGAAGTGCGCTGTCCAGTGCTCCTGGAGGACCGGAGTCGCATTTTTAAACGATCCATATGGGTCTATGAGTACAACTACCCCGCCTTTCGTGCTGTTGGAAGGCGACCAAAATGAGAGCTGCTGTTGTCCTGGGCCCTGTCGGAATCCCCACCTAGTTGCAAACAGTTTCTCGTATTTTAGCACCTCTTTGCGGTCACATGTGTTTCCTGAAGCAGCGACACATCTGATCTGCCATGTTGATCCGTGGCTCCGAAGGTCCCGAACCAAATATTTCTGTCCTGTTCGGTGGCCCCCAAGCCGTTTACATTCTGCGTTATGAAGCCAAAAGTCTGCTCAGTGGAAATGGTGCTGCCAGCTCCTCCATATTGTTCAGCCTCCCGTTCTGCTTCTTGCCTGCTCCGTGTTCTAGCCTTCTTGTCGTCATAAAATATTTTCTCTAAATGTTTCTGTTTGTCGTCACCTGTGACTACGTCATAGTAGGTTGTCAGCGCGCGTGATGTAGTTATGCGTGGTCGCTGTCGTCTGTCCCCCACTATTGCGTTGGTGATCGCACCGTTCTTGCATTCCTGGTCTGGGAGTTTTCGCTGTTCCATGAGTTTTAGTTTCTGTGGAGGCTGCTCCCCGTACAGATTTTCCAAGCATCGAGGTGCCTTTATTTCCGATTCTCCGACTGTAGGTCGGAGCCCTCGGCCGCACTGTGTTCATACCACGCGTGACCACCAGCGGGAGCCAATGTGGCTGCACTCCAGTCGTTATGAGCAATGATATTTAGACAAAGCGTGCGCATGAAAGCAAACTCCTTGTACCATGTTGCCCTCGCTCCGTCCGGAGTCCTCCCCATAAGGGTGGCAGCCCAATCCCCGATGATGTATGGAATGACGTGAAGTGTATGAACCATTCTTGCTCCGAGAGTTCTGTAGGTTTTAGGCTACACGTATCAGCGCTAATCCATTGTTCCAGTTGCTTCCAGCGTTCCGATGAGCGCGCCCGAGCCTCCGCCGTGAGATGATGTATCGACGTGTCTGGATATTCCGCTATCCAAGTGAGGCAATAATTTTGAGTGGAAGTCGGTACATTCGCATCTGCTGCAATCCGTCTTAAAGCAGCCACTTGTTCATTGTATGCTTCGCAGGCCCCCATCTGAGTAAGCAGTCAAGCGGCCAGCGTTTAGCCTCCTTCTCAGGATATGGAAGAAATGCGAAAAAATGCCGTAGTGCCAGTGGATTTGTGAGCAACCACTCCCTGATACTCGTAGGTTTGCAATTACGACGTTTTGTCGGCGGAATATTCAACTCCTCCCGATAAAGAGAGCACCATTGGGCAAAGGCCTTCTCGTTGGCGGCGGGTACTAAATCGTTCAGCGGCACGTCTACATTGTCTAACGGTTTGCCCAATGGCCCTCGGAGGACTCGAAAGTAAGTGTTTGCTACCAGAGCCCCAGTGGCGGGGCGAGCCTGCCGTAAAGGTAATTCAGCTACTGACGAGTCCTCTCCGTTATCGCGCTGTAAACTTGCTGCATAATCGTCAATTCCGTAAGCTGCGTGGATGTAGCTTTCTTCGAGTGGCAACGCAGTTGACCAGTCTATCTTAACATCAGTTTGGTCCAGCAGAGGTAATCCAAGTCTCGCATGCACTAAGTCGAGACGGTCTCGCATTTCTAAGCGCTTGTGCATGAGGCCGTTAATTTCTGGCGTATTTGCCAATTGATTTGTTGTCCGCAAGTCCACGCTAGCTTCGGTAGGAGTCATATCATTAATTGACTCCTTCCAGTGGTACATGTCTGAGATTCTGGAGGCAAACTTGGCGTCTCCTTCAGCTCTCCATTGGAGAAAAATTTCGCCGTGGCTGACACCAGAAAAATGATGGTCATGGTGCCGTAGGACGAGGAAGGTTGGGAGCACATGAAGGTGCCAGCACGCCTCCAGATAATCTCTCGCAGTTCTGTCCGGTAATGCTTCAACATATCCACTTTCGTGGTCCGTGCCGTTGGGTCTGCGGAAGTTTTTGTAAGCATATCGCTGCACATGAGCGTCATTGGACGCGTTGGCGTCAAATACTAGTATCGGTTCACGTAGAAACTGCGCCATTGCGCGAAGTTCATTAGGACCAGCCCAGCATGAAGACGGAACCTGTTCATCAACCGACCTCTCGCGCGCTTCATTGTAGTGACTGTATAAAGCAGCAGTTGCCGCCGCCTGTGTCGTATGCGGTGGACGTTTAGGGAAGAGGTTGCTGTATTCCTGAATGGGATCAATCTGTCCAACTTCGACGTCCCGGCGGAGATTATTCATCATGAGTGAATATACTGACCTCTTGAGTTCCGTAGCATGTAACATGTTACTGGCACTGCTTTGTAGCCGTGGCGCTGCATGGTTAGTGGTAGATGCGTACAAGGCCAAAAACGCACATTGGCCATTGGCCGCTACTACCACTTCAGTGCCATTAAAGCTGTTCAGCCAGTGTCCGAGTTGGATAGGGAGATCGTTATCATCTTCCTCTGTGCCCATGTGTGGCTTCCCCACGGTTACTTCCTCTTGAGAGTCTGGGTTGAAAGGTACGAAATCCTCCTGAGAAACACTATGTTCCGGCACGCTCGGCAGCATACTTTTCGGGGAACCCTCGATCACAACGACTTTGCCGGCTTCCTTCTCCCTCAAGATATAGTTCGTCATACTGGTTTGCATTCCTTTGAGAGCACCCTGCTGCAGTCCAACCTTGCTATCGTGCTGCTTCTTCCGTTTAGAATGTTTGCTACTATTGAGTATGCTAGTTCCCTGTTCGGCTGATGTCGATCCCGATGAGTCGATGGGGTTTCTGGCGTTGTCAGATTGAACTGCAATGTTAGGCCACTCCTTGTCTTCCGTAGATGTTGACGCTTCCATGTTGACATCATCCTTCTCCACAGCCCTCAACATGTCACTAGTGTCAGTGCAGACCGCCATACCCGCCACCTCAGGCATGGGTGAATCCGTCGTAGATAGGTTGACGGCATCGTCAGTGAACGCATACGGTGCGTCATCAGCGTCTGGATATGATCGTCTGGAGTCAGTCTCAAACTCCATGTTGTCATCTTCCTCGTCACTGTCAGAGTCTACAAGGGCTCCGTATCCGCCGAGCTCTTGGGTTCGTTGGAAATTTTCAAAGCATCTTGCTGCTTTGCCTGTACTCTTTGATGTATCCACCGACGATCCTCGTGCTTTATGTTTGCGAGAGCCCGTTGCTGTGTTACCCATCTTTGCAGCAGCGTTGGGAGTCTTCTTGGGGCCGGTAATTGTAGATGCCTTCGGAAGAGAGAGGTTGGCTCCATCACTGTCAGCAGCAGCGGGTAAGTTCGGATTTGACGTATCCCCACCTTGAACAGACTTGGGGTCTGAGCGCTGTCCATCTTTCTTGTTCTTTGCAGTCTTGGTGTAGAACCCATCCGCATCGGGCTGCTCTCTACTAGCAGTGCTCGCTGAGGTAGCGCTGCCGGTGGTGACTGCCACATGGTCCGATTTCGGTGGCACATTAGGCACTTTGATGCCTGGCATCAATGGAACCTCTACTGGCAGTAGTGGGGAGTGCGGAGAGTGAGGCTGCTGCTTTGTTGTGAGCATCTCCACCACCTCCGCCAGTGAGTTCAATCGAAAGTCAATCCACGATGCAGGCTTTATTGAGGTGACCGGTCCATTAAAAATCCTGGTAGCGCGTGCTCGCATCGTCTCCACCTTAGCCGGAGCTAAAGTGCATCTCTTAGTGCCATGCCTTGGGTTAAGGCATCTTGCACAGGGCCGTCTCAGATTTTGTTGGAAGTGGTGAATGTCGACTACCGTGTCATCCAGTACAATTCGCGTCACCCCACGCAAACTAAGTGGGCATATAGCTTGAGCAAATCTAATTGTGTGGTATCGATTGTCGTAAATTTCAGTTTGGCTCGCTCTGGCATATTCAACATCGAGGACCTTGGCTTCTGAAACTGTGTAAATGCACGTGCTAGTGCAACCAGTCCCAGGCTGTCGCCGGCATAAATTCGGATTGCATACTGTAGTTCTAGTTGTGCTGCGTTGTAATGGCCTGTTCCCTCATCTTCCACCCGTCTAGTAGTATCCTGGAGAACAATGACCGCTTTTTGAAAGCGGAGATCCTTTACAAGCCATCTTGCCGCAGCCCGTTTTGAGTAGAAGGTAAATCGGAGCGTGTGTAATCCATCATAACTGAGCCTTTTGACATCGTTTTGCAAAGCGCGCATCATATCATGCCCAGTCCGTTTGTCTGTATTCGCTACAAACAGCTCCCGAAAAATGACAGCATGTGGGGTATTGCTTGCTAGCCTCACCGAAGCAGACAGTACCGCCGTGAGAGTGTAATTGAAGTTAGCTTCGTGCATGTCTTCAATCATGGCCCTGTGCTCGCTGATGAGAACTTCCTTGATGAAGTTCGGAGGGTGCGGAAGTTCTAGCTCTCCGTTCAGGTATGCCAGGAAGATCAAGTTCTCCCTGTTCGTCCAAGCTCGGATACTCTTGTCACAGCTCGCCTTAGCCGGTGCTAGTGCTTCAGTTCGCATGGTCTTCAAGTCATCATGTAAGTCATCCGGTTCCGCCACCTCCCAATTTGTCATTAATGTTTGCATGAGCTGCTTGACATGGATAGGATTCCAAATGCCTTCCAGCATATGGGATCCCCGTGCCACATCTTCAGTAATGTCCGCTGAAGGTGGTCGCCGAGCTCTGACTTTATCGCCCCAGGTCTCGTGAAGAAAGCTTGATTTCGAGTCATGCCGCTCGCTCGTGTTGGAGGTATTTCCGTTCTCCTCAACCAGTTCTGATGTGCCGGACTTTTTATCGAAAAGTTGCGCCTCTCCAGGGGTATCTGCCGCTGGTCCTTCGCCTGCTGCGCCTCCCGCTGTCGAATGTCCAGGTCTCGCCGTCGCCGAGGGTGATCCACCTGTATTACCAGGTGGGCCCTTGTCTGGTGGGTCATGTCCCGGAGAAGCCTCCATGGTCTTCGCCGGGTTTGCACGTCGGTGGAGTAGTTGTGACCGCCTGCGCGTTGCCGTCTGTGCCGCTCACTCCTGAGCGACTGTTCCCCTACGGGGTATTTTTACGAGTGTCCCGTTGATTTTGGTATCCGTGCCATGGTAGTAGCCCAAACACCAGCCACGTAGTCCGAATCGTCGGCCTCAGCGAGCAGCACCGGCTTAAACAAGTTGGGCTGCTCGAGTTGTAGTGCCACGAAGTCGTTGGCCATCGCGACACCCTTCGAGTAGTTAGGGTGGTTTATGATGGCCAACACTCAGATTTGTTCGCCGTGCGAACTGACCGACACCCAGCGGATATCAGTCGTCACACAGTGCGAGATGCTGAGGACGTGCGTTGGAGAGATGAGCGTCCCGCCACACAAGTTTTTATTATTATTGTTATGGTATATTGAGTTGCTTCCGATTACTCGGTGAACACTATTATCCGTTCCACGTGGATATTTTTTTCCATGGCCTTCTACCTTCGCGTCTGAAGAGAACAATCGCGGCTGATGCTGTCCTCTTCACCAACCGTGCTCTGGTCTCCCTATCCGATGTTATCTGCAGGTCTTGGCAGTCCCTAAAGGTCCTCTGCTACCGTTTCTCTCAGTTGTTCGAACATCGTCGTTTGTTGATTTCAATAAGATCGTGTGATTGCGGCTAAGGCAGCACAGTGCTCATGAATTGAATCCGGTGTTATCTGGATCCTGTTAATCACTGGAAGGTGATTCTCCAGCAAGTTCCGGAGTTGATGCATCATCCGATGGAAGACCTGGGGTGTCCTCGACAAAGGATTTATGAAACCTTGTCCAGTGTGATTTCTCTACGTGGATATCTACAGCCTGTAATTCATGATGTGATAGTACGAATGTGCTTTGGAGACCTCACAGTCGGTTCACGACAATACTTCCTCAGAGAACTAAATCCTACCACCCAAAACTGCGTTCGTCCGGAATGCCAGGATATCGAAACGGTAGAACACTGTTTTTCACGTGCCCGTCATTAGAACCAATGTGGAGCGAACTATGGAGCCGGTGGTCGACGTTCTTTTGCGTCGATCTAAGCTGGAGGTTGCTACTCTTCCCAAGATTACAAGACCTCCGTAGGAACTGGAGAAGTGAACACAAAGAACTGATACTTCTGTGGAGGATCTACACAGCGATTGTGTTTCATGCAACATGGCGGCTCAGGAACGACATTCATTTCCAGAAAACGACAGCTGAAGTGTCAATATTCTCAATCTGCTGAACTCGTTCAAGATGCACTACCAATTCCTCTACCAACACGCACATGAGCTTCATTGCAACCGCGCTACTGTGTTCTGCGTGCTGCAAAACCTGGTTTTGATCCTCCAGAAAACAAAATCCCGGAACCCATGCACCACATGTGGACGACACGAACGAAACTCTCACGGATAGATAGCTTATCACCTTAAGACGAGAAATCCGCTAAACAGTTAATCAATTCAATTCCCCTCACAGCCTCACACAGCGTGACGTACGATATCCACTGGGCGTCGGTCGGCTCGTACTTCACAAATGGCACTCGAGACGGCGAGCAGATACGAGTGGTGTCCGTCATGAACTACCCAAACTACTTGGAGAACGTGAAATTTGCCGACGATTTCCTGCTACTGGAGCTGCCAAACCGAGTTCCTTTAAGCCTGTGAAGCTTGCTGCGGCCAACGATTCCGACATTGCGGTTGGGAAGTGGGCGACCTCAATGGGGTGGGGCAAGGAGGTTCGGCAAACAGCACGTTCGCCGACGAACTAAGGGGTGTCGACGTTCAGCTGGCGAGTAACGCGTCTTGTGCCAAGATCTTCAACATTGATGCAAGTATGGTGTGCGCTGGAGAAGCTTTGGGCCAGGACGCGTGTTTTGGGGACTCGGGCAGTCTGCTGGTTGTGAGCGCCGATAACTCCACGGAGGATGTCTTGGTCGGAGTGGTGAGCTGGGGCCCAGAAAATGCGTGTGCTAATAAAGGCGAGTTTGGCGTTTACCCTCGCGTGTCGAAGGCTCGTCGATGGATTGATTTCATCACGGGTGGTAACGGCACGTGCCTCAGCTGAGCAACGCCGAGCATTGCCGGAGTACAATGTCTGTTACTCGTGTATCGGCTGTCAACAGAAGACGTATTTTGCTGCTACACGTTTACCTAGGCCTTCTTGTAGAAGCCTCGTTTCCTTCGACAGTATTGCTAGTGCTGTTGTGCAGGTAATTTTATGTTAAGGCATGGTTACTTGATCCTTTTTGGCCAAAACTTTCGCTGCTTGCGATTTTGCTCGTGAATGACGTTCCCCGCTGTACTGCGAAGAATAGTTCAATGTCATGTTGAAGTGATAGCAGCTCTCGCTCTTTGTGTTTTCCTCGAATACCCGCTTCAGTGCATCAATGCGTATGTATGCTTCACTTGGCGTGATGATCTCCAGAAGTCTTGTCGAGAAATGCTATCTCATTCGCTGCGCTGATCCCAGTCGTATTGAAGTGCACGCTATGCCTGTCGAATGGTTGCAATTGATCTGTTTCTACGTGTCGATATTCCCGCCAACTCTTGCGAAGCCTTCTTGAGAAGTACGCTTCTATAGTACTGGTGCTTTAGTGTACCGTAATTAGTGCTGTCGTTATTGTATTAGCTGAGGAGCGTTTACCGACGGTAAGGATCGACTTGAAGAGCTGCAGCGTCGTGCAACTGGACAACCAAATAAGGTGATGATTCATCACTTGAGGAGAGAGACCTTCTAAGACTGCTAATTGTTTCCTGGGCTTTGTCAAGATTTGAATGATCGTCGGCATGTAACGTTATGGCGTCGCATCAACATTTCCGTACGCACAGGATTTCTACTACGAGGCAATAATATCTGCGCTCCACACTTTCACTTTCGTGTCCACCTCGTCAAGATGAAAGTGCTGTCCACTTTCACGGCCACAGTCGCCGTACTTGTCTCCGTCGTCACCTCCAACGCCGATATTGAGCGGAAGCTCATCATCGGAGGCTCTACCGTTCCTACTGGTACAAAGACTTACACCGCCGGACTGCGCAGAACCATCGACGGCTACAATTTCTGCGGGGTTGCTTGATTTCGCCTTCCCACGTGCTCACTGCCTCGCACTGTGTGTCGAACGATATCCGCTGGGTGTCAATCGGTTCACACTTCCAGAATGGCACTCAAGACGGGGAGCAGATCCGCGTGAAGTCCATCATGAGCCACCCCAACCTCTCGGAAAACGTTCTGTGGTCGAACAACTTTGTGGTGTTGGGACTTGAGAAGCCCAGCTCCTTCAAGCTGGTAGGGCTCGCTGAGGCAGACGACTCGGACTACCAAGCAGGTAAATGGGCCTACACCATGGGGTGGGGCACCAATGCACAAGTGAACGGCACGACCGAGTACGAGCTGCAGGGCGTTGAGGTTCAGTTAGCAGCTGACGAAGACTGCGCCAAGTACGAGACGGTCGACTCGAGTATGGTTTGCGCTGGAGGGGTTCTCAACAAGGACTCGTGCAGTGGGGACTCGGGTGGCCCACTCATCGTCAGTGATGCTAATTCGACCGAAGATGTTTTGGTGGGACTGGTGGGTTGGGCAAAGAACGACACGTGCGCGAGGGAAGGATATTACGGCATTTACTCGCGCGTGTCGAGTGCTCATCTCTGGATCGACGCCACCACCGGAGGTGGCAACAGCTCGTGGATCAACTAAGCCAGCCATGTGGTCCAGCACAAAAGATCAACTGTCAAGGTAGCAGATCGGTATTTCCCCCAGCATGCAATTCTGCATTGTTGCTCTTCACATTCGCATTGTGTCCAGTACCAGCTCAGCAAAGAACCTCTTTCTTGATCATTGGGCGTTTACCTTACTACCGGTAGGAGCATCATCTGCATTTCGTCTTTTCGTGAGGAATGGCATAATCGGTCTGGAAGCGATCAGTGACGATCCGATTCAAGTGAGTTCAAGCTGAACATGCCGTGTCGTTTAATATTAACGTTGGTGCGTTGACGCGAATCCTTCTTCGGTCTCTGGAAAGAAGTCCCAAGGAGGTAGTGGTCATTGAGGCTAAGCATGGCTGCATCCATGCTCTCGCCGAAATCAAATCCAGTACAACCTGCGACCAGAAGTCTGTATTCAATGACGCGTTAATAAAAGCACTCTCCGCCAACCACAGACGAAATCCACGACAGCGCACTCGACACGCGCGAGTAAATGCTGGGGAAGCCTGGACTGCCGCAGTCGTCGCCCCATGTCACAATCCCCACAAGAATGTCAACACCAGGACGCTCCGCAACCAGCGGACCACCGTAATCACCAGTGCACGACGTCTCGTTGGCAGCACCACGAGTGCACACCTGAGACCCATCCACGCGGGTTTCTTTCACGCAGTTCTCGTTGCTCATCAACTGCACGTCCGCTCGCTGCAGCTCGTAGGCTGTCGTGTTGACCCCCGCAGTGTCGTCCCAGCCCATTTTGATAGCCCACTCGCCGTCCTTGATATCCGAGTCGTCGGCTGCCGCCAGAGCCACAGGCTTGAACGAGCTGGGTCTCTCCAACTTCATGATGGCGAAGTCGTGAGCGAAACCTTCCGATCTGGGCGGCGTCTCGGGGTTGTTGAGGATCGCCACGACCTTGATCTGCTCGCCGTCTTGGGTGCCGTTCGAGTAGTGGGAGCCGATGGAAGCCCAGCGGATGTCGCCGTAAATGCAGCCATATTATGTGTAGTGCAGCAACGAGTTTACAGGGTAGTGTTCTGCTCGTATGCTTGTTTTCACGTAGTGCATTGCTGTGGAAAGCGTGTGGCAGCAGAGCTGGCAAGTGTAATTGTGTGGCCTTATTCCCCGTAATCTTACCCTACAGCTTCCTGAACTCATTCCATAATTCTGTTTCCAGCTCAGCACCAACAATGGAAATCTGCAGGCCAGTCAAGAAGAAAGTAGTGCAAAACCTCGTTGCTGCTACGATTGCTTTCGCTCCATCACTGCCCAAGAGAAGATACACTCGCGCCAATGTGGCCAGGTTCTCGTCCCTGTCAGTGATTTCGTGTCCGTCAATATCTGCATGTCCAACGTGGGTCCGGTCCCGAACGGCACCAAAACATACGTCGTGGGCCTCAGCTCTACCATCGGTGGCAACAGCGCCTCGCACATTTCGCTGACACTCCTCGTCGGGTTGCACTGGATTATAGTCCCCAACCTGAACGAAAATGCCAGTTCCTACACTTGACCCCCCAAAAAAAAAAAAAACTCATCCCACCACTGACCCTAGAGTATTGCAATCGTCACTGGCGATACTGTTCCTGCGGGAGCCAAGACGGCGACAATTGGTGTGTCGGCTCGTTGATCTCTCCAACGCGCGTCCTCATCGCTTCAGATTGCGTGACGTTCGGCGTTCGCTCGGCTTCCATCGGCTTGCACTTTCGAAATGGCACTCAAGACGGCGAGCGGATCCGAGTGATCTTCATCATGAACCACCCAAATTACTCGGAGAAATAGGTACCGGTCGAGCGGAGATCAGCGCCCATTTCCAACTTCGAAGTCGGAGTCGTCTGCTGCAGCGAGCTTCACGGGCTTGAAGGAGCCCGGTTTGGCAAGTTCCAGCACCGTGAAATCGATGGCACAGTTCAAACCCTGCGAACTGCAAGGCGTTGATCTTGAATTGAGTGACGAAGCCTTTGCCAACCTATGAGACAGTCGGCTGGAGGAGTCTCGAATAAGGACGCCGGCTATGGGGACTCGGGTGCTCTGCGCATTGTCAGCGCATTTTGACGAAAGGTGCCACGTGCGCTCGCAAGTGGATCGATTCCATCACAGGTGGCAACGGCATGTGGATGAAATGGTAGTAACCACACTAAGCCGGTCTACCAACTTTGCAGCACAATGTGCAATCACCGTGCTTCCTAGCAACCTCCTTGTTGCAATCAAACAGATCTCGAGCAGCAGCGACTGCAGGGTGCTAAAGATTTCCATAAAATACCAACAAATAAAAGTCATATCTTGGCCCCTGAACCAGAAATACAATATTTAGTGATAGACCAGGCTGCCACACGTCAAAGACTCCTCCACCATCGATAAACAACCCTGGCCAGAAACCATTTTGCCAGCGAAAATTCATCACTTCATTAGGACAGTCACCTCCTCTGCAACCGAACCAGTTCATCTCCACCAAATAGCCAGAAATTCACTAGAACACGCTGACGATCCGCCAGTCGACGTCTTCAGGCTGCGTCACGAGCGACTCGAAGCGCCAAACAGCCGACGATTTCTTCTCCAGCACTTGGTCGGTCGAGTCGGCCGTGACCACCTCCAAGTGCTCCACCGAGTTCATCAACACGTCCAACCGCAGTCTCTCGACCATCGTGGAATGGTCTTCCGGTTGGATGTCCACCTTAAGCTCCACGACTTTCCTGTCCTCCTCTTTAATAGGACCATTCTGTGCTTCGTCCTCCAATTCTGCAGCTTGCGCTCGATTGTACGCTTCCAAAGCGTCCTCCTGTTTGAGTTCGGCAAGAGACATGCGGTCCCAGTCGACGTCGTAGAGATGGACCCCTTTGATGTCCAACTGCTGGAGAGTGAAGCGATTGCCAGTCTTACTCGTCTTCTTCATGGCGAACAGAAACGCCTCGTAGCAGCCTGCTGACAGCGCCTCTTGCATCTTCTCGGCCGCAGGGGATGTACTGATGGCCCCTGTGGCAAAGTTGATGAACTCCTGACTGTACATCGTGTGGACTGCCAGGTCGCAGGCGAATCTGGCGCCGTTCAGGAACTCGACGGCGTCGATCTCTGTGTTGGTGGGTAGCTGCAGTTTGGTGAACAGAATGAAGTTCTGCAACTCCCAGTTGTCGGGGGAACACACTGTGCTGGCGGTAGCGGTCCATCTGGGCGGGGACGCGGTCCTTGGCGCGGTTGGCGAAGTGCAGAATGCCGTCCACGCCGTCCACTACCGAGGGCTTGGATGAGAAATACTAATGAGAGCACAGCAACGGTTACTAAATGCACGAGTAGAAGAGGTATGGACGTTGGTCACCTGTACGGGGGCCAAGATACGAGGCTGGCGCCCACGTAGAGAGCTGCAACGACGCACCAGACGCAGCATCTTAGCAGCGTTCGATCTGTGGTGGAAAAAGCGACAAATCTTTTCGATACTCTGTTAAGTAGAAATATTTACTTCAACGAGAGGTTGGTTATGAAATTGTTGCTTCAGCGACCAAGTGCAAAACTTCGGTCTCTCCTGGCCCCATGGAGTTAGCTCCGCTACGGTAGGAGTGACATTTGTGTTTCAAGAAAAATCGAAAAAGGCAAACTCGTTTACTAGACTGTATTGTCATCCTCTTCATCACCTTTGTCGTCTTCTTCATCATCTTTGTCGTCCTCTCCATCGAGTTGGCTGATCGCCATCAAGAGCCAATGCACATCTTCGGGGCGAGTCACTACCGACTCGAACGTCGCCACAAGAGGAAATTCGGTTTTCCGCAGGTCTCGTTCGTCTGCCGAATCGTCTGCCAAATCCTGGACCAAGGTCACCTCGCACATGACTTCAATCTTCAGTCGCTCTTCCACCTCCACCTTCTCCGAGTCCAGAGCATGAGCCATCTTCCGGTGTTCACTGAATTTTTGGGAAACCAGTCCGCAAGCGAGTAGCCGCTGGATTCCGCCAACTCGACCAAATCCACACAGTGGTCTTCTTTGATCTGGAAGCTTATCAGGTCGGTGGCTTGCGAAAGCCTGCGCTGTGCTCGCTTGAACTGGCTGGATTCCACTTGGTATACGAACGGTTTGGAGATCTTAACATCGCTCAGCTTCCCGCTAGAGCCATTCTCCTGCTGGGATAGCACTTCAAGAGTGAATTGGTAAAAGTAAAGATCCTTGTCCATCATACGCAGCAGCTCAATGGTACGTTGAGCCTCACTCAGGAACTCCAAGGCGTCGATCTTCGTGTTGGAAGGACGCTCCAATTAGGCAAATAGGATGAGCACATCTCGGCCAGGAAAGAAGACGTCGTTCATCTGATAGCGAAGCAGCTGGCCCCGGCAGTCGTAGCAGCGCTGGAAAAACTCTCCAGTTGACCACGAAGATGAAGACAGGGGTTGCACATTGCGCTGACGTGCAAAACGCGCCGTCGTAGCTCGGGTATACTGGAGATGGCGCTGCAGCATGGTCGAGACCTTTCATGCCAATATTGCCTCGAGCTTTTGCGGCAACACTCGTACCAAAACCGCGGTACAACGTGGAATGAGACCTTGCCGTCCTCACTCGCTCTTCCTCGGCCTTGAGAGCTTGTCGGCAAAATGCTACGAGTTCTACCGTCGCGTCTGGCCATAAAAGGCATTCGCAGTGGCGACAAGGTTGGTAGTTTTGCGACCGTAGGAATACGTTGATCGAAGAATTCTCTGACTTCGTGTGTTTTCCGGCGGTTTACGAACCTGTGGACGCCAATTGCAGCACGCGATTTGCTGCCGCTCGTGGAGCTCGTCGCCGTCTCGGCTGAAGAGCGGCGTCTCGACGGTGGCGACGGCCGTCAAGCGCGTCATGGACAATGCCGAACCCCTGTCCAAGTACGAGAAGGACCTGCAGCTCTTCTCTGCGGGGACGAATCCCGCGAGACTGTGGTGGACGATGGTGCAGCTGCACATGCCAGCGGAGACGCAGGTGGAGCTCCAAGAGTTCCTGGAAGGAGCCAAAACGGCTGTCGAGGTGCAACTGAAGGCCGTCAACTCGAAAGAGTTTGGCCAATTTGCGGCGGGTTTGACACCCCACTCAGCCATAGCAAAAGAGCTCCAGGACTACTGCACGCCCAGGTTCTTCGACGACATCAAGGAGGCGGCGGCTGTGACGCGCGAGCAGCACAAGATGACGCTGGAGCTGCAGGACATTACGATCGAGGACGCAGTGGTGGTCAACGTGCAGTACGCGCAGCTCACACAGACTCAGTACGACGCGCAGATGGCAGGACTGGCCAAGCTGCCACTCTTGTGGTCGAACGACGCCTCCATCGAGTACATGCAGATCCACATGATGACCAGGAGCAGCGAGACGACCAGGATGACCCTCATTGGCCAGGAGGAATGTCTGGCGCTGCAGGACAACACGCGCACGTGGGCGTTTGGCAGCAAAGTTGGCAGTCCAGAAGAGCTCGAGTGGCGGATGCTGGACACGGTCGCCGTCAACAATGCCGCCAAGCAGCTCTCGCGCACAGTGTTCGCCGATGCAAGTACCAGCGATGAAGTCACGGTGGAGCGCGGACAGAAAGTATAGTCTCCCAGTCTAGTATGAGTGAATCAGTGATCGCTGGCTACATGTATGATGCCTAGCAATTATCTGTACGTGAACAAGCTTCTTCGTAGTGTCATTTCGGTGTCCATGAAGATGCAGCATTTTCCACCCCACACTTTTGCACCGTGAATGATGGCACCATTTCGACCGTTGTCGAAACAAAATTCTGCGTCACTCCGCTCGAACTCTCGTCTCTTTGCGCCGTCAGCAAGTCCTGAAGCCTTCCAGTCGATGCTTCTCAAGCTCTGGTGAATCGGTGCCGAGATTCGACCGCGGCTTCGCCCTCGCTGCCCGCCTTTGGCGTCGCAGTATCGACGGGATGCCCAAACTCGAGGAGTACCAGGACAAGCAAATCTTCTCCAACAAGATGTCCCAACTCGGGCAAGTGCTGCTGTTTGTGCAGCTGAACTTGCCCATGAAGACCACCGTGGACCTGGTGGAGTTCCTAGAAGGAGCAAAAGTTGCTACGGAGCAGAACCTGCGGAGTTTGAACTGCGTCGACTTTCCAAAGTTTCTTGCGGAGGAGGACGGCGTCAACTCGGAAGCGGCCAACAGCTTGAAAGGGTTCACCACGCCCGCGTACTACAACCGCATGGCGCTACAGGTGAAGACCAACTACCTCAAGAAGAAGCGCTACGTTGAGTGCGAGCAGATGAGGATCGAGAAGGCTCAGATCGCTCAAGTCCTGTATCGACGACTGACGGAGAAGGAGTACGACGACCTGGTGACCTTCAAGAAGCCGCCGACAGGCGTGAACGCAGTAGCGACAGTGGAGCACTTGCGGCTGTATGTGGACGTCTCGACGGTGGAAAATCTGCGTCTGGTGTTTCTGGAGGACAAGACGCTGAAAGTGCAGCAGCAGAATGTCTATCGAGTCGTGTTCGAGTCCAAGGTCACGGAACCCGAAGATGTGAACTGGCGCATCGAGAACATGAACATCATCGAGCAAAAGGCGTTGGCTCGCACACCAGAGGAGTCTGCAAGCAAAGACGACGAGCAATCGGAGTGAGATAAAATCATTGAACTCCTCAACCTCTTGGTATGGTCTTGCAGATGAACGTCGCTGGTTGCCAGAATGCCAATTCACGACCCAACTAGCGGTTCTAGTGTGTCATTCGACACCCACTCAAAGCCCTCAATGAAGCGACCGCCAACCCTTCCCTCCGCCCTGATCACCGCCTCGTTGCACGCAGCAAACAGCTCTCGCCACGTCTTCTTGTCTCCAATGAAGACGCGCGATCGCTCAACGCCGCAATAGCGCTCGTACTCGAGCCGCTGGGCGCTTGGGAAGTCATGTGGTGCAGAGAAATCCGTGCCTTTGATTTCCCAGATCACCAGCAGATCAAGTGCTTCTGCAACTCGGTTGTACCGCTCGATTTCCTCCTCAAAGTTTGTGCTCGTGGGCTTGTCGTCTGGAAGACTCAGCCGTGGGTCGCGTGGGGTTGGAGTCGTAAAGAACGGCACTGGCTGCACCTGGACGTGCACGACGCCCGAGTCCACAGGAGGAATGTCGGACGGGAAGTGGTCGCCTACAGCCTCGTCCCGCCAGAACAGGTTCGCCTTCAGAGGCAGCTCCGCTATCTCTTGGATGGCGCCAAGCCGAGCCCACTCGTTACCGGGGAAGCGTTTGGTCGAGAAGACGCGCAGCATGGCGGCGGAGATGTCGCTGAAGTCGACGGCGTTGGCCTCGTAGACCTTTTTCTCGAGCTCTGCAACCGTCGCGTCGGCACGGATGGTGACAATGCAGATGCGGCCAGGGATCCCTTTCACGGCGCACACGAGCGTGCGGTCGCTTTCTAAGGACCTTTGCTGCTTCGGTGGAGACCCGGTGATCGTGAAGCCGGACGGGCGCTTGGTAGACAGCATGTTGCGGAATGAGAGCGAAGATTTTAGGGGCAAGTTGAAGGTGGCAGTTGATACGCGAGAGTGATGGTCGCTGAAGCGCAGAATTTGCGGCGTCACTCCGCAAAATGCTGCCCCAAGTAGAAAGCATCGACGCCTGCACGGGGAATCCCGGCGCACATGACTACCGTGCAAGCTCATCCTAAGACGGGTACGCGCTGTTTGATGCGTTATTACCGACCAGCTAGGCTGTGGACCCCCAATAATTGCCTACAGGCCGCTCGGCATTTGCTCGACATAGCGCGTGGTGTGCTGGATGGCCTCTTGACAGTCAGCTCCTTCGATGCTATAGCAGCATTGCCCCGTGGTCCAGAGCAAGTTGCGTTCCCTGAGGAAACCTACACTTGTGTATTCCTGCTGCAAAGCCCGAAAAGTGCCTTTAGCAGCCGTTCAGTTTGGCAAACGTCAGTTCCGAATTCTGCAACAGTCCAAGCCAGCAACGATGCTGTTCGCTCTGCGTCGTTCTGGCGGGGCAATAGCGCTCCGAAGTACCAGCCAAGTTCATCACAACGCCATCAACCCTCTACACAGTCGGAGCTTCGCCTCCAGCCACCAAGTCACGGGCTACGTATTGGCAAGAGCCAAAGTGCTGCATCTGGCGGCACGCAGCCTGCTCAAATACCACCAACTCCTAGAGCTGGACAGCGCGTCGTCCTCGGTCAGTCGCCACTTCGCCCGCAGCGCCACTCTGCGAGAGCGCGTGTACATGTACTTGGTGTGTCTCATCCCGCCCGACCAGCCCATCGACCTGCCCGAGTTCCTATCGGGCGCCAAACAGGCTGCAACTGCAGTGCTCCATCAGATCTACAACAACGAGGGTGACGCACCTCTGGCGGGTATGGCCAGTCGTGATGTGATCAGCAAGTGGTCTCCCAAATTACAGACGCAACGAGAGGCGCTGCGTCTTCCTGAAGACACCACGTTTACGCTCGAAAGGCTGCAGGTGGAGGCGACTCTGGCTGAAGTGGAATACACGTACTCGGAGGCGGACGATGGGCAGCAGGCGGACACGAGGAGCATGTACCAGCTGAACGAGGCGCTACGCATGAAAGTGCGCTTTGCAGTGACTGAACATGTGGTCACCCATGGACAGGAAGGAGGTCGACACCCCACGAGACACACGCTCAAGACGACGTTCGACTGGAGCTTCTTTTCTAATGTGTCTCGCGCGCATCTGATTGACTGGGTCATCGTGGACTCCACGCCCTTCAAGCTACAACTTGCCGACGGACAAACACGGCGACAGACAAAGCCAGCAGCTCAGGTAGCGAAGCAATAGGGTTCCAAGGTGTTCGATATACTTAACCACCCTAATAAAAGACCGTGAAAGTGCGGACCACACAATCGTCATGCAGCCCTCTCATGGACTGCTTCGACCCCAACGACTGCCACGGCGTGGCAATGGCATTCTCTCCTTGCCAGATCGAGTAGAGCAGCTACTGTAAATATTGGTGCTGCAACCTCTCTCCAGAGAAATTTCACATCATCACCACCCTCCGCAGACGAACCTCCGACAGGCCTGCAAGAAGTTCTGGCGACGCTGCAAAAGTCCGAGAGCGCAAGGACATTTTCCAAGAGTACAACAAGCAAAACGTGTTTGCCCCCTGTCGAGCTTGAGCTGGTTCGCCAATTGGTTGATGTTCTACCACCTCAACCGACCGCAGCGAACGCAGTTGGATTTGGTCGAGTTCATGGAAGGACCCACGTACGCGATGGACGCGACGATGACGGCCATGTACTCGAAAGAGTTTGCCGACTATGTGAGTCGAGAGTCCGTGATACCGGCGGATTTGGCCCCAGACTGTGCTACTGCCGAAATGGTGCACCGTTCGCTTGAGACTGTGAGCTACGACGCCTTCAAGCAGTTCCTACTCAAGACCAAGAGTGCCGGCATTCATACGGAGATGCAGGAGGTTGAGGTCCACAGCGCACATTTGATGAGTGTGCAGTACGACCGGATCGACAGAAAGGCAACGACCAACTCGTCCGGTGCAAAGGTTCTGGGCGTGCCGGTGGAGGAACGACTCAAGCTGGCAGTCATCTCGACATCACCGAGCACGTAAATGTGACGCTGCCCGATGAAGAAGCGCCTGAGCTCACTGTACGTCAACATAAAGCAATTTGGCAGTTTGCATCGAGTGTCACCACGCCTGAAGACATTGACTGGATCATCGAACCGCTGCACCTTGTAGCGTAGAAAATAATAAAAAAATCTTGCTAATGAACAACAGCGGCGTCGAGATATTTTACAGCCGCCATTCAAACTGGAGCTGAGCCATACTAGCTCGTCCGCTGCCGTTTCGCCTTGTCATTGTTCCGTGTCTCTAGCCGACGCTCTCGCGTCGTTTTCCCATTTACGATCTCAAACTGCTCAATCCATCGTGCGCTTCGCGATTTCCGCGGGCTAGTTTTCTCGGATTCTGTGTTTGTATCTCCACCAGTTTGCACTGGCAACCCTCCAAACACTCTGGACCTCGTGCGCTTCTTCATCGACTCTACCGTTCTTCTTCTCTGGGCCTCTGCACATTCCACCTTCTGGGCTTTCTTGTCTAAAAATTGTCGCGCCATCTCGGGGTTTTCGACTGTGAAGGCCTTGATAAACTCATCACTCACGGCCAACATCTCGTAAATTGCTGATCCTCCAACTTTACTACAAACCGAGCAAATAGGCACCGCTCGCGTCGTCTTCCTGCTCATTTTTGTGAGGCCTTCTGAAGGGTACGTGATGCGGCAGCACGCGCATTGTCTGGACGCGGGAGGTTTCTTGCCACCATAAGCTCGCATGGCCTCCTGCATCATCCGAACTCTCTTGTCCAGTGGCATCAATTTGGCGTAGCAACACTTGCAGGCCTCCTCTAGAATTTCTCCGTCTTCTTGTTCGCCTTCTTCTGTGGTATTAGTACTAGTGTGTGTTTTCTCTTCGGTATGTGGCATTTCTTCTTCGTCGTCATCGTCATCGTCGATCTCGATAACTTCGCGGCCTGTTTTAGTGTCGACCCACAGAGTAGCTCCACGTCCTTGGACCATAAGCACGCCGCCGCTGCCATCCTGAGGGTTAATCGAGCCACCATCTGCAGCCTTTGACTGGCGCGCAGCGATTCCGGCTCCGTTTCGAGCTGTAGAGGTCTCACTCTGCTGCCAACTATCGTGCCATTCTGGAGTGTCTTCCGCTACGTCGTCGTCCTCGGTCTCTGTGGAGAAGCCGTCGTCGTACGGCGCTATGGGCGCCGCATCGATTGCCAGCGAACTCCTCGGGTTAACCATCTTCGCGAATATAAAGTCGACAATATTACAATAATAGTACAAACTGCTCAACTTTTCAACTTGATGGCGCTCACGGCGTGAGAGCTTGCATGGAGACCATACCAGGTATTAATGTTTTCCACTTCCGTGAGAGCTACCTGTACTGCCTCATTATCGTTACCAGTAGCGGTGTCGTTGACGTGTTCGTCGTGATTGCGACTTCGCAAGAGAAGGATTCCGGATGGGATCCATCCAGTTCCGAGCGACGCCATTGAGGCTGGCATGTTTGAGTGCCCTTGGCCCGCCATGCGTAATTCGCATAATGGTATTTCCGTGGTTCTGGTAGCTCCGTCGCTCAGCTCCGCCTTCTCCAACTTCGTTGTTGGAAGCGCGTCGTTCTAACAGCAAAAACATACAATACAAAGGTACGTGATTGAGCCGGGCAACACAAATCCCATCCTGCCCTTCGTCGGCGACAGACTTGCTCGCAATTGTGGCGTATGCAGTCCTTGTTGCTCCATCTGGGCGCTGCCGCTCCTCGCCAGGATCTTGCCGCCGATTGTGGCTCTCGCTTCTCAGGGCCAGTAGTCTCATTTCCGCTTTCTCCTTGCCCCAGTCAAGACCCCGCACGATGAAGTTCTCGGCCATTATCGCTGCAGCCGCCGTCGCAATGACGCTGGTCTCCGTGCCGACCAAGGCCGACGACGGATACCAAACCGTCCGCGTCGCTGACCTCGAGAAGAACAAGATGACGAAGGACATGATCCGCACGCAGACCGCCAACCCCAACCAGCACACGGATTCGTCGTCCAACTACTACACGATCCCCGTGGCCGACCTGCCTAAGGAAAATGTGACCGACGCCATGATCCTGCCGCAAACGGCCAACACGAACCCCAAGCACGACTCAAACTTCTCCACCGTGCCGGTCTCCAAGCTGAGCAAGGACAAGATGACGAAGGACATGATCCGCACGCAGACCGCCAACCCCAACCAGCACACGGATTCGTCGTCCAACTACTACACGATCCCCGTGGCCGACCTGCCTAAGGAAAATGTGACCGACGCCATGATCCTGCCGCAAACGGCCAACACGAACCCCAAGCACGACTCAAACTTCTCCACCGTGCCGGTCTCCAAGCTGAGCAAGGACAAGATGACGAAGGACATGATCCGCACGCAGACCGCCAACCCCAACCAGCACACGGATTCGTCGTCCAACTACTACACGATCCCCGTGGCCGACCTGCCTAAGGAAAATGTGACCGACGCCATGATCCTGCCGCAAACGGCCAACACGAACCCCAAGCACGACTCAAACTTCTCCACCGTGCCGGTCTCCAAGCTGAGCAAGGACAAGATGACGAAGGACATGATCCGCACGCAGACCGCCAACCCCAACCAGCACACGGATTCGTCGTCCAACTACTACACGATCCCCGTGGCCGACCTGCCTAAGGAAAATGTGACCGACGCCATGATCCTGCCGCAAACGGCCAACACGAACCCCAACAACACTCTGCCCCCAATGTCTCGCTCTAAGGATGAAGACGTACATCTCGTAATGTCTTACTTTGCGAAGTATCAATAAAACTTAAGCGACCTGAACTTCCTAGAGTTTAAAAGCTTTGCCTGCTAAGGCTTAACGCGCCTCTACCAAGCAAGGACCAACTCGAACGCTTACTTGTCAGAAAGCAGGCCAGTCATTCTATTAAGCAGGACTACAAACGCGCTCACTCTTGCTGTTGATAGCTCGATGCGCGGTAGTTGAGTGTCAGCGTCTTAGGAAACGATGCAATAGAACACGTGCTTCCCACTGAGCGAATTTGGGATTGAGGAGGAGAAAACCTCGTAGGTGACAAACCCCTCTTGGTTAGCTAGAGTGCTGCAGCTACAAAACCTAACTGCCGAGTCCAATTGACATATACTGGTACAGTCTCAGTCGTTCGTCTCAGAGCAGAGACTCTGGAGCACGAGCTTCTTCGTCCTTCGTCACAGTATGAGGTCCTCGTCAACTTCACATCGTCGTTGTGAAGCCTCCTCAGTCACCGGCACATTTCGATTGTTTGTTTGTTATGCCGAGTGAGTGCCAGCGGGGAGTGGAGAACCGCCGTGCAACGCTGCAATACGCCACCCGTGCAATCCTGCGAGATGATACTTTTGCACTGGGAGCCCACAGTGATGCAAGCGTTGTGTGACTGCGCAAGTAAGCGGTTCTCTCCAACAAATGCTTTGATCTTCGGATTGGATTGTCGTGCCGTTGCCACACGCCGCAGAAGCATAGGGCCCGCCACTGTATGGAGTTGCCGTCCGGGTCAAATCGCTCCTGGGTCGGCAAGAGCAAACACATGGAAACCTCACCGTCTGCAAAGCGAGCCGTCCGCACATGCGACTCTGTCGCACAAAGCGAGTCGTCCGCAAACTTGCCAAGCCGCTCGTCACTCTCAATTTTGCCACGTTCCTGCCAAAGTACCTGCCAACCACCATGAAGGTTATCTCGACACTCGCTGCCACGGCCGCTCTCCTGGCTGGCGCTGAAGCCACCCCGAACACGCTGAACGCCGCCTCATCATCGGTGGATCGGTCGTCCCCAAGGGAACGATGGCGTACACGACAGGCATTCGCGAGACTCCTGGAGGCAAAACCTTCTGCGTCGGTGTCCTCGTCTTGCCTAAGCACGTGCTAACTACGGCGACTTGCACCGTGTGGGGCGCGACCAACTACGTGGCGATCGGCACGCACTTCAACGAAGGCACCCAGGACGGCGAGCAGATCAAGGTCGTGAAGGCCGAGAACCACACCAACTACAACTACGACAGCGGCACCTACGACTTTGCCTTACTGACGCTCGAGAAGGCCAGCAAGTTCACGCCGGCGAAGCTCCCGAACGCCAACGACGCCGAGGCTGGCACCTGGGCTTCGATCGCAGGCTGGGGTGAGACCTCGTACCCGAACGGAACCGTGTCCAAGGAGCTCAGGAAGGTGAGCGTGGAGACCTGGGACAACCGCGACTGCGCGCAGGTCTACAGCATTGACGATACCATGCTGTGCGCCGGCGGTGTCAAGAACCAGGACTCGTGCAGCCGGGACGCTGGTGGCCCACTGGTCAAGGAGCAGAAGAAGGGAGACGCGGACGACATTGTCATCGGCCTGTCGAGTTGGGGCAAGGGATGCGGTCTCGAAGGCATTCCGTCGGTGTACGCCCGCGTGTCGATGGCGATGAACTGGATCACCAAGATCACCAAGGCCCAGTAAATCTAAGCCGAACAGAATTGACTTCGATTGATACGCTTTTTCTTCGTCGGTTGTCACATCATGTACTTGAAGAGTTACCACTGTGCTTACAAAGAGCGCTAACGGAGGGCCACAATCGTCACGCTGAACGGTAAGTGCTGAAACAGGTGCCAGAGAGACAAGCGAGCAAACTCCTTTTCGCACTGAATCGACAGCACATGCACTTAGGTCTCGAATCATCTCATTCCAGTTGGCCATTTTCGGTCTACCGCCCCTCTATCCACCGTATCATGAACGCTATCTCTACTGTCATCGCTACTTTCGGCTTCCTAGCCACCACACAAGCAGCTGCCGACCACTGTCATCGTCAACTCATTCTTGGCGGATCGACGGTTCCAAGCGGATCAAAGACGTACACGACCGGCATTCGAGAGACCCCGGGAGGCGATTCCTTTGCGGCGGCTCGTTGATCTCGCCAACGCATGTCCGGACCACTGCATCGTGCACATCACCAGTCGTCTTCGCCCCAACTACGTAGCCGTTGGATCGCACTACCGCAACGGCACGCAGGACCTCACCACGACGACAAGCACACCTCCTGTCGCGTTCATCGCACCAGTAGACTCCATAACGAACGGACCACCCAAGTCTCCTCTGCAGGGGCTGGCATCGTCACCAACGCGCACAACTGTCCGAGTCGAATGTCGTGTAATTCGCGCAAGCCTCGTCACTTGCAAGTTGAATGTCCGCAGTTAAGAGTTCATACGACTGCATCTCGTTTGTTTGGTCGACTAGTCCCCACCCCATCGTCGTTGCCTATTTCCCCGCAGCAAAGTCCAAGCCATCAGCCGCAGCGAGCTTCACGGGTTTGAACGAGCTGGTCCACTCGAGCTCGAGCACCACGAAGTCGCTCTCAAGCTCCACCGTGTCCGAGTAGTGGTGGTGGGGCACGAGGGAGACGACTCGAATCTGCTCGCCGTCGTGGGTGCCGTGAAGGAAGTGCGTTCCGATGAAGGCGTAGCGAATGTCGAACTTCAAGCAGTGCGACGCCGTGAGCACGTGGGTGGGCGAGATCAACGAGCCGCCGCACACTGTGTCGCCGTCAATAGTGAATCGCAGGCCGGCTGTGTACGTCTTGGTCCCGGCGGGCACTACATCTCCTCCGACGAAAGGCTGGCGCTCGAAGACACTTCCGCAGAAAAGTTACAGGAGGCGGACAAGATTGTCGTTAGGAGGTCGTCATCATGTCTTCGTGCGTTCAGGTTGTCTCCAATTCGAAAGTGGCAGCTTCAGACAGTAAAGTGTCCGCTTCCCTGTCAATCGGCCAAATGCATGCAACAATTGAACGCTTCGTCATGCCCTAGAATGTACCAGGTAATCATGCTGGATCTAGGCGAGTCACGGGCGTGATCCCGACACGACCAAGTGATCAAACGTGATCCCATCTCGAGAACCAAACGATAACACGCTCGATCTACTGCGCTGTTGCTGTCCAGACAGTCGCTTTGTTTAGAGAGTGCGCGAATACGCACTTGCAGCTTTGCGATGAGCCTTGGGACTGTCATGACTCAAGAACACATGCCCTCGCTTTTGTTTGAGCTCGGGAAGGGACCAAAGAGATCCCACGGCACGTCGTCGCGATTCGCCTCATTTCCGTTCCTCCAGCAAAGACATCGCCACCTTTCACATCACACGTCGCTAGAATGAATATACTGTCGGGCGTCACCCTATGAGTCTTCGTTCAGGCCGTGTTCGCCTCCGCTCACGGCCAGAGTACTGTTGACCTCGTTCCAGGCAACCTCAAGAGCGACACCGGCGGCAATTCATCGTCGTCCACCGTCACCATCGTTCCCAGTGGCACCAAAGCCTACATCGTCGGGCTGCGCACCAGCATCGTCAACGGCACCAGCCAATGCGCCAGTGCTCTCATCGCCCTGCCCAGAATGCGTTCGCTGGGCCTCGATCGGAACGCCCTTCCGCAATAGCATTCAAGACGGCGAGCAGCTTTTCTTTAGCTACCCCGAGTCATCGGTGTGCCGTTCTCACGAAACTAATGACTCTGCTTGGGAGCTGAGACTCCCACAAACGACAGAGGTGTATTAGTCGCTTGTTTGCTAAATGCAAAGTGAGCTAAACTCACGTCCTCGTGCTTGGTCGAGTGGGGAACGGGCGACGACGACCCGCAACTGAAGCGTGTCAACGTGCAGCTATTAAGCAATGAAGAGTGAGGCCTCGTTTGGACCTGATTGCAGCAAGTGGGGGTATCCGTTCATTTACTCGCGACTGTCGTTTTTGTGTTTTCTTGACACTACACCTTGATTCCGCCAGCAACCGAGTTTGTCCACAACAATGGTGTATGTTTCTTTACGCTTTCGGGGATGATGTGTAGTGGAACAATTTACATAGTAGCAGGTTTGTCCACTTTGTCGCAGTCGCACTGGCGTCCGTAAGAGTTAAAAGCGGCCCGCCGCTGACGTTCGACACGTACAGCTTGTCGACCGACAAGACCTCGTGTAAGATGCAGCGCTTATTGAGCTTGCAAAATGGGCCGGTTGGATGACAAGTTTTACAGGACTTGTAATGGCATTGAAAATGCGAAAGCACCATACAAATCACACCAGAGTTGTGCTGAGTAACCTGCGCGTCAGCTCGAGCTCGGTATCGGCAGTCGGCACACTCTCGTGGTAAGGACCTCATTTCATCCCGCAAAACTCTTCGCAGCGCTCAAGCTCATCTTGACCGCCCCCACCAGTTACCTCCAAGAACAAGCATGCGCGCCGCCATCTTCATTGCACTCGCTACGGCCTCTGGTTTCGCTACTGGCGAGGCGACCCCACTGCGGCGCAGACTGTTGCAATATCGTGGCACCCACTCCTGAAGTAGACTTCACGTTAGGGAGACCAGCCACGTCTTTAGGGCCGAGGAAGCTGCGTTGAAGGCAGGAACGAAGCAAGGACGAGGAACAGCGTTGCTCTGTTGATGTATTATTTTAGAGTGATGAAGAGGCAATCTTTGCGGCCGTTGTGAAACTACTACCAGTGCCTACTAGTTATAGAACTATGAAAATGAATACTGTGATGCCTCACAACTCTCCTGATCTTGTCGACTGCCATTCTCGTGCACATATCTTGGAAATATCTTGTTTAATCTTTCCCAACTGGTAACACAGACGACCAAATCCTTGAGGATTGTCTTCGATTCCAGCGACGCCAGTGACTCTAGCGACTCGTTTTTCGGAGACGACAGCACTTCTGATGCCTCAACGGACGATGACAACGATAATGACGAAGAGAGAGGAGGAAGAATTCTGTTCCCTCTGTTGGTCGAATTTTGAAGTGAATTGATATCTAGTGTTTTCCTGTGTGGGTTTCTGGCAGCTCCTACGGGTGTTTCTAGTGGTTTCTTAACTGCTCAATCCTTGAGTGTGCTTGGTGACGGCAGCACGTCGTCCGCGAGCAACACTTCCCCCTCCGTTGAAAGTGAATTTGCTTATGATCGCAGCTGCAGACCGAGTTCATCTGCCAGCTTCTTGACCCCTGGGGTTTCTTGGTTCTTCACCACGAAATGTTTCACTGCTACTGGCACGTCCTTGAGAAGGTTTCTAGCGGGCTCCCACGAATTTTCCTCCTCGCTGAGGCCTCGCCACTTGACTAACAGCTCGTGTCGTTTTTCAGCGCTGTTGTAGCGGGCCTGTAGCAATTCTTCAACCACGTGGCCTTCTCCGTTATGGGCAACTTGTACCAGTAGATCGTCCGTGATTCCAAGCGTAGCGTCTGCAAAAACTTGAGCCGGCTGGCATGTGCTTCTCGGCGTTCTCCAGTCAACAGATTTTCGACAACGAAGACCCAATTTGAAGAAGCGTATACCACACGAGCTGGCCCACACCATTTCACGCGCAGCTTGGAGCGTCGGTGCGACCAGACCTCTGCATACAAAACGAAATCGCCAATAGCAAATTGTGCCATCTTCGAACCACTTTTGCTTGCTTTCTTCCGCCCTTTGCTGCGTGCGTTTTCACGCTCAGTGGCCACTTTCTTATGCAATATTTCCAACGCCTTCTGCAGCTTGTTGAAATGAATCCCTCGGATGGCTCGAATTGCTTCCATGGTCGCTGGTTCAATGGCATCTGAAATCGCCATTGGCTCCAGTGGGTTCATGGCAGTAAGCCCCGTCATAGCAGTGACTGGCGCCACCCCGCCTAAAGACTGTGAAGGGGAATTGTTTAATACCATTTGCACAACTTTGATCACACGTGGCCAGTCTGTATCGGCTAACCACCACTCCGAAAGTAAAAGACGACAGCACCTGAGAACTTCCCGCATCACGACTTTCACCGCACCATTCGCCCAAGGGCATCGGGTGGTGGTAAAGTGATGGTGGGCACCGAGAGCCCGCTGTAAAGCGTGGATGACCGAGTTCTTAAAATGCGTCCCCTGATCAGAGACCCACGTGCGGCAAACTCCGAAAGTTGCAAACCAGTCCATGAGCGCTTCATAGGTTGTGTCGGCTGTTGCCTCCTTGGTTGGCACAAGCCACACGTAATTTGCTGCATCATCTTTGAGCACGAGGATATACGTGTCCCCAGTTTTAGCAGGACCCAGGTAAAGAAAATCAAAATGCAGCACCTCATTCGGTTTCTCAGCATGGAGAGCTTCACCGAGCGGGCGAGGAAAAGGTGGCCCACCCGTAATACTAGCGCAGCGAAGACATTTGGCCACGAATGTCTTAACATCTGCCTCCAAATTGTCCCAAACAAATATGTTGGCGATGTGCTTCAAAGTGACAGAGGTGGTGCGATGTCCGGCAGCTCCGAAATGGCCGATGATACACACGCGAAGCTGAAGGTCGACTGCTTCCTTCGGCAACCAAATGCGACCGCCAGTGTCACGCAGGATCCCGTCAGATCCCGCCTTCAGTTCATGTGGAATACTACCCGAAAACAAATTCTGAGCCGTTTGAAAGTGCGCGAGCGTCGGCCACGTGTAAGAGTCATCCAGTTGGAGCGAAATTGGGATCGACACGAGCTGTAATGCAGCGACTGTTGTAAAAGTTGATCCCCATCGAGAAAGAAGATCTGCTTAGAAGTTCACGTCGCCGGCATTGTCGTGAATGTCGTAATCCAATGACATCAACAAAAGAGACCATCGGTGGAGTTTATCTGCAGTATACTTCGGCACCGCTGATGATACTGTCGCCGGTGCGAAAATGTAACGCAGATTGCGGTGGTCGGTATACAAATTAAAACGATCGGGGCGCCTCACGAGATAATCCGCCCGCCTGCACGTCTCCACAATGGCAAAAGCCTCTTTTTCGACAATCGCCCAACGTTTAGCTCCGCCCGAAAACGTGCCGCTGAGCGTCATTAGAGGTTCATGGTGTTGGTCAACAAAATCTCGCAGGAGGTGATCGGTAGGAACTTGCGTAATTGCCGCTCCCCAGTGTGTATCGCTCGCATCCGCAAACATGCAGAGGCGTTTGGCTGGGTCAGGATGTGCCAACGTGAGCGCATGTTCAAGCGCACTTTTGCAGTGTTGAAGAGTGCCACTTTCCAGGTCAGACCAACCGACATCCTGCAGTAGAACCCGACGCACCTGCGATTTTTTCGTCCTCCGACCGCCGAGTAGACCTTTTTCATGAACGTGGCCAATGGGAAAACCAGCTTATTGTACACAGGAATCGCCGAACGCATCCAATTCAGCGCGCAGATAAACTGCTGTAGTTCTTGCCCAGTCGTCGGTGCGGGCAGTTCGCGGAGGGCTCTAATTCGGGCCGGGTCATGGCGAACACCCTCGCTCGAGACAACCCGGCCGCGCCACAAGGCTTCGGTCATGTAAAACTTGCACTTGGCTGGGTTAAGCTTCAGACCTTTGTCAGCGCAGATCGCCAGCACCCGGCGCATCCGCACCAGTAAATCGGGTGGAGAAATTGCATACCCGAGAAGATCATCGATCCAGATGAGGAGTCCATTGTTGAATAAATCGCCGAACATGGCTTGGACCGTAGATTGCACGTAGGCGACACTGTTGGATCCTCCCATGAGGACACGCGTGGGCGTGATCACACCCATTTCCGCGAGAATTGAGTAAATTTGCTGGCATTCGGGCGCTACCCCGAACTGCCAGAAGCCTTTAAAGAAATCAAAAGAGAAATAGCACTGACAGCCTCGGAGTCGATCAAATTCGACTTCGAGAATTGGCATTGGCCACACCACTGGCTCCACGCGTTTGTTCGCCTTGCGCACATCCACAGTCATGCGGTGGTCGTCTCCCTTGGGCACAATGTGAGGCGGTGAGCACCATTCACTTGACGGATTCCGGTAGCAAAGTCCTGCGTCTAGCAGCATCTGAACATGGCGCGCCAAAAATTCTCGGTGTTCTGCGGAGTAGCGTCGCGATCGGCATCGGACCGGCGATGCTCCTGGTTTCAGCTTTATCTGCATAGGAGGCATGTCCACTGGTGGATCACTCCCAAGCGCCAGTCGAAACACATCAATGTGTTCTTGAAGAAGCGCGTGGACCGCCTCGAGAAATTCAACCGGTGCACCCATAGCTTTTGCTTCATTAATTCCACGCTGGAGGGCGTGTCGGACTTTATCGCTGTCGGCTGCGGTTGCATCCGGCACAGGAAAGCATGCGGCCTCCTCCGCATCACTGAGACTGTCTTCTTCGGGTGTGCTCTCCACCTTCTGCACGCCATACGCACAGACGTCCGCACGAGGGCCGGATGCTTCCAAATCGCTGAAATCATATTCCGACTGCACCATTTGAGCGGACTCGATGAGCTTTTAGGATCATAACCCAAGCGCTCCATGACTGCGTTGGACAGCAAAATGTCACCAACGCGATCTGGCAGCGGCCCGGAGACATCAAACAGCTCACGTGTCGCAACACGAGCGGCCCTCCGGGCGTCTCAAAACGCAAAGTCAACAGCGTTTAGTCCGTCATCGTAATCGGCGTCGGCCCCACTTCTTCTATCACATGCGGTACTTTTAGTTTTCGTCAAGGAAGCCACCCGTGATTGTCTTCCAGCTTCTGCACTAAACTAGGAGCGATCATGCTCACTTCGGCAGCGCTGTCGGGTTTGACAAAAGTGTCTACTGAGTCCATGGCTCGGCAGGCCAGAGTCCGTCTGGTGGATTGATCGTTGGAGTCACTAAGGCGCGCAATAGCCACAGAACGTTGTGGGCGAGCCTTCTTGCCGGTGTTGGTCTCATAAAGCTCCTTTGCTTCAGCAAAATCCTGCACTTGGGGGCACTGAAAAACTGAATGCATCAGATCACTGCACTTGAAACACGCTCGCACTGGTTTTGGTCCGCTGACGTTCGTCGCCTTAGGTTTCCGATCAGACTGGCCACTTCGTCCCTTGTTTGCGGTGGCTGCAGCCTGTGAAGAAACTCCAACACTCTGTGGCGCCTCATTGCGACGTGATTTATCCGGTTTTCCTCCCCATTTGCGAACGTTATTTCCTCGCTGCTGCTGCTGCTGCTGGCTCGAGCTACTAGTACCGGAGCCACTACCAACACGGTGAGTCTCAAACTTTATAAACTCTTCGACTTGTGGCTTCAGCCATCAGAGAAATGCGGTGAGATCCTTTTTAATCTTTTTCCCTGCCGGCCTCTCCAGGTTTTCTTTGATTGCAGACCGGAAACTTGAGGACGTAAGGCTTCTACCAGGTAGCCTACGACTCGTTTGGGATCTTCATGGATGATGCTCTCCATGTTAACACCGTTCACAGCCTTGTAAATGTAACACGTAGCGCGGGCGAGGAGCGTTGGGGCGAGACGGCGCCGGCGACGAGTTGGCGGAGACGGCGAACGGCGGAGACTGGCGGTGGCGCAGCTGGAGGAGGCGCCTTGGCCCTGGAAGTAGAATTGAGAAGTGAGATTGATCTGGCGGGTTTATCTTGCTAGCGCGCGTTGGGGAAACGCAAAGGGAAATCCAGTTCCCATCCTAAAGCCTATCAATTCTCTAAGTCCATATGAATCCTAAATCTACCAATGAACAGCTCCTAACTGGAAACGTAGCTCGAATCTTGAATCTTCTTGATGCGTCCCATAATCAAGAATCCATCGATAACTGGATTCTTTCAAATCCGTAGAATTTAAGAGCCAATCAGAGTAAAGATTATGGGACGTTCTTGAGACACCTAGAAAGTGTAATCTTGAACTTGAAGCCCTCGACCAATAGGAACGCTTTATGTATGTATGTTTACTACCACAAAGATAGCCAGCTATCCAGCATAATCTGGATAGTCTCAAAACGTATTGACGGGGTTGTCGTCTGCAACATGTTGTCGCTGACGGCAATTCCGTCACAGTAAAAGTCAGCGAGGAGGCGTAACATCCTTGACTCTGCGTCCAGCAAGTTCACGTCCATGACCAGTGCTTGCATCGCTACATCCAAACGCTGGTACGCCGTGTAGTCTGTGGTTCGAGCGTCGAAGAAATATTTTTCCAGTCGTCCTCAGTAACTTCTTTTTCCGTTTTGAACAGCTCGAAGCGGCAAATTCTTTCCAACGAGCTCTGCTCAATGCACGCCCCGATCGGAATGACAAAAACTTTCGTTTGAGTACCTTGATTCAAGACATCGACTCGGCGCTTGTACACCATGTAACTATCCATGAAGTCACGTTTTTCCTTCTTGGAACTGTCGCGATAAAGCGGTGGGACGGGCATATTCGCACCAGTCGCTAACGTTACCGTCGGCATTTTCTCCGAGCTGTCGCGGTCCTCATTTTCCCGTGGTCATTGCCTCCGGTGTTTGAGCGAAAAGCCCCCATCGATCTTCCACGTGTGGGCGGACCGCTTCGGCCAGACTTTCCAGCCGTTGTCCTTGTTCGCCTACTGCTGCCTCTGCAGCTTCTAGGAGCCGCACGTGTTCCTCAATTTGTTTTCGCTGATCAGCCATTTGCCGTCGGAACTGTTCATGGTGCTCTTGTAGCGCCATCTGACGCTCATGTTGCTGTTGCAGGTACTCCGACGTCTGTGTCGCTATAGCGTCTTGCTGCTGTTTAACTTGGCTGATTTGTTCCACAGTAGAATGGTGGGCGGCTGCCGAGCACTGCGCCAGTTGATCAATCTGTCGCCTTGTGTCTTGGTCAGCGATGCTTCGCTGGACAGCCATTGTGGTCGTCGTTTCTTGCGTCACTATGATGTCATCTTCCGTGCGGATTGGCATCTCAGCAAGGTTAGACTGCCTGACCATCGCACCGTCGCCCAGGTCTTGCTCCATAGCTCTTCCGACAGGAACTAAAGAATTCTTTGTTCCCTCTGTTGGTCGAACTTTGAAGTGAATTGATATCTAGTGTTTTCCTGTGTGGGTTTCTGGCAGCTCCTACGGGTATTTCTAGTGGTTTCTTAACTGCTCAATCCTTGAGTGTGCTTGGTGACGGCAGCACGTCGTCCGCGAGCAACAAATTGCCAATATGCGGTGGCAGACGCAGGCCACGGGTGATTGGGCTCAGCTGCCTAAGAATAAGCAGACTGCCGAAACTGTCATCAAGTACGCCAAGCAGGTCGCGAAACATGATCCGAAGAAAAGCAAGGCCATCACTCAGTCGATCAACAGGATCAAGGGAAATATGGACTAGATCATCTAGCCCGAGCACACTATCGCGGTAGCTACTATTTTGCTCGTTTGACTTGACGAAAGCGTGCGTTAGTTGCGTGTTTTGCGCGGTGGCTCAATGTAAATCTTTGCATGAATTTCATCGAGCAGCTCGACAACTTATACGCCACCATATGTTTTATGCATTATCAAGACCAATGGAGAACGACTCCAGCTCCACGGAGAGCGAGGAGTATGCGTTTGAGGCCACATCGCCGCCCCGCCGAGCCGCTGACACGATCCCAGGACCGCCGCTGCAGCCTCCACCGCCAGACGTTTTGCACAACAACATCTTAGATCTGTTGCCATGCAGACTTCTGCTGCGCCACCAGCTTCACCCACGGAGCTAACTGCTTCGGCGAGGGATGTATTTGCTGGGAGAACCGTTTGTGAGTTTAAGCCTGTCAGGCCGAAATCCTCCACTAGCAAGGAACACCCGACCCAAAACTGCACTCTGGGGCAACACCAACCGATAAGCCACCAACACGTTGTGGGGTGCTGCAGACACCAATTGACGGGGTACCTGCATGGTGTGGGGCCCAAGAATCAGAGATTGTTTTGTGCGTACTGCAGGCGGGGATGCCCCCGTCCAAGTTCGCGAAGAAGCAGCGGAAGAAGTCGCAAGTCTCAAGGAAATGTACGGACTGCAACTGCGTCCGCCAGCAGCGTCCACCATGATCCTCGGCGTTCTTACCACACATCATGGAACTGAGCGCGGCGAGGAGAGAGAGCACGCTTCACAAGCCACCTTCCGATGTTGGGCCCGCACCAGTACCAAGAACCCGCAGAAGTTCATCACCACCTTTGCCACCTTTCGCTACCAGTGATCACTTGCTCTCGGGCGAAGACTCCGATGGCATCGGACCGACAGAAAGGATGATGAAGCGAGCTCCACGCGTAGCAGCCTCAAAAGCGCGTGAAGAATGGAAGAAACCTCGACCCCTCCTTCCAAGAAACAGCGTCGCCGCGTAAGGCCTGGCGGGTTCTCGCCATGAGTGTAATCCGAGCAAAAGCACCGCCGTGGTGACTCACAAGGCAGTTCGGTATCCGCACTCTCGGCCGACGCCGAATCGGTGCAGGAAGATCGATGCGCTCGTCATCAAGTGGAGGCAAAGGTGAGAGTGTAACCAGTGTCCATGTTGGTGCGTCGGTACTGCTGGATATGATGGCAGATTGTCACTTGTGAAAACGCAGCAAATATCACAATGGTTCGTCAAAGCGTGGCTCGAGAGGTCTAACCCCGGTCCGGGTGGCAGTGGCTCGATTATTCTCCGCACAGAAGCTGATAATGCAGCTTCACGGCGTGCTGGATAGCTCAAATGTCATGTGCGAGCAAGTCAACGACCAATAATGTGGCGGAGAATATGGGTCTTCTAACGGGACTACGAGCCTGTGTCCAACATGGATACTCTCCAGTTCATGTCATTGGGGATAGTGAGATCATAATACGGCAGCATCGACGAAGGAAACCGCCCAAAGCCCCCACTTAAAGCACATCTATTGGCGAAGCAGACGATTAGCTGACCAGGTCCGTGTGATACAGTGGCACCACCACCGACGGAGTCACAACAAAATGGCGGACAAACTTGCCAATCAGGCAATGGACTCTCAACGAAGCATTCAATTGCGCATTGAAGGGACAACTACTCAACTACAGCAATGGGCACCGGTACTTCAGCATCAACATGGAGATGTCGCTTACTGGGCTGACAATTAGGAAACCACGACGCGAGATAGCATTGTGGCCAATCCCCTTGGGGCATTTACAGGTGACTCGACCGAGTTGACCGCAGACACCGGCGGAGAGTAGCTCTGGTCGGGATTACAGCTAGTGGACGACTCAGGGACGCCCACTAGAACGGACATAGGAAGTCGTTTGCATAGCTAAGTGACATCAATATACCTCACTGAAAAAACAAAAACAAAACAAAATGGTTTGTCTAAGCCCCTAGTCGTGAAGCGGAATGCCCTTCATCAATTTCATTGCTTCTCGTCGAAGCTACTCATTCGCGCCCTAGTCGTGCGCTGTGGTTCCGGTGAAGGCGTCGGCGCTTCTCTCACTTGAGCGGCATCTGGCGCTTCAGTGACCATCAACTGCCACCTTTAACTTGCCCCTAAAATCTTCGTTCTCATTCCGCAACATGCCGTCTACCAAGCGCCCGTCCAGCTTCACGATCATCGGGCCCCCGCCGAACGAGCCAGGGCATCGTACACTCGTGTGCGCCGTGAAAGGAATCTCCAACCGCGTCTGTATCGTCGCCATCCGCGCCGACGCGCCAATGGCAGAGCAGCAGAAGAAGATCTACCAGGCCAACGCCGCCGACTTCAGCGACATCACCGCCGCCATGCTGCGCCTCTTCTCGACCAAGCTCTTTCCCGGTGACGAGTGGGCTCGGCTCGACACCACACAAAACATCGAGAATCCGCCGTTCGAAGGCTGCTTGGGCTGGTCTTTCAAACTCGTGGGAGACTACTTCCCGCCCAACATTGCCCGTGTCGGCTCGGGCGTCGTGCACGTCCTGGTACAACCAGAAATATTCCTTTGGGCACCTAATCCGCATCCTCCGCAGCTGAGTCTGCCGGACGACAAGCCCACTAGCACAGACTTTGCGGAAGACTCTGGGCGATGCTATCGAATTAAGGAGGCGATGGATCTGGTTGTGACGTGGGAAATCCAAGGCACATACTTCTCTGCGCTGCACACTTACACAAATGCCCAATGGCTCGAGTACGAGCGCTATTGTGGCATCGACCGGTCGCGCGACTTCATCGGAGACAAGAAGACGTGGTGAGAGCTGTTTGCTGCGTGCAACGAAGCGGTGATCAGGGCGGAGGGCAGGGTTGGCAGTCGCTTCATTGAGGACTTCGAGTGGGTGTCGGAAGACACGCTGGAAGCTGTGACGTGTCAACAGAGGTTTGGGAGCTGGAACTCCCGGCAAAGGTCTTGCTTGTATTGGTTGTTGCACTTGAGGTAAAAGCAAAGTGAGATAGCTATCCTACTTCGCGGGCGCACCCTCCTGCCGTGTCGGCAGTCCAGGGGAGCCGCCCTTGTAGTGCTTGAGGTTGACGAGTGCAAGCAAATACACTCCGTCGATACAGCTGAGCCTTGCGCCAGAACGTTAATCACAGTTCCTTCGAGTATGCCTGTAGCAAGCTCACACCAGCTACCGTGGCTGCGGGGTTCAGGAGCTGGCGTTCTGATGCGTACCAGCCACCATCACAGAAGCGCAAGTTGTGTCATGATCCGGACGTCAAAACACTTGTTGCTCAGCCTGTCCACCTCGTGGTGTTGCTTAAGGAGTTGTGCTTAAATAAGACGGTGTACATGTGACTCCAAGCCCGCAAAGCCGTGTTAGTTGTGCTGGCGGGTTCTCTGGATCTGCTCCTTCTTCTGTTGGTTTCGCTCAGCGAGTCTGCGCTCTCGCGCTGTCTTGCCGCTAACAATTGTAAACTGCTCCTCCCACCGCTGCTTGAGGCTTTTTCTCTCGAAAGGCGGCAGGTTGGATTCTGTAGCTTTCTTCTCCTTCTGCTGCCGAAGTCTTTCGACCTCCACCGCCTCTGCGAACTCTGGCTTTCTCCTAAGACATCGCAGCACTTCAGGCTTTGCTTGGCTGCACTTGCGGCACCTCGGAATCGCTCGAGCGGGGCTCCTGTTGTTCAGACTGAACTTGTCGAGCGGGTAGTCGACATTGCAGCACAAACACTTTTGGTGCCGAATTTCCCGTCACGAACACTGGTAACTTCGCTCTCGCTGACGCTGGGCAGCTTCTGTCTGCACCGAGTGCAGTATTTCTTGCTCGGCGCTGCGTACTCCGTTGTCGTCGTCGAGCTGTCAGCGCTCTGTTCTTTCACTTCGCTCGGTTTGGCTGAGGCTTCATTCTCTGCTTTATCGACAATAGTCGACTCAGTGGCATCGTCGTCATAGCATTCACTCTCCGTGGAGGAGCCGTCGATTAGGGCAGCAAAAGTGTCGGCCATGATGGTGCAAGTTGGTGGTTGTCCAAGAAGCTGCCAAGGAAACGTCGATTGGTCCAAATGAGGCATACAAATCTTAACGTCAACGCTTGGCCCAACCTTGGCGATCACAGCTCTCTGCAGTGTCCTCGTCGTGGCGTACTGCATGCATTTTCAACGACGCTGAAAGGATATTCGACTTTCAACCCATGTATTACAGAACGAAGCAACAGAGCTTGATTGTTTGTGCCAGTCAACCTGCACGCGATGCTTCTATTCTACTCTACAAAGGGGCTATCGTCGGCCAAACTGCAGCTTCATCCCTTTACAGCGAGACGCCCGGGCAACAGCATACTCTACTTGATGTTGGTGTTGGCCGTTTACGGCATAACCAAGTCGTCCGTCAGGTTGGGGACGGTCGTCGCCGGTACGGCTTGGCCGGTGGAGAGCTTCTCGGGGTCGGCAGGCTGTACGTGTTGAACGTGTGCAAGTCGGTGCATGGGGGCGGTCTGGTAGATCGGCAGGTCGGCCCCGTTAAATGTCGGGACGTCGGTGGCTTGTTCGCTCGACGGCTTGCTGTGGATCGGCAGGTTGTATGATTTGAACGTGGGGACGTCTGTGGGCGGAACGGTTGGGTTCTCCACGGGCGTGAGGTTCACGAAGAGGAGGTTCTTGAAGCTCTGCATGCCGTCCGCAAAATGGTTCGTCACGGATACCAGCGCCAGCGCAGCAGCAAAGACAGCGGTACAGGTCGTGAACTTCATGGCTCGGGGGTTGGAGAGGTACACTAAGCACAGCAATTAGTGTTAGTGGATATTTAGTGTTAGTTTTGTATTAGTGTTAATAACACTAATTCGTGTGTTCTACGGTAGCCAGAAAAACTCACACTAATTCAGGTATTATTGGAGCACAGTTTGCTTTCTATCCCATTCTCATTCTGACCTGACACAGACACCAGTTCACAGCAAGCCACAAAGCACGACAATGTCCTCGCACGATTCGTGTACCGCTTCAACGACAACACCTTCTCCTAGAAAACCCTATCTCATCGAGGCTGCAATGGAAAGAGCACGAGTACTTGCAGCTAATAGGCAAGAAATGCGAGGTGCACAAGTTCATTCTGACGAAATCTCAACGGACTCTCCACAGCTTCCGTCCATTGAAAGCTCGTCAATGGCAGACTCGGCGTCACTCGACACCAAGAAACGGAAGCGCAAACTGCAACATGTCTCCACAAAGCAAGACAAGCTCGCTGTTCTCAAATGGATGATTGCCGCCGACAAAGTCGACTCAAAGTATCTGTTCAAGCGCACAATCGCTGCTTTTCCCGAATGCTTTCGAGCAGATTCTGACTCGGCTAACTACATGAAGGCATCGCGGTGGTGGAAAGATAGGCAGAAGTTTATTGACGCCTTTTCTCGTCCTGAAAATCGGATGTCCGTCCAGGCCCTTCAGCCTGGCACTCGCAAGCATGTTATGCTCAAAGCCTTGCCTGGCCGCGGTCGCAAGCGCGATCCATGGACCGATTGGCTTCATCTGTTACTACAGGAGGAATTTCACCGGCTTCGCAAGGCTGGGTTGAAGCTCACACCCACAGTGCTTGTCTCCGTTGCTAAGTATCTACTTGCTGACTCTAACCATGAAACTTACTGTAAGACTTTCGTTCCTCCTGGCAAGGAAATTCCATTTATGAGCAGTTAAATGTGAGATGGATTCAAACGTTTCAGGAGCGCTTTAATATTGTACAACGAAAGCAATGCGGTAAAAAGCAGCTAAGTCCGCAAAAGGAATTGCAGATTGAACGCGAGGTAGCGTTTCACATGGGTATTTTGAAGCGCGGTTTTGACAGTGGAGAATTTACCGACACTCATATGGCTAACATGGATGAAACGCATTTCATTATTGATATGGATAATGGCAGAACACTAAACACTAAAGGAACGGAACACATCCAATATGCTGACGTTGTGTCAGGAACGACTGGTATGACAATGGTTGTACTAATCGAAGGGGAAGTTCTGCCAAAATTGGGGTGCCAATGATGATTTTTGTTAATGCTGATGGCAATTACCCAATTCGCGGCGTTCCTGACAACATACCAGGTGTGTGTTGCTATCCATACGTGAACATGGAGATGTACACTACTAACGCAAAACTGTATAACAGGTGTGACGTACCGAACAGCGCCAAAAGGCTTTATGACGTCCTCTGTGTTTGCCAAATGGCTTGGAGAACGGCGAGTGAACAGAAGACGACGGGGTACTCGCAAAATGATTCTCTGGGCGGACAACTATAGTGGTCATGGCATAACAGAAGCTGCTAAGGCGCAGCTAGAAGAGCTCAACATTGATTTACGCTTCTTCCCAGCAAACGCAACGCACCTTGTGCAACCGGCGGACTCTTTCGTCATCTCAAAAATTAAGGATGCATGGACTAAACGCTGGAACGAAAAAAGGTGGAAATGATTCGAAACGAGCAATGGCAAAATAACGTGAGGAGGGATGGTTCTTGGTCCGGCGCGCTACAAAATCCAGGCAAGCGGTTTTATCTTCAGCTCGCGGCTGATTCTGTCCGAGATGTCAATGCACAAATAACAGCTAAGGACAGCATCTCATATGCACAGAAAGCTATGATACGGTGCGGATTAGCGTGTAAGAACGGCAAATGGTCAGTATCACAGCTGAGCAATGAGCTCCAGTACATTATTGAGAAGCACTACCAGCACTTTATGGGAAAACCTGCCAACGAAGCCGAAGATGAAGACAGAGACAGCGTTTGTGGACAGACTCTAGAAGCTGTTGTGTAACATTCATTACGCTAGCTAACACGAACACAACACTAATTGATGGTACCTTATATAGTGTTAGTGTCCTATTAGTGTTAATAACACTAATTCATGTGTACTTTGAAAATGGAGACTCTCGCTAATAGTGTTAGTAACACTAATTGCTGTGCTTAGTGTAGTTGAGTTTGGCTGTTGGAGAAAGGGGAAAGTGCGAGTGGGAGAACAAACAGGCCGTACGATCCGTCGCACCAAAAGCCAATATGGCGTCTCGGAATGCAATGCCAGTTGGTTGGGTCATCTAGCGGTCCTTGCGAGCTTTTCAGACACAAATGGCTTGATGCGCCACAAGGTCCTCGCCGAAGAGGGACACGCGGTATTAGAACTCTGTGAGCCACGCGTAGCTTCCGATCTTATCCGTCGAATTTATCGTCCTCCAGCAGCTTTCGTCGGGCAACGTGAGCCCGCTCAAATGGTGGCATTTCCCCTTGGGGGGAGGTCGCTGTCCAGTAAATCCTAACGCATAACTAGCAAGATGCTGAAAAATCCACGGCGATGGTTGTAGGGGGCGGCACTCAAGGGCACACGAGTTTAGTAGTAGTAGCAAGACCAAGCATCAACAAGAATAGAAGCGATTACGTTCCCGTGCAGGTGATCTTCGCGGTCATCAACAGGCCCGAGTCGCTTTCTTGATGCTGAGCTGTCACTTCAGCATGCCTAGAGGGTGCTCCCATTCGCGTCGTCTGTAGACGAGCATGTGCCTGATAACGAGACGCATCTCGTGAGAGAGTCGTCTACACGCGCCCCGCGCCAATGGCATCGACCGAGACCTCGACTGTGCCATTTAGCACATCGGAGCAGCACTGTCGGAAGGCGTCCTGATGCCTGGAAAATGGGCGGCAGTAGCAGCTTCTGCTGCATGGAGGTCTGGTAGATGAACGCGACCGCAACGGCAGCGTAGAAACGGAAGGCCACTGATGTCTTTGGTGCTCATTGTGAGCAGCGCGTGCCAGGACTCGTGTCGAGAGCCAACCACGAGCGAGACCACCGTGGGATCCAGACTCATGTATCGCCTCGAGATCAAGTGTATGCTCGTTCAAAAGGATGGCAACCGTGATGAACGTCGACTGTTTCTGCTGGCACGCGGTTGGGGCAAATCACGAGTCTCGGTGGCACGCGCAGGTTGCGCGGGTTGCACTGCGTGAACGATGGCGGAGAGGGTCCCGTAATGGAAACGGTGGCGGTGGCGGTGATGGCAGGCCCGCCGGCAGGACTAAACGTCTCGGTCGAATGCCATTCTGCAATTTGCTTTGCACTGCGCATTCCTCCCTCTTCAAAGCGAGTTGTCCCGCAACACAATGGCTACTCCGGCGCTTTCGTCGCCACGCCTGGCGATGCGTGCTCTGCAAGCACTCTGCGCTGTGATCGGCATGATCTTCACGTCGCTCGGCTACATCAAGTTCACGTCGGGCCAGCTGAGCAGCGGCGCTGCCATCTTCACCACCGTCGCCTGCTACTCCGCGATGCTCTGTGCTCTCTACTACGTCGTGGCCGTCGGCGTGCTGAAGCTGACAGCAACTGCGCCCAAGGTGCTCTACCAGCGCGTGGTGGACGGCGTGTTGGCCATCGCTCTGCTGATCGCTGGCATCGTGCACGCCACGTCGGACGCGGTCAAGGACTGCTCGTCCTACAACACCATGTTCGAGACCTACCACGGCTCCGCGCTCTTCCGCTGCGGCGACATATCGGTGGCCATTGTGCTGACCTTCGTAACCTGCGCGCTGTTCCTGGTGACGCTGGTGTGGAGCTTCGTGCAGGACACGTGGAAGACCGTCAACGGCGAGAACCTGCAGGACGCTCTGGCCGACAACGACCCCAACGGCTACGCGGTTGCAGCCACCCCCGGCAAGAAGACCCCGTCGAGTGCCTCTGCTACGGCCGACTTGGACTTGCAGCACCCGGGCCTCAAGATCATCCGCTGCAGTGGCCGTACGCTGCAGTTCGCGTGCTCGGTGGTCGCTCTGGTGTGCATCGTGCTCGGCTATAAGCACTACTACACCGGCCAGTACATTGAGCCCAAGGCCACGTACGCCATCCTCATGGCCTACAGCGCCGTGCTGTACTCGCTGTGGCACGTTGCTGCCGTGGAGACGCTCAAGCTGTCTCGTCACCCGACGCTCACTGTGGAGCGCTTCATGGACATCCTCGTGGCGGTGGCTCTATTGATTGCGGGCATCCTGTTCGCCAAGTCGGACCAAGTGTCGGACTGCTCAGCCACCAACACGGCGTTCTCGACATACCACGGCTCGACGCTCTTCCGCTGCGGCAGCATGAACACGGGCTACATCTTCACCTTCATCGCTGTGGCGCTCTACTTGTTCACGTTCGCTTTGAGCTTCGCGTACCGTTCGTCCTCGAGCGAGCGCGACCTGGAGAGCAACCACTCTGGCGATGCCACCCAGGCGGGATCGGACGCTGGTCAGCAGGTGTAAACGTGCAGATAACTCGAAGTGTCAGGCGCCTTGTGATTTGAGTAGCGCGTGTCTTCCCTAGGTTTGTTGCACGCAATAATGAAGGTTTGACCATCCTTTACTCGCTTGTTCATCTTCTTGTGTTGTTTCGGTCCAAGCAGTGCAGCTTTAAACCGACCCTAGATGACGCTGGCAACAACCACGACGCCAGAGTGAGTGGACATAAGCCAAGGCAGCAACAAGTATGCACTACAAACCTGTGAGCTAACAAGATTTTTGTTGGTATTTTTGCTGAAGTTGTAGCGATCCTCGACCGCTAATCGGTTGTTTTTGCTGGCTTACACCTGCTGGCTAGGCTCGACATCGACGTGGCTCGGGGCCGATCCAGCGTCGTTGTTGCCGCAGAAGCTGATCACAAGCGTAATGAGGAAGAAGACGCAGTTGATGAACGACAGCACGTAGGAGCGCGTGAGGCTGCCGCAGCGGAGGATGTTCGAACCGCCGAGCGAGCCCTTGTCAGCCTCGTACGTTGCGTTGATGGAGTCGCAGTCGGACACTTGGTGCGACGCAGCCAGCAGGATGGCAAACAGCAAGAGTAGAACCGCCAGCAGCAGGTCGAGGAAGCGCTCGACACCGGCACTGGGACGACGCGACTTCTTGAGGATATCCACGACCACCAAGTGGAAGAGCGTGTACAGGATGCAGCTCCACGAGATGAGGATGAGGAACAGCGCTACGGGGTCATGAAGCGACCGGTGTAGTAGTGTTTGAAGCCGGCCACCAGACTGATGAAGATGATGAGCGAGAGCACGAACTGCACGAGGCGAACGAGGCGGCGGGCAACGGCGAAAGCAGGGTGGCGCGAGTCCACAGCAGCGTAGGCATCCGCACGGGACGCGCCGGGCGTCTGGGCCGACGTGTAACCAGCCGCGACGGCCTCGTCCTGGTCGGTGTTGGCCGAGTCGCGCATGAAGCTCCAGATGAGCGTCACCAGATACAGCGCGAACGTGATGAAGGTGAAGATGACCGCCATGGTCAGGTTGCCGCACCGAAAGAGCTGAATGCCAGCGTAGGCTTCGTAGTCGTCGTTCTTGTCGGAGCACGACGACACGCCCGACGAGGCCCAGAGCAGAATGCCGCTCAGCAGCAGCACGATCACCAGCACACCGTCAACTAGTCGCTGGGCGTTCACAGTCGGGGCCGTCGCCGACAGCTTCAACACCTTCAAGGGCAGCACGTAGTAGAGCCCCGTGATGAAGGCCGTGTAGTTCATGATCTCGCTGAACGTCGGGGACAGACCGGTGAGCTGGCGGCCGTCGGTCTTGACGTAGCCGCCCCACGTGAAAATCAGGGCCAGGAACGCGAACAACGCCTGGAGAGCGCGAATGCCCACTCGGGCGGCGGACAGTGTCGACATCGGGCTCGGTTCTTGCTAGGAGGGCTGTGGAGAAGTGCGCGATGCAAGGCAAATTGCAGAATGGTAAGCGGCAACGTCCGCGATCTCGAGCAAGTCGCACCCACGGCCAGCATGGGCAGAGGGCCCTGCGACGCTCGGGCATGGATCCATGAGCTGACAATAAGTCGGCGCGAGAGATGTTGCAGCGCGTCTCCTTTCCTGGGGCTGCCGGCGCTTCTAGCGGTCACGCTGGAGCTGCAACGAGGGCACGCAGCTGTGTCGTTGGAAGGGCGTCCGACAAGGAAATGTGTATGTCGGCGGGCGACATATTGCACGGTAGACAGACCCCGCGCAGGATACACGTTCAACAGCTGCAGGCGAGCTCGGATTCATCGGCGGGACTTTGGTGGGTATCGCGGAGGGCGTGACGACCGCCATGACGCGACGGCGATGCAGCGCGTAGCATCGTCGGGCAGGTCGTCTTGGTCGGAGCGCTCGTCGCTGTCTCGCGGTGACGGAAAGGAGACCAATGCAGAGGGCATGGTGATCCGCAGAATCGCTCACTGCGACAGGCGCGGATACATGGATCCAAGCCGCTGCAGCGCCGCCATACAGGTATCCTTGAACGCATCCTGTCGCGGATGCCAACGAGGGCAACAAACACTGCAAGCAAGTCACTTGGTGCAGTCGTCCACCGAAAGCACGTGCTGCCAGCGGCGACACACGCTGCAGTACTCGGTCATTGACGACACCAGGCTTTGGTGCGGTGGCCCAGCTCTCGAGACGACCAGCGAGGGTGAATCCTCTCGGCCAGCAGAGCCAGGACCAATGGTCAGACGTCCACTTCAACTTGATGGGCAAAATACTGCTTCCCACAAAACTAACAATCATTCCGTACACTCATTTCCGCCGTTTTAAAACTGCCTACGAATTAGCTAATATTGAGAGTTTACATTCTTCGATACAATCGCCAAGTGAACCCCTGTTTCTAAACGTTTCTTCTCCGGAAGCGCAAGCAAGCAGCAGCGTTCTTCTCGGCCGCTGCTCATGGAGGGCGACTACTCGCACTGCGACCTGTCGGACCCGGACTTCGAAGGCCCGCTGACCAAGCGCAGCGTGTGGCTGAAGGAGTGGCGCAAGCGCTACTTCGTGCTCAAGGGCAACAAGCTCTACTTCTGCACGGCCCAGGGCGAGCCAGCCCACGGCCTCATCGACCTGGCCGACTGCCTGACGGTCAAGTCGGCGGAGGAAAAGACCAACAAGCGCTTCTGCTTCGAGGTGGCCACGCCCGACTCGACCTTCTACATGTACGCGGAGAACGAGAAGCAGAAGGACGAGTGGATCGGCGCCATCGGCCGCGCGATCGTCAAGTTCTCGAGCTCCTTCACGGGCGACCAGGACGACGACAAGTAAAGCAGAGAGAGGCCAATAACAGGGAAGCGCCCAAATAGTATTTTTCGTATGTAAAGCCGAGCTTTTTGATGGCAACGGAGATGGCAATGGAAGACGACGTTGGTGGTGTGGAGGGAATTAGTTACAAAATGCAGGTGGAGCTGCTTCATCCGCAGAGCTTCCTGGGAAAACTGGAGCGTGCGTCGTCTACTTTTCGGAAAGCACCTTGAAGAGACTGGGCACCACCTCCATGCGCCACGGACCGCCCGACAGCACCTCGCCGTCGATGTTCATGCAGTCCTCGGGTTGGTCAGGCTCGATCTCCACGGCCTTGATCTTCAAGTAGGAAATGAGCGGACTCTGCAGCTCCTTGCCCATCAGGTAGAGCCCGAAGAGCTTGGCTGTGCCCAGCAGACTGCCCTTGCGGGTGATGATCAGGTCCAGGTTGCCGTCCGACGGGTGCGAGTAGGCTCCGTCAGGTGTGATGTTGACGACGCCCACCACCACGTAGCTGCTGCTGTCTTCCTTCCACACAAACTCGGGGTATCGCTTGTGGCTTGCCGGGCTGGAAATGCTGCCGGCGATGCCTCCCACGACTTGCGGTGGGTACTGAGGCGGTCGGTGTCATACACGCTACCTTCCTCCACTTCGAACTGGTCCAGAGCGCCGGCATCCGGGTAGTCGTCGTATCGGATCAGTGGCGGCTGTGGCTCTGTCAACACGTAGCGAACTCTGCCCGTGTGCTTCTTGGGCAAAATCACCGTACGCTTCACCTTGAGGAAAGCGTACCGCAGCGTACCCATCCAGCGGTATCGCTCGGACTCTGCAGCGATATCGCCAGCAACTCCCCAACCGAGGCCGCAGTAGCTGTAGTGCACGACGTCAGGCTGGGCAACAGACACGGCCGTGACCACGTCCAGCGGACGCATTTTACGCTTGAGGATACAGTACAGAGCCGCGTTCACCGGGGATGCCAGCCCCGGTGCCGAACGCATTCTGCGTGCCGGCCGAGATGAGCGAGATTGGCGTGGACGCCACGATCTCGCGCCACTCGTGCTCGGGTCTGGCCAGCAGGCCGTTCATGAACTCGCAGAGCGTGCCGTCGCCTCCAATGAACACGAGCGCTTCAAAGCCGTCGTCGGCCGAGTAGCTCTGGCCCATCTCGGCGCCATGGCCTGCGTGGGTCGTCTCCTCCACGACGTACTCGAAGTTGCCCAGGTCAAGGAACGGTTTGACTTTGGTCTCCCAGATACGACGCGCCTGTCGTTTCCCAGAGTGCGGGTTCACGACCACCTTCAGCAGCCGCTTCTCGACGATAGGCGGCGCGCGCTGCCAGCGCACGAGCTCCTGGATGGCACCGACCCAGCTGTCCACGACGTCGGTCTCGAGGCAGTGGAAGTCGACGAACTTGGGCGTGCGCAGCAGCGCCTTGGCGCCGGCCCCGCGGCCCTTTTGAAGTAGTGCACGCGGAATGTATTGGCCTTCTTCTTGGACACGAACTCTGCGCCGACGACGTCGTCGGTCGAGAGCTGTCCGAGCAGCTTCTTGCCCCTCGACCACGTGATGGTCTCTGGGTCCAGACGCAGCTCGCACTTGCGCACTTGGCGGTTCACGCGCACGGCCGCACTGAGCTCCGTGTCCAGCGGTGCGTCTCTCCTCGAGTAGGCCGTCACACGGCGGATGCTTTCTCGCAGCGCGCTGCCCACGACATCGCGCGGGTTCTCAAAAGTGAAGTCCCCGATGGACGTGGACCGCATGGACAACGCCGTCTTGGCCAGCTCCTGGCCGACTCCCTCGAGAGCTGCTTGACGTAGGTCCGACTGCGTCTGGGAGGGGCTCGGGCGTTGCGGCCTTTGCCAGCGCTGCGCGTGTGCGGCGACATCGCCGGCAGCTGCAGCTGGCGATGGACATACTGCTGGTGCTGCTGGTTGCGCTCTCTGCGGCCGAGGCCTGGCAGCGAGAAGCCGCGGAGGATGCCTTGGTCGTCTCCTTCCTCCTCGGGCGTCTTGGGCGTCGACAGTCCGGCGTCGCGCGGGCTGGACAGGAAGGACGCGTCTTCGGCGAAGTGCACCGAGCTGCTCTTCTCGTGGGACGACGGGGGCGTGGTCAGTCCGTCCACGAAGGACGTGCCGTCGCCGCGCGGCGTCATGGACAGCGCTCCTTCAGGCACAGTCTGGGGGCCGTTCATTCAACTGTGGAGATACGACGCCGGCGGCTGGAGCAAGCGCACGGCGTTTTCGATTGTGGCAAGACCAGGTTGATTCCGACAGCAACTCGCTCTCTGTCCGTCGACACTTTGGGATAATCATTCGGAATTAGCTGGGAGTGCAAATCCAGGGCTCGCAAGGCGGCAATCTCACGCTCCCGTTCCGATGCGATGTACACGAATGCAGCTAGATTTTGCGTGCTAGTTGGAGCAGCGAATACACAGAGGTCGTGTCGTGCGCAAAGCAACCACGCTGGCCGTGAAATCGACCAAAGCGGAGCGCAGCAATTGTGTTGTTGCGCGCGGTGCCTTTGTATGAAATTTTGTATGGCTTCCACAGTATCCATTTTACCTTTAAACAGGAATACTGTTTCGTGTGCTTTCGCGAGAAGTGAGCGATATCGGATACGAACACTGCTTTGTGAGGGGAAATAGCGACTGCACATGCATGTCTAGCCGTACTTACATAGAAGGCATCGACAGAAGACACCGACAGACAGTAAGCTACAGCGATAGCGGGACTGAAACGGTAGGTGTCAAGCTAGGACTGACGGAATACGGTCGCAGAGCACCAGTGCTTGACCAAGGGGACCATTTCGACTTGACGGGCTGAGCACGAGGTATAATGTCGCGCATGTCGGCGAGGATCACTCCTGACGATAAATCCTCGAATCAGGAATAATCAGGCCTAAAACGCTGCCTCGGCGGATAATACGTGGCCTTTAGTTCACGGAATAGGTGCATAAAACGGTCGCTGAAAAGCGAAACGAACCTCGACGTGAGCAAGTGTGTCTGCTTGTGTATCTGCTTGGTTTCAGGGAAGATAATTTACCACGTCAGCTCAGCAGCATTGCATGTCGTCCTTGCCTTTCGTCCTTGTGTTTACGTGCTTTCCGTGCCGTGAGCCTTTCGCCGTCGTCTGCTCTGCTCAGACCCCAGCCCAGCCGCGTCATACACCGCCGTTTGTGCACCTTGGCCTAATCAAGCACCGTCGCCTCGGATGGGAGGCCTGCGCTCATCAGATGGCTCGCCCGAACGATCATACATGTATTAGTGAATAATATAATACAAATACAATACAGCGTTATATTAATACTAATACTAGCGCAGCTTGATGATACTATAATATTATTATTAATAATACCAGGCTCAGATCGGTGCAAGTCAAGATGCAGGAGTGGTGGTTTCTTGCAGCAAGACGTCCATGGTCGGCAAAAGAGCAACTTGGCTGCTTGTCTGCTACGACAGCTCGAGTGCGCTGGGATCGCCGCGTTCCATTTACTCTGCTGCCTCTGCGTCGTTCGCGTCGCAAACTTCTACGCTCCGCTCGTCTGCTGCGATTGTCTGGGGCTCAAGCACTATCGGGGCTGCAGCTAGGCGCACTCCTGTCGTCAATCCACCAGTGCCGGTGAAATCCGTAGGATTCAACATGCCTTGGCGCATATCAATTTCGGGCAGCTTGTGATAGCACGGAAGGCCGGTTGTCTTGGTGTAATCACTGCACTTACCACGACCAACATGCTCTAGTTGGTCAAGACGGCGCTTCAGCGCGTATGTGTGAATGATCTGGACAACACCAGCAAATAGTCGGCCTCGGAGTCTGTCCACCACCTTCACGCGACTGTCCGATAGCATGACACGATGTTGGAGATTGGATTGTTGCCACCAGCGCCTCATTCGGCTCAGCATTGTCAGCATGCCTGAGCGAGAGCTAGCGAGCCATTGTTTCAGCTTCGCATGGAGCCGTTCGACCCTCGAGCTAGCCTGACGACCGAAATGCACCACTTCGTTTGTCCAGCAGTGTACGATCCTGCGCTTCCAAATATCGAGCCACACGGAAACGATGTATGCGGCTTCTGTAGGAAGTTTGTTGAGATCGATCCGCCAGCCTTCGTACTCGGTCTCTGTTCGAGATCGCACCAAGTCAATGAAGGCGTCGCAAAACGTTCGGTGGCCGACTGAGTCCTTCCAACTGGGTACGCGAGGTGACGAGTTCTCGAGATCGACGACTTTGGGGAAGTCGTGGTTTCTCACGTGCGTCTCGACGTCTTTGATGATGTGCCACAGGCACAGGAGAGATGTTGAAGAATGAGGCGGTGCACTGAAGGCACGAAGAGGAGTTTCCAAACAAAGCAGGATCGTGCGAAACTGCAGCACACCAACAACTTCGATGTTGGAATAGGTACCAAATGTGTGGCACTATGTACCAAAAGATGGTGTTGGTAGCGGGTTGCCATGGTGTTGATACTTTTGATAATACTTTAGCAGTTGCTTGAAGAACCCTTTGTGGAGGTAGGTTGCGTCGGTTCTTGATCCGTATGAACGAGTTTCAAGAGGTAGCGTGATCGGATGCGCTAAAGGCGCTCCGCAACATCTCGTGAGTGTCGATATTCGCTAAACTCGACTAACGTCGGTATTCATGATGAGATGAATGTTGAACAATTATTGCGAATTTATGCTGGCAGTGTGACGGCCAAACGCCAGTGTCGGCCAGAGTCCTGGAAAGGAGTCTCAAGGTTGAGAATGTGGAAGCCCAGCAAGGGGGGAGGGGGAGACCTGCATAGCTCGAGCGGTAGCTTAAAATGTGATCCCGAAGCGCTTAGAAAACTACCGTAGCTCTGACCACGCTATTGGACAGAGCTATATAATAACCACCATCACAACGACGCCTTGCTGCATGCTATGCGAGCAACAGGTGTCCTTGCGTTCGTACATCTGGAATCATCGTCCATCTCATTGTACCGACCGCGCACTGCCTTCTCCCGCAATTCGGTTTCCTGTGAAGTTCTCCATGACCGTGGCATCTTGGGTAGGGGTAACACACTGCCGCCTGGATCGCGATTGGCGCAGTGATCTCGATCTTGGTGAGGGCGACAGCTTCTACAACACCCGTGGCAGGAGCACCTTCGAACCAGGCTCTGCGCCCGCGATAGCAAGTGCTGAGGGATGGTGACCTCTGCAGTAGTGACCGATGCCAACCGGAGAACGGACGAATATATTGTCGCGAGCAGCGTGAAGAGCAGACCTGCGGCTTGCGAGTCCATGATGCACACTACATCGTGGAACAGGCACTGGACCTGTACGACTTGAGTCTGGCAGAAAATCAACCTCTGCGCGACAATGGGATCCGGATTTCTCGGGTGACGAAAACTGGCGCGTGGGAAGAGCATGGCCGGTGACCACAAGTCATTGCAGAAGTCCTGAAATATCTTCATTCTCTTTGTGTGGAATCATGGAGACGCGATGGTACTATTATAAGGAAGGGTTGTCGACCGAAGTCACGAGGGCGACAGATCTATCTCGTGGTTTTGAAGGAGAATACTGCCAGTAAAAATGTTGGAGTGGGCAATGAGGTGGCGCAGTTTCAACTTCCTGAATACTTTCGTAAGTTGGTCACCATTTATTTCGCTTCCCTGTACAAATTTATACAGTGGGGCTGCTTGCGACACGCCGAGATCGTGTTGTTCCTTGTACGACTTCACTAGACCAGGCACGTCAACATCAAACAAGGTTCCCGCACCCTCATTGATGGGTACCGAAGCTGGTGCACCAGAAAGTAACGTTCGCACCGTGCTCCGCGGCAGCAAGCACTACCACATTAGAGCCGCCTATCCCCGTGCTTCATTAGCCCCTCGACAATCCAGCACATCGTACCACAACAATTGTCCAGTAGAAGTGTGTGTGTGGAGGGGGGTCACTACCTCGCAGGTACAACGTCTGAACGCGCTCGATGGGCTTGGAGGAGACACCGCATCAGTGACATCATTAACAGCGTCTAAAACTCTCCTTAGGTCCACAGGTACAGGTGAAGTCATGCCACGCGATCCTCTTGCGGCTCCAGAACGCATGTATAAAAGCAACGATGGAAGACTGTGGTTGCCGACGACTCAGCAACGCCGGAGGACTACGCCCGGCAGTCAGCAATTGGGCGAGGCACGTTGTTAATGGAGAATTCGACAAGGGGATAGAATGAACTTTAGGACGTGTACGAAATAGTGTAGTTGCGGACAATCTCTTCAAGAATGCGGTTCATCCGCGGTAGATATGTCAAGTCACGCGCCTATGGAGAATCACTTTCCCAGAATTCAGACCAGCGAAAGGGGAGGCCAGGATGACAAGGTCCACACTGGATCCAATATATCCGTAGTTAATCCAACTAACCCATTCGGGATTCATATTAAGTTCAAGGGATTCAGTATCTCTGAACCCAAATCTCGTTGTGGAACGCCACAATCGTGGATCTTGAACCATACAAGCCCAAGGGGTACGGATATCTGACATAGATCTGGTAGTATGATAGCCTTTAGAATAGGATCCAATCGTCATATTCGTAATACAGAGTCGAATTGCCTTGTATACCACAAGTGCCCTTCCAAGTGTCCAAGATTACGGGATTTACGTTGGCCCGGTCAAGATACTCCAGGAACAGCATGGATCAAGCAGCACTCGGGAGAGCTGGATAGTATATTGACCAGATCCGCCCGCAGCCCAAATCCACAAGGTCCACTGAAATTACTACTTGACCAGGACGACCGACCGACCCTCAACCCCAAGACTACACCATTGGAAGCGTTCAAGTACGGAAATGGACCCCAAATACACCCCTCAAGGCAACCTCACATGGATCCAAGATCTAGATACCAGCTCCAGATAAATGTCAAACCCCATTCGACCGTGAGTGAAGATTCCCGCGCTGCGTCCCCCCACGTCTCGCCAAGACATTCAACCTCGATCGATCAAGCATTCCTGGATTTCCGGAAGATCAGATCCAGCCCGCAGACGAGTACGTAAGGTGAGCACAACGTCAGCATCCCCACGGTTATCGGAGTACCATCTTCGTTGGTCGGTGTCTGGGCGCAGTGGAAGCGGCTTTCGACAAATCTCAATTCATGACATGCCCATTTGGTTGAAGAAAAATAACTTGGGCCAGAGAGTGGCTGTGGAGGCAGGCACCACAGCTCGATGACAGAAAGCAAGATTGATGAACAACTGAGCGGATTGAGTCGCAGAATTTACCGCAGCCAGGTGGGGCATTTTGTACAGGCGATCAATTAATGTAAATATCCTGGCAGGTTCCTGGTCACCAGCATCGTGAACTAAGATGTGTGGTCCATGCCGACAGATTTCTACATATACGCTGGTATAGCGAGAGGGTTGCGAAGATATCAAGACACCAGCTCGCACTGGACGCGCTGGCACACTTCCTATGGGCGTACCCACTTGTGTATCCAGTGATGCATATGTGGCCAGAAGAAGTACATGTTACGGAACCTGAAGGGCGGTGAAATAGAGCCGATATGTGTACCGATCAGCAGTGGGGCGACTGCGATCGACCCAGCGCGTCCTGCCGAGATCTATGAAAAGTCCGCTAAGTACAAGCGCTTCGAGACATAATCTTGGGAGGCTCTCCGAGCTTCTGGAAATACCATCCAACCTCTATCGCACACGTCATCCCCGATAAAGTTCTTGGGAGATTACCTAGTGAATGCAGTATCCGTCCTGAAATGGATCGGTTCAAATAGTGTTTTACCCGCCAGTGGCCCTTGCCCCGGGAACAGTCTGAGGAAAGCGATGAGTCCTTCGCTAAGCGGGGGAATGCAGGTCACGTTCGCGAGAATATACGTTCACATTCTGGTCGAACGTTCTGCGTGAATGAAACGACGGGTGTGCATGCCTTTAGTCGCCGATTGGCGCGACTATCCCAGGTCAGACTCTCACGCTACGAAAAGATATGATTTTGGACTCAATGGCAGGAAGCGTGATCCACAACCCCAAACCCAGCCCCTTTGGTCTCATGGATGGTTCTACCAAATCTTGACGGGAGAATGTACCTTTTGACGGTTGTCGAGATGCCAAGCGGTATTCTGGGAGAGTGGCTAGTTATGCCGCAGGGACATCCGGCGGGATGGAATTCGCAAAAGCTGGTTGTGCACCTGGACCAAAGCGCCTACTTTGACACGGTGTTTGGGCGGTCCCTGAGAAAATCGAATCTGGCTGACACCACACAAGCAGAAGTATCTTCGTCAGCGCTTCGGGATTGCGAATGTACTCATAGGTGTACGAACGACTATGCAGCCTTGGTGTGTCATTCTATGCATATCCAGAAAAACACACCATATACGTGGTACTTCAGGTGATGTGGCGGATAAACTAGAGGGACCATCACTCTCCTGTGGTTCTCGCATGTTGCCTGCACATAGGTCTTCAACTGCGCGCGCACCTCGCCTACCATTACGGGGTTCATGTGCATACTTTGGGGTTGGTCCAGCAAATATTGGAATGAATCGGACCGCAGTCGGATTGCATCTTCGGCATGCTGTGGCTTTCACTCAACTCAATCGCAATGAAGTCATTTTCAGAAGCGATCGCTTTGTCAGTTAATCATACCACTACGTCAGTTATGTGTGCCGTCACCAACAAGTCCAACAGTAGCAAATCTAGGCATGATTCGCTCTGGCATACGTAGTTGTGTTTGTTAATATTTGAGCCAATGGGAAGTTCAGATTTTGTGACGTACCGACGGACAGAAGCTTTATTTTTAAGCTTTGTTCTTTTTGAACGTCTTGATTTTTATTTTTGCGTCACGGACATGACGTAACACGCTCAACCTCATCGAGCAGAATTCATTGATTTGCTTGCGAGCTGCAAGAGGGCTGATATCAGTGAGCTTGGGAGGTCCCTCCCTCACCAAGCCCGATGCCACAATATGGTAGGGTGGATGGAACGCACGGGTGCGCTAGGCCATTCACGTGAAATGGATGAGGTCAATCGAAGTTAAAACCCTCCGCTGCTGGGAGGTTCTTGCTACACTTAAGAATTCCAGAAAACACAAGAGAAAGTGAGATTCATAGTCTCGGTCGCAGTCCGAGTCCCATCCTAGCTTTCACCTACCGCTGACGCAGCTGATCGGTGCCTGCAGATCCTTGGCCGACTACCACTTTCCAACAGTCGAGGCATGCACGGTTTCAGCAATACGAACTCGACAAGCGGAGGCATCGCGCTCCAGCTCCTCAGACTATCAGCTCACATGGCGGGAAATGTATTCTCCATGGCGCAGTTTACGCGCTCCGTTTGGCCATTCACCTGCGGGTGATCCGCAGTGGACATCCAGTCTGGTACCGAACGCATTGAAGACGGACATCCAACAATACCCTGCGAAGCGCGTATTCGGACCCGAGGTGATCATCCCCGGCAGGTCATGCTATCAAAAGACCCGATTGATGAACAACAACGCGGTACTCTTTCCGTCCATGGAGTCTGATAGCGTCGCAAAGCAAGGCATCTTAACCAATTAATAAAAACCAAAGTGCTTATGTTATCTACCAACTCCTTGCCAGGGTAGGCACAAATGTATGCTCATGGTCTGTCAGTATTCCAGAGTATAGCCATGCTCATCAGGGCATGTGGCGAGGATTTGACCAGTTTGCACACGCGCTTACCCACTAACACGGTATGGACCGCCAGTGAAGAGCACTCACGAAGCAATAGGTCTTCTTAGGACTGAGGTAGTTGCTCGCGAGAAAATCGTGAGCCTTATAGAGAATAACATACTTGAGGTCCTCGTCGTGGGGCATACCACATGTGGAGTGTCATCCTGGCCTGTGCTGTAATATGGCAGGCTGTTATCTCAAGTATAGCGATGCAGCCACGCGCGCAAGTGGTCAGCAGTTCTGCCTTCGAATCTGTAAACTCACCGCTCCCAAGACCACGGAGCAATGCGATACAGGATTCATTCTATACATGCGCTGGTTGTCATCGACGACACCACCACTGTGAAATAAGATAGTTCATAGCCTGGCGTTCGCGACAGCGCATCGATCAGGACGTCCTTCCTGTCACGCTTCTGTTTGATGTGTTTTTCCTACAGACACCGCTTTTCCTTCGCTTGGAGTGATATAATACCCGCGTATGGGAGTTCTTCTTGCCCCAATGCACTTCCTTTCGCAGAGTAGGAACCCATGGGGCAATTCTCTACGAGAGGTAAGACCACTGTGTCTTAGCATACCATGAAATGTACCCTGGTTACCTTTACAGTAACCTATAATTTGTGGACGAGAATTCCCCTCATATTGCTTTTGACCAAGGATGCGCTGCGCCTACAGCGACTGTATTCTGCCTTTTGTGGACAAGTTTGGAGCTTGTAATGGATGCGGTGCTCAAGTTCACCATGCGTGTAGCAATGTGGTTTCGAAGGAGAGTTAAACCAAAGGTAAATCACTTGGCTTGTGTTCATAATAATTACGATAACGTTGTACTGTAATACAGGTTTTACAGCGACTCATACCATCGCAAATATAACGGCAAAGAACCACAGCCTTCGATGGGAGACGACAGCTGCACTTTAAAAAGACAAAAGGTCTGCAGCATTTAATTTCTGAACATTTGGGTGGTTATGCTAACTAGTATCGATATGCGCAACAGAATCCGGTTGTGGACACGCTGCAATCGACGCCAAAAGGATGGAGTCAGGGCGGTTTCGTGCCACTAGCTCAAACTGCGATGGCATCGCTAGAGGAACCACCATCCCTGAGCTCTGTGGTGGTTTCCTCCGGCGATTTCGTTGAAATGTCGCCTCTTGCTCGATTAGCTACCCCTTCGGCTGGTTCTCAAGATGTATCATCGCAGGGGCATCGCAAAAATCCTGCTACCATTTCCTCAGACCCCCTCGTACGATACGGGCTACATTGGCATCTCAAACGGTAGCTTTTGAAAGTGATGGTGTGCCGGTAGGAATTCGTCATTTCCGCCCCCTTGACGCAACGGAAGAATTGTGGAAATACACCCACTAACTCGAAACACCAAGGCACAAGACACATGGATCTCAAGTAAAGTCATACAGCAGCTTGTGCTTATTGTGCTTGGAACAAGCGCATGGCTCGCAAGCTCAAACAAAAAGATCGGCCCCACACGATGGGAGAAAGCACTGTGCAGCATAAGCAACACTTTGAATGAAAAGATGCACATGGAGCGAATGCACCGCAATCACAAGTACACAATTGCAATACTGGCGAAAAAATACAAGAGATCGTGCCAAAAGTTGGTGAATAATGAGTGCAGGATCGACGTGATGCTGAAGAAAGCTACTGCCCCCAACCTAAGCGCGGACCGCTCGAAAATGCATCAGCGGATATGGTAAATCACCAAATTTCGAAGTGGGTGTCAAGCGAAGGTAGGGTCCCTGAATTAGCTGGATCCGTATTGTCTTTTGTTTTAACAATGCCCGCGAACAGGTCTTCCCTACAGCGTTTGCTCCTCAGCATCTTTTTCAGAATTGATTCAGACTGCAACAAGAAACCCGGACTTTACCGTGCTGAGTCGTGAGCGCCACTACAATATTATGGACGCCTCCTTCAAAGTGTTTTGCAAACTTCTCACAAAACTCAACAAAAAGAGCATTCAGTTCTTGGTGGAATGCAATTTCTGAACGTCATGCATGATGTCTGGACAAGCAACGCGAAGGATAGCGTCATTGGAGCTTCTATCACTTTTATTAATCAAACATGGGCATTTCGACATATTGAGGTAATGGCTGTAGTGCACAATGATGGCCATTCTGCTCTGCAAGTTGCAACAATTATGAAGAATACACTGGTCGAGAGGTATGGACTTGACGTCGATAAGTATGCCAAGTTCATGATGTCCGACACGACTCCCTCAGCAAAAAACGTGGCCTCATACTTTTAAACCACACAAGAGGATTGCGATATGCACTTATTCAATTTATGCATTGGCTACGCGTTGGGGCTCAAGGACAACACTGAAACATCGGAGATGTGGGACCCGGTTGCAGAAGAATTCGTTAAAAAAACAATTGTCACCACTCCAGGCAAGCCTTTGCCAGGAGACGGTGATGTGATCCGCAAGCTTCGGGATTTACACTACTATTTTCTTAGCAGCGGGAGGCGCATGGACGCTCTGAAAAAGTTCAGGAGGCATTGTTCTTATCGAGCATTGCCCCATTGCGAGACGTGAATGTTCTTGTTGCGTCAGCCTGTCGTCTTTTAAGACGATCTATATTTAACTTCGCGGCTTTCAAGGCATATTTTCAAACAAAGCGTGGTGAAAATGTGTTCACTGCTATCAGTGAAGGTAATTGGAGATTAATGTCTGGGCTAGAGGCTGTCACGCGTTACATTTCAGGACTTGCACTTGTGGAGACTCAGCGGGAAAATACCGCGGCATCCTTCATGGTATTGTGCCGACAGTTTGCTAAGTGTTTGCTGCAGACTAACATATACTATGTTTTATCTCGTGACCCACCTGCATCGCCTACAATAACTGAAGCTTTGCACCACCGAAGACCTGTGAATTGTCAAATTTCACCTCTACTGGTCAGAGATGCATCGACCGATTAAAATGCCAGCTACGCCTACGCTTTCCCTCCCTGAGCGTTGAAAGTATTATTTCTCTTCTACTTGACCCACGCTGTAAGCGGAATATTGATAAGATTATCGACGCGGAGGACAACGAAGAAAAACAAAGAAACCAAACCTTAAAATCTGCAGCCATGAGGCTATTTCAGTCGGAGCATCGAGAAGTTTACTACAAACTACGCCATCAGGACCCTAAAACCACTGGAAAAGTGGTTTCCGGTCGTTCACTCCCCATCGCCCAACCTTCAAATTGTCATGATCCATTTGCAAGTATTCGAAAACGTTTCGGAGTCACTGTTCCTGCTACGACGCAATGCGTATTCAATGATGACGTTCAGGGCAATGAGGCCGATGCCGGATTGACGCGGTGGTTCAATTTAAATCCGTCCTGGGATGAGGTCGCCTTACGTCAACAAGCTGATGCCCAACTAGAACCAGCAAAAGAGAAAAAGCTGCGAACAGATTTTGCTAGCAAGATGACTGTTACTGCTGAAGACGGTAGCAGGGAATGGGACTTGCTGGGTGTGATTGAAAATGTAGACGTTCTCAAGTGGTTTAACGAAACCGGCGAAAGGGATTTCCCTCGATAGCTATCATGGCTCGGATACATCTGGGAAGAGTGCCATCATCAGCATTTCAAGAGAGGGTTTTCTCGACTGGCGGTATTATGCTGGGGCCGCGTCGAACGAAACGTCCAGCGAAAGAGCGGAAAAGCAGCTTTTACTCAGACATAACAAGAGCGAAATTGTGAAGATGGGAAGTTTGGAACGTATCTCGTGATTACAATCAAGTTGCTGTCGCTATCTTCATCAAAATAAGTGCTGTTTGCCACTATATATTGGTGGTGTCCATGTATTATAGCTGTATGTTTCCGTTGCTGGAGTTTCATTACACTCCCTCGGGCATGGACAGCAATAATATATCTTCGTATTTTGTCAAGTACTTGCTGCCATGTGCGATGCAAATGCTAGCAATCCTGTACGTGTTTTCGAATTCTAGAAGGAATCTTATTCGAGTACGAGCATTGGGAATTCTTGTTCTAGTCTGACCAGCAACAGCCCGAAGCGCAAGCGGCAACGTTTGATTGACGTAGAGTATATTCTTTACTCAAAATGACTGCAGTTTTGGATTTTTTAACATCTGCTCAAGACGTGCCGCTGCTTAAAAGCCTTCAAGCGCTACGGTTGAAGCAGAACCCGTTTCTCATCTGACACTCCCCAGCGTTTGCTCTTCAGTTGCTAGGTAATTGGGATGACGATTTAAGAGTACTGAGCGCATCGAAAGTGCGGCTTCGTGAGCAGCATCGATGACGTTGCCTGCTAGCTGAAAATATTGCGGCTACTGCAGAGAATCACGGCAGCAAATCGATTACTGCTGTAATGCCGCTTCAAGCAAATCAATTAAAGCCTCAAACTTCCCCTGCCCAAAGCGGAGATAAGAAGAGCAATATTCTCGATGCGGTCGTTGTTGCAGCCAAAGCTCGCGAGAATGCCATACGCGAGGATATTGCGGGTGTCACGAACTGGTTACTCAAGCTGAACACGACGAACTCGCGGCATTGCAAGAGCGACTGCAAGATGTAATTCTACCAGAAAACGCCGTCAATTGCAGAACCGGATCGGCAGAGTCGTTAACAACTCAAGTTCCGCACACGAACGAACTTAAAACGCAAAAAAGCTATATGCCGTGGAGCCAAAGACCGTCGTCTATCAAGCAGTGACTAGACTCGTGCTCGATCGTTTTTGCAATGCAACTTGCGGACCCCTGTAAATGCCTCTGCTCGCTCCATTTTATCTAACGGCAGCGCTTCAAAAACAGGCAGAAATCCAACTCGTTCCTTGTTGCTCCGTTGTTCGCCGTTGATGCATCATCCGATGGAAGACCTGGGGTGTCCTCGACAAAGGATTCATGAAACCTTGTCCAGTGTGATTTCTCTACGTGAATATCTACTGCCGGTAATTCATGCTGTGATAGTACGAATGTGCTTCGGAGACCTCACAGTCGGTTCACGACTATACTTCCTCAGAGAACTAATGTGACGTAACCGACGTCAGTTGTTCACGACCGCGACGAGGCTGTCAATGATCACAACTGTTGTTTGCTTAGGAGAGGAAGCATCAAAGATTACTACCAAAGAACTGGCCACCAGAGCAGCTAGCAGATAGAAGTCTCTCTGGAAACAACTTGTTTTCAGAGAGACTTCTATCTCTAGTGATGTTAAATCGATCCAATCGAATTGATCGGTTGTCCCGTTTGACCAATCGGAATCGATCGGATTGTGAGTGGGCAAAATCCGATCGATTCCGATCGATTCCGATCGATTTCGATCGATTTTCGACTGATCGATATTCATTTTTCGCAGGAATCCCCCAGAAACGAATTTATTTGTCCTTCTCTAAAGCGAGGTATATCAATACATAAAATACACGACTGATCTCGTATTGGTAGAAACTTGGCAATTTTCACCAATAGTTAGCTGTACTTGTCTAGCTTCATGCTAAATTGTTGATATCAAGAACCGGAGAGGTAATGAAAGGACGCTCTGGAGAACGAGCGTGCTGGGTGCAGCGATGCCTGCTGCCGTGACGGCGTCAGGCGCTACGACTACGGCTGCTTTGAGCGGCGGTGAAGGAGAGGCGTTGACGGTGTTGGGAGCTGCGGGAAATGCCGCGACGCACAGCCTGTACATGCGCCAAGCGCGCGAGGGCAGCATCAGCGAGTCGATGATGTTCTCTGCTGACGTCGATGCGGCTACATAGGAGATCCAGCGCATTTGCACGGTGCGTCGACGGACGAGGCTGCGTTGGCGGCTCTACTGCTGTCGAAGACAGCGGAGCAGCGCTACCTGATCCGGTGGCGCTACCGCATTCTGTACAAGCAGAGCTTGACGGTGTAGTGATGAGCACGAGCGACTATGGCGTGCTGCTGAAGATGCTGTTGATTCCACTGGAGCACGCGGAGGCAGAGATTCTCCGTGAGGCGACGAAAGGCCTGGGCACAACGGAGGAGGGGATCTATCCGGTGGTAATGGCTCGCTCGAACGCGGAGGTCGCTCTGCTGAAGAAGACGTCCAGGAGAAGTATGACGCTGCTGTCGAACCTGGCCATGGGCATGTGGTTCTTCTTCCTCTCGGCCATCGGACGCAACGGCGACATCGCGACTCCGATGGGCATGGTGTCGGTGCTGATCTTCGTCATCTTCGCTGGCTTCATCGTGACCAAGAGCCAAATCCCGGACTACCTCATCTGGGCGCACTGGATCAGCCCCATGACGTGGAGTCTCAAGGCTCTCGCCATCAACCAGTACCGCTCCGGCCCGATGGACGTATGTGTGTACGACGGCGTCGACTACTGCACGGACTACGGCATGAAGATGGGCGAGTACTACCTGGACCTGTTCGGCATGGACACGGAGAAGGAGTGGATCATGTACGGTGTCATCTACACGGCGGCGATGTACGTTGCGTTCGTGTTCCTGTCGTACCCGGCCCTGGAGTACATTCGCTACAAAGTGCCGGAGAACGTCGACGTGTCGGAGAAGACGATCGAGAACGACTCGTACGCTATGCTGGAGACACCCAAGAAGAAGAGAGCATCTCACACGGACGACTACGTCGTAGAGGTGGACAACCGCGAGAAGAACTTCACGCCGGTGACCGTGGCGTTCCAGGACATCTGGTACTCGGTCCCGGACCCGAAGAACCCGAAGGAGTCGCTCGACCTGCTCAAGGGCATCAACGGCTTTGCTGTCCCCGGATCGATCACCGGGCTCATGGGGTCCTCGGGAGCCGGTAAGAAACACTCATGGACGTGATCGCGGGGCGTAAGACTAGCAGCAAGATCGAAGGCAAGATCATGCTGATCGGCTACGAGGCCAACGACCTGGCCATCCGTCGATGCACGGGCTACTGCGAGCAGATGGACGTGCACTCGGAGGCTGCTACGATCCGCGAGGCGCTGACGTTCAGCTCGTTCCTCCGCCAGGACGCGTCGATCCCCAACTCGAAGAAGTACGACTCGGTGGACGAGTGCATTGAGCTGCTCGGCCTGGAGGACATCGCCGACCAGATCATCCGCGGCAGCTCCGTGGAGCAGATGAAGCGTCTGACCGTCGGTGTGGAGCTGGCTGCTCAGCCAAGTGTGATCTTCCTGGACGAGCCGACGAGTGGTCTGGATGCTCGCTCGGCCAAGCTCATCATGGACGGTGTGGGCAAGGTGGCCGACTCTGGCCGCACGATCATCTGCACGATCCACCAGCCGTCGTCGGAGGTGTTCTACCTGTTCGACAGCCTGCTGCTGCTCAAGCGCGGCGGCGAGACCGTGTTCTACGGGAACCTGGGCGAGAGCTGCCGCAACCTGGTCGACTACTTCGAGAACATCCCCGGCGTGGCGCCGCTGCCGAAGGGCTACAACCCGGCCACGTGGATGCTGGAGTGCATTGGTGCGGGTGTGAACAACGGCGCCGCCCAGCAAGTCAACTTCGTCGACTACTTCAACAGGAGCTCGTACCGCCAGGTGCTGGACGCCGAGATGGCCAAGGAGGGCGTGACGGTACCGTCGCCCGGCCTCCCCGAGATGGTGTTCGCCAAGAAGCGCGCGGCGACGTCTCTGACACAGATGAAGTTCGTGGTGGGCCGCTTCTTCACCATGCACTGGCGCACGCCGACCTACAACTTGACGCGTATGATCATGGCCGTGTTCCTGGCGCTACTCTTCGGCGTCGTGTTCGTCGACCCCAGCTACGACTCGTACGCAGGGCTGAACTCGGGCGTCGGCATGGTGTACATGGCGTCGCTCTTCTTGGCGATGACGGCGTTCCAGAGCGTGCTGCCGCTCTCGTCCTCGAAGCGCGCCTTGTACTACCGCGAGCGCGCGTCGCAGACGTACAACGCCTTCTGGTGCTTCGTGGGCTCGACGCTGGCGGAGATCCCGTACTGCTTCATGAGTGGCGCGCTGTTTACGGTCATCTTCTACCCGATGGTGGGCTTTACGGACGTCGGCGTCGGCATCGTGTTCTGGCTGGCGGCCTCGCTCAGCGTGCTCATGCAAGTGTACATGGGGCAGATGTTCGCGTACGCCATGCCGTCGGAAGAGGTGGCGGCCATCATAGTTCGCCTCGATCGCGCTGATGGGCTGAGCAAACAGGGGTGCTATTGTCGGTTTAGCTGCTGGGCCTTCGTGCGTTGCTTGGGTTGATCTGGCTGTTGATGAGAATCCGGTCGTTGACGCTTGGCCCTAAGCGCGTAGGTCCTGGCGAGTTGAACTTGATGTAGTATCCTTGCTGATCTCATCAACGTACCAAACAGAAGAATACTTCGAACAACGCAGAAAACAATTGCTGGTACGCACGGAAAAATAGGATCGGTTCATCCAGTTGTTAACGATTGGTTTCTGTTCTTGATAAACAGTCAGAAGATTGGCAACCAGGATCTCCAAGGCCGAGTTCAACTCGATGCACTACAGCGCGAAGCAGGCACACGCTAGCCGATTCTTTGCAGATCAAGTCTCCACCGATGGCTATGGCGCCAGCGTGCTGCTCACGAGACCGAAAACCGCTTGATCACACCAATCACTGCCCGCGACCCGTTTGAATTGGCTCTCAAGCGCCTACCAGCCAACTACGCTCCAGACGTGATGATCGGCATCTACCCCGGTATGAGGACGCTTTGCACTGCGATCGGCGTCGGTCGGCTTCCACGGCAACGCGAGCAGATTGACGTGCACTTGGACGCGTCGACGATCCGCGAGAAGCAGATAAAACTCCTGACGATCGGCGTGAAGGCGTGAGCCATTTTCAGGGGAGCCATGGGTGGTCGAGCAGCCGAGCGTGTTGTTTCTGGGCAGTTTGTCGGGACACCCACTCGAATCATGGACGGGTGTCGGCAAGATGGCCAATACGGACTGTGTGCTCGGTTCAACAGCCTTCGTTAGAAGGGCATTCCTGCTTGGTGTTTCCGAAGATGGTTCTCAAAGAAACATTTCGCTCTGTTACGAAGATGTGAGTCTCGCAGCGGATGTTGCCTGCGTGTTTAGTTTTGGCAATTTTCTCGCTCCTGGTAACAAAGTGGAAAGTTGAGCGCTGATGAACAACATGCGGGTTAATATCGATCGGTCAAAGTTATACAGTGCGTTGCTTCACGATGACGAACTACCGGGATGCTGCAGCGACTGCGGCGAGACTGGCGAAACATGAATTACGTCCCCGTTACGTGTGATTCTGGAAACTGGAGCTATTCATCTTCATTGGAGTCTTCAGAGCGAGACAGCTTTTCAGTGGCTTTATTGAACTTCAGAAACGACTGAGCTTCAGAGACGGCTTGAACAACATCGTCGCCAAGCCGAGCACGGCGAACGCTCACAATGGACCCAGCAGCAGAAAAAGCTTGCTCGCTGAGAACAGAAGTTGCCATCACTGCAAGGTAATCACGTGCCATCATTTGAATGCGAGGAAACCCTTCCAGGTTCCGCATCCACTTGCAAACTTCTCTGCTCTTTGTTTTCCCGTGCATGGATATATCTCGATGGGGAAGCCACCGATCAAGTTCACTGGAAAATGGTTCATTACTTGTTGTTGCGGGCTCACCAACCCCAAACGACACGTCGATTAAATTGGTGAGTGCCTTGTCGAGTTCGTGGTCTTGCTCTTCCTGCTGATTCACTTGTGGAGCAAGCGATTCGCGTTGCTGTGCCTCGTGAAGGGACCGGTAGTTTGCTTCATACTCCTCCAGGACGAGCTGCCTAAAGGGCTCCATATCTACTCCTGCACTTTGCAGCAGCAGTTTTGCTCTGGGATCCATCATTGCTGCAATTTGTGCCTCGCGGGATTTCACAGCTTCTTTATATTCATCCAGCTTCGCCTTGAATGCCGTGGCAAAGTCAACGGTGTAGTGCGATGTGGTCGAATCGACAGTTCTCGTCGCGTGTTTGGAGATCATATCGAGCACTACAACTGCCATACCAAACGTAGGATAGTTTTTCCCGGACATCATGGTTGTAGCAGCTTTTACCGGCGTCAAGAAACGATAGAATTGGCCAAGTGCATCCCACGTAGCTTCGGTAAACTCAGCTGCAAGGCGGCTATCGGGTGCAATCTTGAATTCCGTGTATCCGGCGTGACGGCCGCGTATTCTGCGCTGCAATTCTTCGACAGGCTGCCGGAGTTTGATGGCGGTGGACACCATTTCCCACGTGCTGTTCCACCGCGTCACGCAGTCGAGCTCAGGCTGACGAAATGGGACTTGCAGGACTTTGCACAGTAGCACCAGGGCTTCACCAACGATGGAGACTCGGATATCTTTTTCATAATGTCACGAACTCTACCAATACTGCTTTCAACAAAAGGGCATTGCTGGAGCCCTGTTTTAACGGCGAGTTGGAGCACGTGAGCCAAGCAGTGTACTTGGTAAACCACAGGAGTCTCCGTGATATTTGTGTCAGCTGAATTATCCATGGAAGCAGATGACGCGATGGACGATTCTAAATGATGTCGTAAGTGCGCCGGAAGATTGTTGTTGATAGAGTCGATCATGGTGCCGTTGTTGGCAGCGTTATCTGTTGTAATTGCCCAGAGAGACTTTAGAATTTTATTGTCCATTGCATTGATCACGTCGAAGAGATGATCCGCCAAACGAACACCAGTATGTGGATATTCTACACGTTGAAACCCTAAAATAACGGAGCGCATGTTCCATTTCACGTCCATCCAGTGTATAGTCACCACCATGTAACCGCGGTTTGCCGCAGATGTCCACATATCAGTAGTGATACTAGTACGGCAGTCTCCAATCTCCTCCACCATTGTTTTCCTTACAAGCTCTTTTTCAATTTCCATTTCACAAGCACATGTCGTCGGACTGTTTGTCGAACAGGAACATTGTACGTTGGCTGCAACGTGTTACAGAAAGCAATAAACGTTTTTTGACCCACAACTGAAAACGGCTGCGAGTTTTCAATGATCCAGTCAACCAGAGCACTGTCAGCGTCTGCTTTTGAAAATGCGCCATCCGTGCGCTGCTTCACGCATCTTTCGAAGTAGCACAAAAGATCTGATTGCTGAGAGGAGTTAGAGCTGTTAGCACCACTGTATTCACGGCTGTGATATTTTTCCATACGCCTACTCCACGTGGTATGAGCCACAGAGTTCCAGATTTGTGTTTTCGCCTCACGAGTGCAGGACTTGCACGAATATGTGCCATCCCTATGATCTTCAATAAACTCCCAAATGGGTGACCGTTTTTCTGATCACTTGACGTCGACGTTGATGTCGACGCCGCCGCTGACTCAAACGCTGACGCTGACGCTGACACTGACACCGATGCTGCTGCTGACGCTGCTGCTGACGCTTCCTCAGCGTTTGCCTCTGTCTGGGCTACTGTGTCCAGCTCCATGCTGCTGGAATCCCTGTCCATCGTTAGAGCCTCTGCAGTGGATCCGTAGAAGTGGGGAGGGGGAGAGCTAGCTTATCCGTATCCGGATATACTCTTAATTTCGATCAATCGAAAACGATTTGAGACGAAATCGATCGGAATCAATCGGAATCGATCGATTTGATCGCTTGGATTGTTATTGTTAGTCCTCTTATATCTGCTGAAATAAATCATTTGCTTGCAGCAAATATATATCAAGTATTGCAGGTGATTGCTCAATTGATGGGATCGATCGTGAGTCGAATCAGCCCGTCGATCAATCGATCAGCGATCAGATTCCGTGCAATCGGAATCAGCTCACGAGGTCCGATCAAAACGATTAAATTTTTACATCCCTTACATATCTTGTACAATTTCAAGGTCTTCTTCATCATGTCTCGATCAGTAGAACCTGACTCTCGCAAGGACTCGACACGGTTTACGCAGCCGACATACTTCGCAATGGACTTTTGCATCTGTCCGAAATGTGCTTGCAGACTAGTCCAGGCCCGTGGAGCAAGCCTTCCCTGTTCTATCGCGTCAGCGATGGGTTCTGATCTCTCCATAGCGTCCTTCACTCGCATCCACATCGTCTCGGCCGTCTGGTTGATTCCGACCGACGGATCGGTAGACACATGGATGTAGGCTCTGGATAGCTCCAGATTCTCTACAGCGTGATAGTTCTTTCCCTGGGTGCCTTCTCGCGTGTAGGCATTGCGCTGGTGCCTGTGATTGGTGTCGCCTTGTGTTTGTCTTCGACCAACAGCCACCTATTTTGCCGCTACATTTGGCGGAAAGATCGCCGGGGATTGTCGTCGACTACATCTAGTTTGCCTTTTATCAGACGGGTGCGAGTCACGAAAACAACTTCGAGGCTATCAAATAGCCAAACATGACTTTTGGTCGGCGTTTTGTAGCAACCGGTGGGAATGCTCAAAAACAACAATGCACTTTTCAATTTACCGCCACCGGAGTAATACCAACAACTTCGTGACAACTAAATCCTACCATCCAAACTGCGTTCGTCCGGAATGCCAGGATATCGAAACGGGTGGGTCCGCTCTGTGTGGTGCTGATCTCCATCAAGATCCCAGAGGAGACGTACGTCCCGCCGGCAGACCACGGCTTCCTCCAAACCGTGCAGGACCAGTGCCGCGCGCTGGGATCCGTCATTGTGGACCCGATCTGCTGGCGCCCCGTGCTGTGGATCTTCCTATCGAATGCGCTGCCTCCCAGTGTGGGCGAGGCGATGTTCAGCTTCAAGACGGTGGAGCTGGGCTTCTCCAAGTCCTTCCTGGGCTATATCTCGACCGTCGGCAGCTTCACGCTGCTGGGCACCACCGCGCTCTACAACGCCCGCTTCAGCGACATGCCCTTCCGCCGCATGTTCTTCCGCATCCAGCTGGCGTCGGCCTGCGTCTCGTTCGCCGAGTTTGTGCTCGTCTCGCGGCTGAACGTCGCCTTCGGCATTGGCGACCAATTCTTCATCTTTGGCGACGAGATCCTCTCGGACGTGGTCGCTCGCCTCAAGCACATGCCGTCTCTCGTGCTGTGCGCCAAGATCTGTCCACCGGGCATCGAAGGCACCATGTTTGCGCTGCTCATGTGTACGAACGGACTTGTGAGCTTGATGGAAAGTTGAGAACTGAGTTTCTTTAGTGTGTTAACCTCGCAGGCGTTGCTCTTCGACCTCCCTGGCTGCTTGGAGCGCTTGTGCCAGGTTCAGTTGAACGAGGCACTCGCGATTAGCGCTGTAGGCCTTCACGGACAGGTTTGGACTGCCGAATGCGCAGAACAGCGCGTCCACGATAACCAACTTGAGGTGCATCGTATAACTTCCTAGGTGGTAGCACAGAATCCCTGCTTGGAGGAGCTGTTGCAGGGATCTTAGTGCGTCAGCGCTACTGCTGGCCCATACTTTATCGTACACGAGGCACACTTGGACCTTCCGCTTGTGCAGCTGCACAAGCGCTTCGGCGGATGTGGGTAGTGTGAAGGCATACATTGCTACCCATACTCGCGACGAAGCGCCTGTTACCTTGCTCAACAGCATTGCGGCGTCGGCGGCCGTGGCTTGGGAGAAGACTACGGTGGAGAGCTTCGCCAGGATTATCTCTGCCCTCCACCGTAGTCTTGAGCAAGTGGATGGATTGATCCCCAGCACGCGCTCGTGGCCCATTGAGTACAGCACTCCGAGAAGTAGGGTATTGAGGTGCATTGAAACTGCGGGTTTCAACACCGCGCGGTCTGGTGCCACACAGGACTCGATCGACGTCGCTGATGGCATCAATGGCAGGGACGACAGCATTGCTGCGGAACACCAGCACTAATACCTCCATCCAGCAGGGCGTAAATCCTTGGTCGGCTGTTCACCAACCGTGTTGTCGTCTTAGTACGCTACGCCAGAAGCTGCGAGCCAAGACTTGTCAGCTTGCTGTCCAAACAATCTTGCAAAACACCATAGGGGCTGCGAAGTATGGGTATCGCCTCGTTGAGCGGCGAGCCGCCTCGTCCAAAACTTTGTGCGAAGTCATCGCAGCCACGGTCGATGCGTTGTTGACGGTTGGTCGGCGCTAGGCTATCCGAGTTCGACGCCCGCATCCCGGAGACAGTCGATTATATAGACCCCACCCCTCCAACACGCTGGCAACGCCGTGCAGGGACAATGGCCACACCTGAGACGGCGATGACTGTGAAGACGCGTACCATGGCAGGGCTAGCGTTGGCAGTAACAATTGATAACGATATAGTTTGAAGAAATGGCCAAGCTGCTCACGCTATTCGCAGTACTGAACTAATGCATTTGTAGGCAAATAATGGTTGTTCGCCTCGCCCGGAGGAGCGTTGTTGGTCATGCCATGTGGACATTGATGTCCCCACAAGTTTTACGTTGCGCATCTAAATTTTACGACCGAAATATTTAGCTTCGCCAATAATTTTCACAGCAGGAAGATGGCGACTGGGCCGCGGTCGGAAGACCGCCACCGCTCGCGACGTGAGCGCTCCCGCTCGGCCTCGCGCTCACACAGGTCGCGTCGACACTCGTCCAGAAGAAGGAGCCCCAGTCGCAGTCGTAGTCGCAGTCGGGAGCGGTCCAGACGCTCGCGCCGCCATAGCCATCGCCACCGGTCTCGCTCTCGCTCCAGAGAGCGCCACAAGCGCCGCAGACGTGAGGAGAAGCGAGAACGCTCCCACTCAGACGTCAAGAAGGAGGAGAAAACAGTGGAGCAGGTGAAGACGGAGACGGAGAGCTCGCAGGAGTCCAAGCAGAGCGAGGCTAGGACAGAGAAGGAAGATGTCGCTATGGAGGCGGCGGAGGGTGCCCAGTTGATGCCCGAGATGCACAAAGTTGCAGTAAAAGTGAGGGCAGAAGTGGAGAGTCAGAAGGAGGCTGTGGAGAAGGAGAAAACGCCTAAGAAGAAGGCGCTGGATGTGAGTTCCATCAAGCAGGACATTCTGAAGGCACTGGCCGAGGCGAGGAGCACGATCGCGGGGATTAAGCAAAAGGAGGTGAAAAACACTGAGACTGAAGAAACCACTAAAGAGGAGGAGACCCGAAAGGAGGAAGCTGGTAGTGAAGAGGAGACAGTGATGGAGCAAGAGCAAGAGCAGGAGGTGGTGGAGTCGCCTAAGAGACAAGAGGTCCCAGAAGTGACGAAGAAGAGCGAGCCAGCTCCTGCTGCTGCTGACGAGTTCGACATGTTCTCGATGGCAGCACTAGACGACCACGACGACGCCATGGACGGCAGCGCCGGTGTTGCTGCCATCACAGTGAGCGAAGTGTCGCTGCAGTCCAATTGCGACGACGCTGACGGATACTACTCCACTACGATTGGGGAAGTGCTTGACGGGAAGTACCGCGTGCTCGGAAATGTCGGCAAGGGAGTTTTCTCCACAGTGTTACGCTGCCAGTGTCTAACTCCGTTGAAAACGGCAGGTGGCGGGAACCTGAGCGTCGTCGCCGTCAAGCTCATCCGCAACAACGACGTCATGCGCGATGCTGCACAGACCGAATTGAAGCTCCTGAAAGAGCTGGGCGAGCGTGATCCTCGCGACAAGAAACACTGCATCAGACTGCTGGACTCGTTTCAACACCGAAACCACGTCGCGATGGTGTTCGAGCCCATGCAGATGAACGTCCGCGAGGCCATGAAGAAGTTCGGTGGCAAAGGTGGCATTTCCATCCAAGCTGTGCGCGTCTTCAGTAAGCATCTGCTCATTGCGCTCAACCACTTGGAGTCCTCCAAAGTGATTCACGCTGGTAAGTGCTTTGGGTATTAAACGTGGGTTAATTGTTTTGATAGCTGACGTATGCATACTCTGCAGACATTAAACCGGACAACATCCTTCTGGACGAGAAGCAAACGACCGTCAAACTGTGTGACTTTGGCTCGGCATTTAAAGCTGAGGCCGGGAACCAGGACCCGACCCCGTACCTGGTTAGCCGTTTTTACCGGGCGCCAGAGATCGTGCTGGGTCTTGCCTACGATAAAGCGGTAGATATGTGGTCTGTCGGTTGCTGTTTGTATGAAATGTTCACGGGGAAAGTTATGTTTCCAGGCAGCACCAACAACGAAATGCTGAAGCTCTTCATGGAGCTCAAGGGAAGATCCCCAACAAACTCATCAAAAAGCACCGCCAGGCTTACATCGACCAGTTCGAAATGGAGCCGCATTTCACAGAAGACCTCAAGTTCTGCAGCCGAGAGAGCGACCGCGTCACTGGTAAATAATGCGACTACCGCATTAGTATGAGTATATTGCTAACCATGCACTTCTGTGTTGTTTGGGATGTGTGCTTGTTGTAGGTAAACCAATCTTGCGTCTGCTCGATACGATTAAGACTAAAACCGACCTCGCCGGTAGTCTTATGACTGCGAAAAGTGCGTCAGACGACCGGAAGCAAGTTCTGGAGCTCAGAAGTCTCCTGGACCGGATGTTCACGCTGGACCCGGTCAAGCGCATTTCCGTTAGAGATGCGCTCGCGCACCCGTTCGTGAAAGGCTGAGGACTCATTTGTGGCCCCGTGGTCTCTTATGGTAAAGCCACATGCACAGATTTCTTTCTTGGCCAAGTGTGTTCACTCACGCTTGTTCTTTTTCTCTGCAACGTGACCAATTTGAATGGCAACATGGTTTCTGACCAATGTTTGTTTTCCCATGCTGTAGTACTTTGCTTTACTGTACTGTTAGTTGGGCCGCGACAGTGTATTGTGGGGGCGACTCGAACAGCAACTATGGACTCTGTTCATCGTATGAAGCATAGTGAGAACGGTGTCATACCAGTTAAGTCAACGCGAAGCAGCTGCCGAATGCAATCAACGACATCGATGGCCTGGAGAACAGAAGAAGGTGGCGAACCGACAACGATGGTGGTGATTGTAATTGCCATGTGATGCTGTTATCCTGCAAGCATTGCCATCCAGACAGGAACTTCGTGATCGACTCTAGTACGTCGACCCGAAGTCGCCCGAGCGAATGTTCATGAACTTGACAGCTGCATTGGGACTCTCGGCAAAGATGTCGTCCGGACTGCCACCAGGATTCGGGCACCTGCCGCGCAACTTACCAGGCTTGGTCAAGTCGTCGCCTTTCGAGTAGCTGTCCAGCCACGTCATGTTGGAGCCGCTGTCTGCCCAAACACTCATCACCAGCGTCATGCCGCCGACCATGTCCTTGCCGAGTTGCGCGAGTCCGCCCATGACGTACGGGTGTTCCTCAAAGAAGCTCTTGGTCGCGTTGCACATCTTGTCGCTGATGGAGTTCGTGCCATTGAGTGGCTTCCACGTGCTTTTCGCGTTGTCCACCACACGGTCGTCTTGCTTGTACAGACGCCGGATCTCCACCAGCTCACCCGTGTCAGTGTTGTCGTCCGTCACAAACTGTGTGATGACCGAGAACGGACGAGTCGTGTCGATGTCGTACTTCTTGCCGGGGCCGTAAAACGATTGAGCTCCCATGCGGAACGGATTGAAATCGCAGCCGTCCATATCGCACCAACCTGAAAAGTGCGTTTCTTTTGTGGATCCGCAGTCTTTGGCATCCAGGCATCTCTGCTGGCCATCGACTGAGCACGGGTGTGTTGTGTAGGCCGTGGACATGCTGTTGGCCTCCCAAATGTCCATCTCGGCGCAGCAGGAGCCGTACATGTTGTCCGGATTGCTCTCGCCGTTGATGAAACGAACGCCGTGTTGGCACTGGGCATCGCAGTACCCCGTGCCGTACGCCGCTCCAGCGGTGTTTGCTGGGAAGCGGGAGGATCCTCCGTCAGCGTCCATCTTGACGAAATACAGCGCTCCGTTGGACCCGCATGGCAGCGTCGACATATCCACATCGAAGGTGAACTCTTGGTTGAGCAGCTGGAACTGCTTGTACTTCTTTCCCGAGTCGTCCAGCATGTACACACGCGAGCCATTCCAAACGCGTGTTTTCAGGTTCAGGGTCAGCTCGTCGCCGGTGGTAATGATGCTGTGGTTGGTCTTGTACAGCGCGCCTTGGAGCGCACACACCTTGCCGCATTCCTCGGGTGTCAAGCACGCCGCCGAATTCCATTTGCCCCCATCGTAACAGAGCTCGCCTGAACCAACCGCGGTGATTCTGCGCCGGTTCACGTCGATGACCACGGACGAGTTTTCCGTCACACACTTGACCACTTTTGCTTGTTCGAGCACGTTGACTGCCGTCGTGCAGACCTGCGACGGTAGTGAGGGTGCTCCTCCGGTACTTGAGTACCAGCTTGTTGCGCCGTGGAGGGAGCTGCCAGTATGAAAATTCCGATGCTGGCGAGTCCGATGGCGGTCCTTAAGAGGTGCATGGTGTACCAAGGCTCCAACGGAGGGAAAGGAAGCTGCTGTGCCAGGAGCGCGGAAATCGGGAAGTGGGGGCTGTTGGTAACGAGAAAGCCATGTTGTCACAAACGTTTGGCGTGACGCAAGTGTGCTAACCTAACGGGATTAACGCATCGGTTCCGATCGTTCCAAAGATCCGATCCCGAATGATCTCCGTAAAGTAGACAACGAAGCAACGAAAATGAATGACTACGCCAAGTTTGCGATCCATGATTGCGTGGAGATCGAGAAGAAGAAAGACGTTGAGGAAAGAAGAAAGGCGTTGATTTGCGTTGGAGATCGAGCACGAGGTGGCAATCGATAAACCGGAACGAATGCGGGTTTTTCGCAAAATGGAGAGCTTTCGTGAAACGATTCGCAATTGGGGTTCGTTGACGCAAAATGAGGAGCAGCTCTACCGACACTGCTAGCTCGCGATAGACTACAAGTGCTGCTGGTTGTCACTCCTTACTTCGACGGACAGCTCCTATTGTGGCCTGGCTGACCTCAATTGGTGCATGTACACGTCATCTTCACCTTTCCTACGTGAGTTGTCTAGCTCTGTAGGCTTCTCCTCGCTTGACATCATCACCCCATATACGCTTGAAGTGCTCGACGATCACGTTTCCACTGATCTGCGGGACACTAGCAACTTAGGAGCGTAGTGAGTTCGTCCTCTCGAAGCTGGGAAGCGGTTAGTGCTGAGCGGCTAATGCACATGTTGTGCACAAGGTTAGCGCGCCCGATGAAGTAACCTCGCTGCGGTTCCCGCCTTGATCGCAAAGCAACAACCTCAAAACGGGACTGCTCACCGCTGTCACACTGTAGTAGGCTGCGGCTCATTGCCGCGCCCAGTTGCTCAAGCTTCGCTTGTCGTCTTCCTGGACTGCCCGGATGGGCAGGAAAGACGTGATGATGGTGAAAGAGTTCGTGGTACGGGAGGCCTCGAGCCGAGACTCTCGTCCGCAGTTTGGGATTTACCCGCAAGAGACCTAAGCAGCTATCATATATATATTGGTGCTTTGGGAGTTCCAGCACCCACGTTGGTGCTCAGTGCGTCTTGGAATCCTCGACCTACTACACACACTTATACTTGAGCATCGCCCGATTGGCGACGTCCATCTTGATCGGTTTTCCTTGTCTAGGGAAGTACATGCCCCGTGCAATAGTTTTTCCTGTCGAGACTTCAGGTGGCGACCGAGACGAGTTTGGTGCAGGTGCTGAGAGGGAAACGTCAGTGAAGGACTCGCCACAGAGCTCATGGTTGCTTGTCCGATCTTGCTGTGAGGATGTGACGCTAACAATTTCGCGGGCAGTCAGCAGAGCTGCTCCTCATTTTGCGTCAACGAACCCCAAATGCGAATCGTTTCACGAAAGCTCTCCATTTTCCGAAAAACATCCAAACTACTCGTGCAGAATAAAGGGAGATATCAAAAACCAAACGCAGCGCCATGCATTATCGTCGACGAGGAAAAGCTAAGGAAAATCGCAATAACAGTAGCCAGCCAATGTTGGTCCAGTGCTTAAGGAAGGAAAATCAAAACATTAATGCTGTGTTCGCGACTGCCGTCGTTTAGCTAAAAATCACAGTCCTGACGAGTTCTCAATCAGCATCATGATTCACCTACCGTGAGTAAAGAATACCATTTCACAATTTGTGTTCGCAGCATGCTGCTTGTTGTCGTCGCATATGTGTCACTGCTCTTTGTCCAGCGGTCGTCGAGCAACGAAAAGACGTCCGATTGCTGGGGCCCACGACCAGCACGGGTCAGGGCTTCTTCGAGGCCATGCACGACGTCTCATGGCCCCAAGCTCTCCCAAGACAACTTCCGCATGGACGTTCAAGCTTTAGACGCAGCTTGAAGTTGGAATACTTGCTCGCGATCTTCAGCAGGGAACGGAGCTCCTGACCCTCAAGGCCTCTGCTCCGCTGGCGTGGCTTCTTCGAGCTGCGCCGGGATTTGGATGCGCCATCTCAAATGCGCTTCACAGTGGTTACATCAAGTATGACCGGGTACCTACGTTTTGCTCTTGTCGCCAACCTTGGAGGAACATCACCTAGGTCATCATTAGACCCGGCGTGTTCTTGGTTCTATTAGTCAGGTGATCGGTTCATGTTGATTGCTTCAACCCTAACGTTAACTTGTGTCGTAAACTTTTGTCTAGTGGTGTCGAAAATATTTTTAGTGGAACTGGTTACCGTGGTAAGGATGGTGATCTGGCAAGCCCTGAGGTTTTCTGCAGCACACCCATCAGTAGCTAAATGATTAGGAGTGAACTAGAACCACAAAATGTGGCGCTAGTGAACCTCACTTAGCAATAAACTCTCTACATCTCAAGTGACAACTTTCTTTACAACTCACATTTCGTCAGGTTATGAGTTCCAAGTGGGACTCCAACGACATCCTACAACTACTTCTTCCGGCAGCTCAACGCCACCCTGGCGTTGACCCCGTACAATTTGCTCTTCCACATTACCCTCAAGAAAGTGAAGTCGCGGCAGGTGTCGACATCAACTCAGTGGAGTGACAGACGGAGAAATGAAGGTATTTGCAATTATGTCCAAACTCTCAGTCCTACTTAAAAGACCACGGTTCGCGATGCATCGTCGGCGAGTAACGCAAGGGGGTTCTTTGAATGGTTCTTTGTGCTACGCAGTCCGCATAACCGAGCTCAAGCCCCAGCTGCACAATTTAACGATGAGCAATGGCCCTTGCTGACCGATCATGTGCATGTGGACGGACAACGGGGGCGAGTACATCAATAATCGCTTCGCCAGTTTTTGCCGGGACGCGGGATTGTGCATCAGACGACTGCGCCGAGATATCGGAAAGAATAAATCACAGGATCGGACCAGGTTTATGAAGCAGCACAAGCTTGTCACGAACCAGTGGCGGGGTGAAGCTATCGATACAACACAACAGGCTGCCGAATATGTCTCATCCAGACTCGTCGCCATACGAGATATGCTAGGGAAGATGCAGGATTTGATTTACCTTTGTGGGTTTGGCACGCTCATATCGACAAGTCTAAGCGAAAAAAACTCGATCCGAAGGCCTACAAGTGTGCTTTCGTGAGGTATGTTGAGGACTCGAAAGTCTACCATGCCTGGAATGTGGAGAAGAAGAAGGCGATAATCCGCTACACTTCGTTTGAATGCACATGACGATATGGGTGTCTATCGTGTGGTTCCGACCGCTAACAATAATTGTGGTGTCACAACGGTGCGCGATGATGATGATGTCCCCGAGGCGCCGACCGCTCGGGCACATTCTGCCGATCCAGCGGAAGTAGATGGAGACCCGGTTAACCCACCACCCGAACTAATGAAACTTAACTAACAAGAGAAAGGCGGCTTGGAATTGGAAAACTTCCACCTGCTGTGCTCGACAGCGCCGTGCTTCGAGCACTCTGAGCGCATGTCGTCCTCCAAGTCCTCGAAAGGCGTCGCTGCTGTCGTGTTGCTCAAGTGGATCCCAAATGTGTTGAAGCCCAAATGTGTTGAAGCACATTTGGGATCCACTTGAGCAACACGACAGCAGCGACGCCGCCTTTTCGAGGACTTGAGGACGACATGCGCTCAGAGTGCTCGAAGCACGGCGCTGTCGAGCACGTTCAAATTGTGGCGGATGGATCGGTGATCGTACGCTTCACGGAGTTGAACGCAGCGATTGCCCCCCGTCATGACCCCTGTCTCCTGTTGACCCTGAACATGGTGCTATTGTTGTATATTGCAGTGTCCTATCGCGTGACTTTGACTCTCCCATGCGTCCTCGTCTTTCGATCGCCTCATTGGACCTGTGGTTGAGCATCGGCATGGGCGCGATGAGATGACCCCACTTCTGCTACCAGATCGAGGGTTGAGCATTGATGAGACTGGTCACGAATAGTGCGACCACTGGTGTATTTTCTTCCATCTTATCTGTGTCTCCCAAGTGGCAACGCCGTGGTGACGACTATGAAGTCATAAATAAGCAAACTGATCATCTGGCACAGATAAGTAGATGTCTGCAATAGCAGAAGAACTCAAGGTCCTGAAGACTAACAATTTGTGATAGTTCGTGGTTTCCCTCGTAGAACGCGAACATGATTCAGTCCCGTGTGAACTCTGGTTTGTGGTTTTATTGCTGACGTACGAACGTGTGAAGATTGCGTGAGCTTCATGGTCCTGAAATCGAGAATCCTGGTCCTGAATCCTGGAAGTCTGGTCCTGGAAGAAGGAGATGTTTGGAACTTGGTCATTACTTCTACCCCAGCTCGCGTGGACAGTGCTTCGAGGTAAATCTTGCCAAGAGGGTTGCACGCGCCACCCCGGATTGGGAATCCCGGACCTAGATCTTAGGACTGGGGTTTCTGATCTGGGCATATATAAACAGGGCCGCTATACATTTGGGCGAGAAAGGTTCACCACCTCGTCTCACTCAGTCCACTCTAGCCGCTTCATTCTCTAGATGTTTTGCCTTCACCGTCTAACACTGCGCTTTGCGCAATGAAAGATCCCACGAAGCTTAGTGGTCGAGGGACGACTGCTCGTACAACGCACAAATGCAACATTTTTGTTACTATTATGATGCTCCTGGTAGTCATTTATGAGCACTTTCTCTGTTCGTGTTGGCCTAGTTTTCTTTTTTACCTTCTTCCAATCCGAGTGGTGAAACGGATGGCGAGACCCCGGGTCCCACCTGGACCCTGGTGCTCTCATTAACTACCGATATCAAATCAACAGATGCCTTGAAAATGTATTTGCTAGCTAAGTAAATGCACTTTAATACCTGTCTCAAAGCGGCTACTTCTTGCCAAAGAATTGCAAGATAGATGGCTGATTTGATTTTAGGCCGGCCTTCTTCTTGGGGCGACCAGGTTTCCGTTTTGTCGAGCTGTTTGATGTAGCGTTGGTTTTCGAAGCGCTATCAGGCGTAGCTGCGTTGACGATCGCTTCAGGGACGTTGGGATAGTAGGTCAGATGCGCCTTCGGAATGGAAAAGTACTTCGCTGACAGGGGCTTAATCTTCTCCGCAGTGGGTTCCTTTGCGGGGTGTCGTGGAAGCTGGATACCGGAGAGTGAGGCTTCTCATATACTCCCGACATTTGTACCAAATAGTTCCTTCAACATTCTTTTCTGGTGGGCTAGACGTTACCGGGATCTACCATCGCAAATGTGGTTGTGTCATTGTCCGCTATGTTGACAGTGTTGCGAGCGGCACAAAGCCCACTGTCAATCTCAAAAAAATAGTTGTAAGTGTAGCCTGATGGCGGCGGAGTAAAATATTTCTCGAGAAGCGAACTCCATCCGACGAAAAACGGTCGATGGGGGTCATAGTGATCTAGAAATCTGCCGTTCACACTCTTGACCGTGTTGATTTTCTCTACAAGCTCCTTGTGGGCGTAAAGGTTTTCCCCGCGCATTGTACGACGGCACCAAGCCACAACCCTGTCGGTAACATTGTGCGAGTGACCAGGAAGTAAAAAGCACAGAACTACCTTTTTGTAAGGGAAAATGATCGACAACAGCGCGAAAAACATCAGGACGGCCTTCGATTTATCTTGCTCCACACAATTGTCCAGAATACTGAGACAGACCTCAGGAGCTGGTATTCCTCGGCCTGCATCTCTTTGTGTCGTAGATAGATGGTGTAGAAGCCACAGGCTACAAAGTGCGTCTGCATTTTTCCCTGTCCACGTTCATCGTAAAAGTATACCGTATTCTGTCCACTCAAGATGTCTGCAATTACAAAGTTCTGTATCATCAAATTGCTGTTGAAATAATCTGCTGAAGGCCGACAAAGACCATAATAGGGCATCGAAATACTACCGCCATAATCTTCTGCTTGAATTTGTACACGACAGTACACTCGTTCAGTAGTCGGAAGTTCATCATCACCACTATCATTTTCGTCATCATCACGAACGTTGTCTGTCGTATCAGGATTACTTCGCTAGGTAAAACCTGCTGAGGCGCATGCAAAGCTGTGTACTCTCTGACAAAGTTGGACGCAAACCTGCGTTGAGCAATGCTTCATCCAGGTGAGTGTTCTTCTCCAGCAGCACCGCCTCACGTTCTTTCTCAGAAATATCCTGCTACAGCAACAACATTTCTAGACAAACGCAGCAGTCACAGACATCCTCCGCAATTCGCTTCAAACGAACACCAGGGAAATAGTACCGTACGTACTGGATGAAACGAGAGTAACTTAATGTGCAGGTGCCTGCATTGATTCGGGTTGTGTCGTCCACATAGCGAGAGTGCACGATCATCCAAGTCAACTTGGGGTCAATGAAGTACTGACACGAGTGTCGATGAGCGCACGGAAATCCATCGTCTAATATCCGCGCTGCACAGTGAGCTCTAAAATCATCAACATAATCTTTCGTAAACGCGTGACAGGGTGTTAATTTGGTGCGTCTTGCATGCAGCGATTCAATTCCAAGCTCTAACACCTTCCTCAACCAGTCTACGCGAATCCCACTAACCGGCATGATCACTCGAATCACACGTTCCAGAAGTCCTAGCTGGAGAAGCTGCAGCACAACGCCTTCCGACTGCTGCCACTCCTTGCCGCCTTGGCGAGTGTCCCATGTGTCCCAGTCCCGACGTATCTGCTTCACCCTCTCCTCGCCCACAATAGAGACGGCTCGCTTGTACGCCAACACGTTCCGATCTGACACTTTTCTTCGTTTCCATAGCGGTCTCAAATCTCTGCGAGCCGCCTCCGTGACGCCGTCTCATTTGGTCTGAAAGCTGAATTGCAGAGAAGGTGCTCGCACTCGCACTCCACCTAGTGATAAAAATAATTAATGGACGCCTTACCCGACCAGGTATTTTGGAGGGTTAGGTTTACCACAAAACACGTATTTTCCAGTTCTGCTGGCAGGTATGTTCCAGGTATGATTTTACTGCACAAAAGGTGCGGTAATTTATATTTATCTTACCAAAACAGGTATGGTCCAGTTGGTATACCTGGAATATCCATATGCGCAGTACAACGACAAAATCCGAAGTGACGAGAGGAAGTGGTTGGCGGCATGAACAAAAAGCATTTTTACGAGATCGTGCCCAATCAGATTAGTGTGTGATGTCCAGGTATGCTAGAGAGCTACAACAGGTATGTGATAGGTATTGGCCATGTATTAGAAGTTAACCCTCACGTCACTGATCGATGACCCTACGCTTCCTCAATCTCCATGCTGAAGACTGACTGTAGCATTTTCCAACGAAGCTCAGTGATGCCTGCTGATGAGAAGTCGTCATGCACCTTGGTCGCGACGCGACGCCAAAACTGAAGACACACAAAGATACCGCAACTGTTCCCGTCATTTTGGCGTGGCGTCCTCTCAGTAGTTAGTTTGTACCTTCCATCAAGAACGTCACTGTTTAGTTCCGTAGCGATACTCTTGAGCACTTTCATAGTCTTCCTCGTGTTCAAGCTGTCGTAGACGATAATTTGCTTCGTAACTCTAGCCACGACAACGCAAACCCAGTGTGTCTGGTCGAAATTGACCGGTATGAATACGTAGTCATTGGTTTGTATCGCCTCTCCGATTTTCACAAAGGTTTCCACCGAGAAAGTAGCTTCATCCACGGCAGCACTTTCGCTCACGCTTGCCACGACAACGCATGAATTGTTCTTGAAGCGCTCCTGTAGATAGCACGCGAACGCTTGTATCGACGCGTCGCTCAACCACGTACCACTTCGAAAGCGGTAAAGATCACAGTATTTTGCTGTCGACAGTCCAGGAACATCGGCATAGGGCCACTTTGCTTTCAGAATGTTCTCTACAAGAGTTACCGCTTCCGTGCATTCCACTTGCTGTTGAACCTCGTTAAGAAGCCAGGTGCAACACCGGATTCCACCATCACATATTTTCTGCAGGTTCCACAGCCATTTCATAGCTTCGATTTGTTCTCGTTCAAAAGTTCCAGCTTTATCCAACGCTACGACCACATTATCTGCATGGACGTCGCCTTCCCCGTCAATTGCAATCTCCTCGCGAACCGGCTTACCATCGTTAAGCGTTTTCTTTGTGTTTTTCAGACGCTCAAGCATCTCATCCACCGTGGCTTCTGGTAGCCGGAAGCGAATGATATCCGCAACAAAAGACGGGTCGACAGACCATGTGAACGAGCAGGACTTGCTGTGAAATCTGACTTGATGCGTATGTAAGTAAGACCGTACTTCAGCTAGGTTTGGCATGATCTCCTCTAGACAAACCACAATGTCGCACACATCTTTGTCTCGGAGCAGCCCACGCAAACGCATGCCTCGATTATACTCTTTTAACGCTCCACACGCAGCGTTACGCCGTGCTTCACGGTTCAATCTTGGTCGACCCACTACTGGTGCCTTTCCATTCAGCTTCACCACAACTCCACACGAAATACCTGCTTGGAATGTGTGAGAAACTGCTACTTGCGTTGGAGGAACTTGTGAGTCTGTACTACCACCGCCACAGATTTCGGAGTCGCTGCTGCGATCTCCCTCTCCTGTGTGTCTGCTTGTACTGCTGCAGATCGTACTCGTTTCGTGGGAACCGATCGCCCCGTGGTCGTCACTGCTGGCAACTGCAGAAACTACGCTCACTGGTTTGCCATTGCGTAGGTTGTGCCACCAATCATCAAACTGAGTCATCACTTCTTCGAATGACTCATCGGGAAAAGCGGCGAGTTCGTTGCTAATCCGACCAAAAATTTGCTGCGCCCGTCGAAACTTTTCACGCTCGCTCATGGCACCCGCGCTGTGATTCGCATCCGGCTTGAATATCTTCGCCTTGAAGGGAGACTCTAACACTGTCACTTGGTCGGTGCTGCATCGAGTTTGGCCGAACCATCTGCAATACGACCGCAAGCAAATAAATATGTTAGATACCTGGACGATACCTGGACGATGCCTGGACGATACCTGGATAAAACTGGACATACCTGGGTTTTATAGACGAAAAGGGAACGATAAACGCACTTCCAGTCGATCGCTTGTACACCATAGCATGGCGACACGGAAGTTTCATGGTCTGGGAGAACTCGCAGTCGCATTGAAGAGTGTCCTTCTGCAGCTGATGTTCATGGTTTCCGTTGGAGATAATTACATGATCTCCCATGTCCTTGAACGAATAGCCAGCAGAAATATCCAAATTGGACGCAACCTTGTACTGCGTCTCAATTGCCTCAGCCACCCAACGCGTTGTCATGCCTATGACGATGTTCATCTCCTCCGAATACTCCGTATTCCTCAGCGTACCTGGCATCTCCACGCGAGTCAAATATTCTTCCTCGATCCTCCGTTGCCACGACAGAAGAGTTTCAAGACTCGACAACATTGTGAAGTGGCCCTTGATGGTTTTCTTGACAGTCCCAAAAACTCTCCACGCGGTTGTTCGTATGGTTATTGAAGTGAGGAAGCTCGGTGCGATAAGCCATCACCCACATCTCGGCGCAGGAGTCCCAATTAGCCACAAAATACTCCCAGAGCCTTGTACTTCCGTCACGACACGACAAGCTCTTGAACTCATCTTTAAACAAGTCATAGCTCTCGATTGTCCGAGCGTACGTCATGTTATGAACAAGATGTTTCAACTGCGCGACAACGTCTTTTGGATACGACCCATACTTCCCCTTTTGCACCACGTCATGCAGCCATTTGATAACGTGAAAGTGGCAGAGAAAACGTTGGCCTCGGGTAGCTTTCGTTTGATCACCTCCACTTCCCTCATGTCCTTATCCACGATTACGATACGAACAAGTCTCCAGTGCTCGTTTGCCCGCTTGAAATGATCGATCGCTTTCGACATATGCCAATCTGACGTAGTTTCCAGGAACGAATACTGCACAGGCTGACCACGACCAAACTGATCCATTGCAACAATTGAGAGAAGTTGGTAGTTGTATCTGCACAAATACGTTCAATACCCGGTCAATACCTGGACAAAACTCGATAATACCCGGAGATTACGTACTTATTTGTCTTGTGCGTGCAGTCCATTTGCACAACTTCTGGAAATGTGTCCACTATTGCACGCATATGTGCGGTTGTAAAAGAGATAACTCCTGTCTGGCCACGAGAATTTTCATTGACAGTGGACACATTCTTCGAGCACTTCAGATTAAAATTGAGCACTACCTCAGCTACAGCTTCATCGTCGGAAAGCTGCATTCCTACACGGACAGTACGAACATGTTAGACATTTGGTCATTGCAGCAGTGATTGCAGAAGTGCGTACCTGACTTTCGAATCCGATTCACCAGATTTCGGACGTCATCCATCGTAACACGATGCGTTGAATTGTCACGAATGTAGTCGTAAATTCTGGAGTTCCCGGCTTGCGCTTCAACTAACAGCTCGATTCCTGGCATCAGTGGGGAATTCCCAGGTACCTGGCGAATACCTGGGTAAGACCTGTACACATCCGTGCTGATGGCATGGTTGTGTCGATAATCTTCGCGGGCAAGACGAATACTCCACTGACCACCGCTATCTTGCGCTAGCTGAGCCAGAAACTGGAACGGACACCCTGCACGCCGCAACTTGTGAACGGTACGGGTCCCACCTCCACGCTCTCGCTCTCGCCAGCCGTGAGTGCAGATGTATTTGCGCTGGTACAACTTGAACTTCGTGGGCACGAGCGGGATGTCTTCGTCTTCACGGCCTTGATACTGCACTTGAGAACGCAGTGTGTTATTTCGCCGATTAACGTTGATGTTCTCCGATATAACCAGCTTTTGCTTAGTGCCATCCATGTATCGCTTCAGATCGGCTTCAAACAATTCCCAGGTTGCTTGGCTAGCTTCAAACGCAGGCACCAGGACTTCCACTTCTTCTTCTTCTTCTTCGCTTTCATCTCCGACATCCGATATCGAGCGTTTCTTCTTAGCGCGAGTGACGGCTGAAATCGGCTTCGCTCCATCTTGACCACTGTCCAAAGCCAAGTCTTCACCAGATGCAACAGCCTCTCCTTCTTTGCTCGCATCTCCTTCATCCTCTCCGGCTTCCCCTTCGTCCTCATCAGCTTCCCCTCTTCGTTGTTCTCCCCCGCTCCTCGTCGTCCGCACTCTCTCTACCGTCTTCGTCATCCGCTTCCCGTTTATCGAGAACTTGAGCTATCGCTTGCGCCTTCTGTGACCGAGTCCGAGCAGACCTGACGCGCTGCATACGATCCTCCTCAGCCGCCTTTGCCTCCTCCTCGCGCCGAACTTCCTCCGCCACCCGCTGCTTGATATGCGCGGTGTTCTGGTGCGCGCCATCTCCTCTCCTACCGGAAACCAGTTTTCTCGAATGAGTGGCTGGCAAGAAGGAGAGAAGAAAAAACGGTAATTTACTTCAGTTTGCATACCTGGAAAATACTAACAGGGATACCCGGGTTATACCTGATACCTAACCCTTCATAATACCTGGTCGGAAAGGTTTTCGATAATTAATTCCCGATACCGATTGTTTTGGATGGAGGACCCCGGGGTCCCGCCAAGTGTTTCAAATGTGCAATTCGATAAATGCGCTCTCGTCACAATTCCTGCTACTTCGGAAAAAATAGTTTGTATAACTCGGTTTCGGTATCTCGCGGCTAAGTACAAACAGATCATTTTCAAACTAGAGCCTTGCGAAGGCTGGCATAGGCTTTTGCGTTTGAACAAGCTGCTAGGCATAGGCATCGAGTGCGTCTGCTCCGCTGCTACCGGTATCTGGGTTCTAAACCGGTATAGAACCGATGTACCGGTACGGGGACGACCACGCTACCGGTACTGTACCAGCGCATCGGTACCATTATTTGTAGGATCCGACCTGGTCGGTTAGACATGCTGATGAGTGCTTTTGCCGCGTTACCCTAGAAATGAAGCGCTCTCCGCTCGCTTTCTCGATGGCAGACCACACAGCAGGTCTCGTAGTGATTATATCACCGCGAAGGCAGGCCTCATGAGCGCTGTCGGGGCCGTCCAGCGCGGATGGTCGTGGTCGTGGTAGACACTAAAACTGCGTCCACAGTAGGGGTAGGGGCGGGAGGCGCGGAATTCTTCTCGCGACCACAGCAAAAAAGCAGCCACACAGAACACAGGCGAGCGCTTCACGAGCCGTAAGTGGTCTAGATTGAGGTGGTGGGGAACATGAGCCCGGTGCCTCGCGGCGCCATCACACGCCGCAGCAGATAGTGACGCAGGTAGCTGTCTAGAAGAGCTAATGCCCTGTCGTGTGTGCTTTACGTTGCAGCGAGGGAGGAGTCGCACATACACAGAGCCAAACTGGCGAGCAAGAAGGAGAGGAGAGCCAAGCAGCCGCCAATGAGCAGCTTCGCACGCGAGGCGCCAAAGACCTCGACGGCGGCCAGCGACGCCGCCGTCTCCACCACCGCGTCGGCTTCCACAACCACCACCACGACGTCCGCTCCGACTGCAGCCGCCAACGGCAGGTCGGGCGACAGCCCGAGGGCGATCCGAGCCACAGGATCCGCGGCCAAGCAGAGCTCCAGCAGTGACGGGAGCAGCCCTCTCGGTTGTCTTCCAGCGGTGTTACGACCGCCAATCTCGGCAGCAGGGCAGAGCGTTCAGCAGAGTACAACCAGTGCAGCCGCGACCCAGAGTCAGAGTCCGCAGCAGCAGAACCTCCCGACACCTACTGCCAGCAGGCTGTACGCGAGCCAGAGCCTCGCGGGGTACAGCGGAGATGCGTCTCCTATGCAGATGCAGCCGCAGTACTACGCAGAGGGCGGTCGGCTGGCGTCGGGGCCGTCGTCTTACGGCCAGCAGCGATCGCCCGTGTCCTCGCCGGCCATGGCTGGGGACGCCTGGGCGCAGAGCCAGAGTACAACCGCTACAGCTATGACGGCCGCCAGTCTGGACTCGCGGGGCGCTAAACGACACTTGCAGCAGCAACAGCAACAGGTAAATGACGGCTACGGCCGATCCCCGCAGGGGGCCCATCCGACGGCCATGAGGCTGCCGCAACAGCAGCCAGCCAGTCAGAATGCGAGCGGTCTTGCGCGCAGTGCAAGCAGCACCAAGGGCTCCAGCGCTGGGACCAGCATCGCGCGCCAGCCGCCGATGCAACAAATCTACGGCACGCCACCGAACGAGGACCCAATGCAGTACGAGCCGTCGGGCGAGGCGCGCCACCCGCGAGACAGCACGCGCTACGAGACGTGGACGTCCAAGCAGCTCCGCAAAAAGTGTTCGCACCTGAAGCTGCGCGGGCTTAAGAATGTCAAGAAGCACGTGATGGTGGAGGCGCTGTACCGCTACTACCGTAACCAGCGCCAGAAAGAGACCGCAGACGTTGGGGAGACGGCAATTCAGTTGCATCCCAACCGCCGAGTTCCCCGCCGCAGCAACAGCCGCAGCCGCGAAGGTTGGAGGCTCGCCATTCCAGTGTCAGCGGCAACTCGACTGGCGGGCGTCCAGATCTGCAGTATCGCTCTCGCTATGAGCAGCGTCCAGTGCAGCAAACGCAAGCGCATTACGCTTCGCGTCCACGAAACTACGGCAACTATGGCAGCCAAAGCCCGTCGCCACCATCAAGCGGGGAGACAGCGGGGGCCAGAACGTGTCGAGCAACAACAGAGGCTACTACCTGGACGAGGAGTCCAAGGGCGAGTCTCAGTTTAAGGAGGTGCCCGTGACGTCGGAGGACGTGATCCGCCTGGTGGACGTGGTGCTCTCGCCCGACTTTGTGGACCGACTGGCGGCTGAGCTTTCTCGCTGGCAGTTCTGGGTGGATGTTCGCGAAATGTACATTGCGCTGCTGAATCGCCAATATCCGCTTGGATCGACTGGAAACAACGAAGGTGGCCCGGTGAGTACGGGGGAAGCGCCACCAACTCGCGCAATTTCAAGTGGAGCAGCATGCAGCTCTGGGAGATCTGGAAAGAGCTTTCGTTTGCGTACACAAAGACCTGCTTCGAGTTTACCACTGCTGGTATGAACAAGAGTGAGCATACATGCATTTCGCTTCTGCCTGCTGGGAGCTGATGCTCTCTTGGTTGATCGCCTGAAGAGTGGTCACCAAAGAGCAGAGGCTCCAACGTTGAGATGTCAGAGCACCTTAGAAGCGAGCCTGTGGGCAACTAGCAGTTCGTACTAACCGAATGTTGCTTGTTACTTTCTTTTCTGCAGGAGTGGACGACCGAGAGTACATCAACTTCTGTGACGGCCGACCAGACGTGTACTACCTGCACCAGCGACTGCACGCCCGACCGGATCTACTGCATTTGATCAAGTCCAATGAGTACATCGACGAAAAGTGCACAAGCGTGGCGTCCGAGTCCATCGTCCACGAGCAACAGCAGGCCCAGCAGCAGCAGCAGCCTGGTCCGCTCGTCGGCTCAGGGTCGCCGATGCTACGCAGCCACAAGCGCTACAAGCGATCCGGTCCCGTGGTGGGCAACGGTGCGGCATACAACAACCCGCGTGTTATCGCTGCGTATCGTGCCGCCAACGGCCCTGCAGGCGTCGATGGGGCAGCGACGTCCGGCAGTGGGAATAGTAGAGACAATGCCTCAGGTAGGGGCAGTGGAGACTCACGCGGGCACTCGCCAGAAGAGAACAGCACGGAGAACTCGGAGACGACGGGCGAGGAAGGCAGCAGCAACGCGGCCAACTCAAACGCAAGCAACAGCTCGGGAGACGTGTTGATGCGCACCGCCCTCGCCGAGCAAAAGTACTTCGGGCTGTTGCTGCAGAATTTCGAGGTGATCTTCGAGTCGCTGCACAACAAGAAGGTGCTGCTGGCGACTCTGCGCAAGGACAACCAGGCGCCAGACCACATGATCGCCGACCTGCACGACGACATCCACGTGCTGTCGGCGCTCAAGAAGGAGTTTCGCAACAAGCTGCGGCGCACGATGCCGTGAGATGACCAGTGACAAGGTGGCAGGTCAATGTCATCAAGCGAGCTGCTATCCTCGCCTGTGCTCAAGACAGCACCAAGCAGCATCTAAACCAGCGAGTAATAGGAGAGCAGCAGGCGGCAGTAGCATGTATACTGAGTGTCGTGTGCAAGGCACGATGAAAGGCGGGGGCCCTTGGAGGGAGGGCTTCTGTCATAAGTATTTATCAATCTCGATCACCTTGATCACCTTGGGCTAAATCGAGTTCAAAATCCATTTCGCGCGTCATGGGAGCTCGTGCGAGCATCTGCATGTGGCCGTTTGCCGACATCCAGTACGGCTTCTTGGACCGGGAGCTGGGCTACGACAACCTCCATGTCCTAGCAGCCCAGGGACGGCACAAGGCTGTGCGTGCGATGATGCGGAAGGGCATGAACCCCAACGCTCGCCGATTGGAAGGGGCTTTGGGAGCCGACGAAGATGAACGCGGAGACTCGCCCATGATCTGCGCCGCCAGGTGAGTCTACCACTACATCTTCACTAACGAAAGCACTTGGTTGGTTCTAAGCTTCGCCAATGCTCAGAGGCTTTCTGGGCAACAAGGATCGCCCTGGCCACGTGAAGACACTAGAGGTGCTGCTGCACTTTGGGGCGAGTGAACCAGCCCAACCTGGTAAGAGGAACAGCGCTGTATGTTGTACGAAATGGCAGAGCTAAAGGCTTTCTGCAGCTGGGCCAGACGCCTCTGTACGTGGCTTGTGAACACAATTTGCTTCTCGTGGCGACGTGGCTTGTTCAACACGTTGCTGATGTCAACATCAATTGCAAGGTGCAAGTTCTGTCCGAGTCTCTCGTTGTACGCTAACAACGTCCTTCCCATCGACAGGTTGGTGTTTCTCCACTCATGTGTGCCTACCAGAACAAGAACGCAGCTCTAGTGAAGCTGCTTCTGGACAAGGGGCAGTCGTGATTCGTCCACCCGCCACATTCAGCTGGATCAAGGTATGGTGCCCTCGACCGAAACGAGAGCAAACTCCACTACTAATCCGTCGGCATTGCTCTCGTAGTTTCCTGAGCTCTCCGACGAGCTTGAAACCCCAGAGACACCCACACCCGACAAGGAAGAAGCTCAACTGCATGACTGTTTGCAAGAATACATTGACCGTGAGGCCGAGCGCCGTGCACGGTTACTAGCCGATGCCAGTGAGGACCAGCGACTCGAAGACCAGCGCGTGTATCGCCAGCAACTTACTCGAGAAGGTGCCAAACGCAAAGCTCGTCGTCGACAACAACGTCAAGTGGCGCAGAATCGGCGCCATCTACCACCGGTGACAGCCTTGGCTTCTGCTGCAGCAGATTCTTCCGAGACCCATCGCGACGACAACGACCGCGCGTCAACGCAAGGCGAAGAACACAACTATAGCGAAGAGCTGCTGTTCTGGGAGAAGAAAGCTGTGGTCCCTCGAGCTCGGACTGCAAGGGAGTCCGGCCGACTTGGGCGGCTCGACAGATCCACTGCACACAGCAGCACCGAGCTGTTTCAGAGCACGACTTTATGCGCCAGTGCGACAAGCTATATGCCTCTCTCCAGCAGCAGCAAGAGCGTCGGTCGAACTGGTCTCGATGAAGAAGCTGGTGGATTATGGCAACTTCAGCTTACTTCATACTTCCTCAGTCCATCTTGCACTACTTGGAGTCGCGCTGCAAAGTGATCAATCAGGGCTGCATCCAGTCCTTCAAAGTCCTCCAGCTCGTCCACGGTGTCGTCTTCGGCTTAAAACAATATAAGATCTTTGCTTCAAAACCGACGCGTCCGCTCGAGGCAGCAGCAGCACATCCGAGTCGATTTTTGCCATGCCCGGGCGAGTGAGCGAGCACCACCAGGAGGAGGTACGCCTGCAATGTGCTGCGTTGACACTGTTGATACGTGACGCTTTTGGCCTTGTCGTAGCTGAGCAAGTTCCTCAAGTTCTTCCGATCGCGCCTCAAGTCGCATCTGGAGAATGTCGAAGCCGATTTCGAGGACACTCGGTCGGATCGCTTGTCGTCCGAGGAAGTCTACAACCAAAAGGACATCCAGGAGGCCATCACGTCGCTCTGTTTTGCCGTCAAGGTAGGAGGACCCTTAATCTCTCTCAAAGAGACCTCTTCTGACGTTCCTGGTCCTTGTAGGCCAATATCCGCAGCGAACTACAGGACACCATCAACATGATGGCACTGTTGCTGCGGCAGATCTTCATCGAGGCCGAAGATAGCGTGCGTTTTGCATACCGTAGTCGACTAAGATTGCCGTGTTGACTCACTGCCACGCATGGAAACAGGACCTGGCATTGGACCTGGACATCGCTTTGGTCGAGGACAAGGAGCTGCTGGAGAAAGTGGAGCAGCTCAGTGTGTCCGAGTGGACGAACGGAGACTCGCGTGGCGCAGCAGCGATTGCCGCCCTCCCACGGAACAATTCCAAGATCCAGGAGCAGGCTGAGGCGCAGGCGAAACTGGAGAAGCAGCTGCAACGCGAGCAGGAGCAGCACGAGGACGAGATCAGAGCAGCCAAAGCCACTTCAAGGCAGGAGCAGGAAGCGCTGGAAGCCGCGCACGCCAAGGAACTGCGTAAGCTGCAGCGAAAGCTCGAGCAGGCCAACGAGCGCGTGGAGGAGCTAGAGAAACAGGTGGAGGATGGTCGACAGCACGTCGCCCAGACGCCGCAGTTCCAGGCCATGAAGCGCATGGTCAGCACCAAGAACGACCAGCTGCGGGACCTGCGCAACCGACTGCAGCGCTACGAGCCTGACTACGCCGAGGACGACGGCGAGACCAAGAACGCCGACGATGACTAGTCCTGCAGAGCTCAGAAGAGTCTGCAACCGATCCAAATACACCTGCAACCTATTAACAGAGCCCAAAGACGTTTCCTGTCGAGTAGTCGAGTCGAGTCGAGTCCTTCTCAAGAGAATTCGTTCTGGTTATCCGCTGCTACTGTCTGTGTCTGGGTCCCTTTCACAGTCCCCACCACGCCAGCCCAGAGGTTGTCAGCACGAACTCGCGCACAAAAGCTGCAGTCTCTGAATACGTAGCAGCAGTCTGCAAGCCCATGGGGAGAAACTCGTCCGTGTTCCTAGTCCAGCCAACCCTAGAGCCAGCCGCTTACAGGCCGAGCTTGGTGCGGCGCCAGTGGCGGCGCTTGGCGTTGTACTTGATGGTGTTGTCCGTGCGCAGACGGATCCACTGCGGGATGGGGCGGTTCTGCTTGGCCTTCTTGGCGAGGATGCGCTTGGTGCGGAAGGTCTTGTGCGACGGCTGCACGTCCGATAGAGAAATAAAATAAAGATTAGAGAGCTGGCGCCATGGTCGAGGTTTTCGTGGGCTTTCGGGGCGAATTTTCAGGTGATAAGTGGCTGGATGCAGGCGCAAGACGAAGAGGATCACGCTGCTGCGTCGTTTACTCCTGATTGCGGCCTGCTTGTTGCCTGCATTCGCCCCGGAAGACGGCGCCCATACGCACCATTCTGGAAGGAAGTTATTCGGACTGACGCAGCGAGCCAAACAGGGCGATGAGGCTGCCAGCCAGCCAATTCGACTGACGACGTAATTACGTGGCTAGCTCGTCGTAAAATCCCATCCGTAAAAAGTGTGCGACTAAGTACGATACGAAATAGGCCAACTGATAATCAACCTGCGCAATGTCTCCACTGATAGATTGCGCCGCGATTTCTGCTTCTCTTGGCCAGCGCCAACGCTCTTCTCTGTGGCGTACTGTCGTGAATACATGCCGTGCCAACCGAGCGCGTCTCGTGTTGAGACGCTTTCTTCCCCACGGATATCCACACCTATTTATCTGATTCGTTGCCAAAAGTGTACCCAAGTCCAAAATCCACCTCTTTGAACACTCCGTCTCACTCCTCAACAACCCAGGACTAGCGGCATGCAGGCGGACGGCTCGGCGAGCTCCGCGGACGAGTCGGACGTCGCCACCAACACGTCCGCCTTCTCCGTGGCGCCGTCGTCGGTGGCCTCCCCATGCACTCGGTCATCACGCCGTCGGTGGCCGCCATCGATACGACAGACGCGTCGCCAGCTTCGACGGACGCCAAGTCGCCGCTCAAGTCGGCGCTCAAGCTCTCGGGCAGTCCGCAGAAGAGCAAACTGAGTCGACGAGTGTCCATCGAGTGCACAGCAATTGGCACAACAAGCGGCAGAGGCCGCAGGGACCGCGTCAGCTCGGCGCAGTCCGGAGCTTCTTCCAACGACTCGGCCAGATCCGGTCTGGGGGACTCTGGCGTGAGTCTGCGCTTCCGGAGGACGCCCACCAACAGCAAGACGTCCAACAGAAGCTCTTTCGCCATGCGGGACTCGATGCTCTCCCGAGTGTCCTCCAACGTTGGCGGGCTTCGCGAGAGCTTCTTTGGCGTCATCGGACGAGGCACGCAAATGAACGACCCACTGGAGCTGTCTCCCAATCAGGAGTTCGACCTGGACGTGATCGACGAGTCCGGAGGTCTGGACGAGAACTTAGGGCAGATCCTCAAGCCAGAGGTGGACTTTAGCAACTGGTCCAAGGAAGGCTACGCGGTGCTGGGCTTCGGCGTGGCGCTCGTGATGATCAACGCCATTCTCACCGAGACGGTGGACAACTTGAAGGGCTATACGATCGACGTGGGGCTCGTATTTGGGTCGCTGGTCACGCTCATTCTGTGCGTCACCATCTTTGTGACGTACCATGGCGTGCAGAGCTACCAAGCGCATCCGAAGACGCTGATTTACTACAAGAGTGTCGTGGACATTTTACTATCACTGCGGTTTCTATTGGATCCACTGCTGCAGGACATGGGCGTGTACCGAGTGAACGACGAAGCCTCATGCTCGTACTTGTCGGGCGTGACGCAGTTTCTGTATTTATCGAGCGACTGCTGGTACTTTGCGCAGATCGTGGATCTCTACTGGTCTCTCACCAACCCGTTCATGAGCGTCAAGGCCAACCGGAGAACATTCAAGACGTTAGTGTACAGTGTTGGGTTTATAACGGGCATCTTTGCAGCATTCGTGCCTGGGATTCACGGCATCGCCGATGGTAACTACTGCTGGACAAAGAGGAAAACTTCCTCGGACCCTACCGAACGCGACTTCTTCCACCTCAACCGCGGCAGCTGGATGCTCTTCTACATGTGGATGATTGTTTTCTATGTGTCGGGTGTGGCCGTGCTGATCTTCGGTGTCAAGCGCCTTCGTTCTGGTCTCCGCGATACGCTGCAGACTCGCAGAGAGATGCTTCGCAACGGCGCGCTGTCGATCACGAGCTACACGATTTATTGGACCATTGTGTTCATTTGGTATGCCTTGTCCTTCCAGACACGCACCATGTACGACTCGACGGGCCAATTCGCGCCCAGTCGTATCTTCCGTGCCTTCACGTTTTCTCTGTCGGCTCGTGGAGCTGTTGACTACTTTGTGTGGTTCATGATTAACCCGCCTGGATTGATGCGAGACAATTGGCTGAAGTTTTCGTCGGACTCGGCAGACAAGAAATTCAGTGCACAACTCAACACGGCGCTGCAAGAAGAACTCATTTACTTTACGATTGAGGGCATGACACGCTCCGTGCAGATTGCCGAAGATGATCTAATTCGCATGCGCGATCGGTCACCTACCCAAGAGCTAGTGCTGGGGGTTAGTGACGACGAAGAGCCAATCCGAGATCTTGGCGAGGCTGCCACCACAGCAACAGGCGCTGTTGGCTCGGGCAGCTTCGGCAGTTTGGCCGGACGCAAGAACCGAGTGCTCAGCACGATTCAGGAGGCTATCAACGCTGGGCTGAAGCGGAACAGTAGCGCCGATGCGAGGAAGAACGACCGAGATGCCTTTAGCTTTGACATTCCGCAAGACCAGCGATCGCAGCATCAGCCTCCGCCGAATCGCGATCGTCAAAAGAATCCGTCCTCTGCATCGACGGCTGTGACTTCAGCTCCCCAGTCGCCAGTTCCTGCGCCCGGGACCACGACGGCATCCATTAGGTTCACGCCATACAAGCCCCAGGCCTTTGCCGAGCTGCGTCAGGCTTACGGGATTAAGGCAGTGGACTTCATGCGGTCATTCCAGACGAGCACAAAGCCCAATATCAGCGAAGGCGCAAGCGGCGCGTTCATGTTCTTCAGCGGCGATAAGAAGTACATTGTCAAGTCGATGGCGGAGGAGGAAGCGCGGTTTCTGTGCGAGATCGCTGAGAAGTACGTGGAGTACTTGACTCTGAATCCGAGCTCTCTCATCACCAAGTTTTACGGTTGCTTCAAGATCACCATGTACGACAAGCGTTTCTACTTTATCGTCATGGAGAACCTGTTCGACGTGATGGAGGAGGGCGTCCAGATCCACCATCGATTCGATATCAAGGGGTCCTGGGTGAATCGAAGTTATAAGCGTCCGCGTCGTGGGGCGAAGGTCAAATGTCGCCATTGCTCCATGATGTTCAAGTACGGGGCCAAGAAGAGCTCGCTACAATGTCCTAACGTCGTGGGTCTGCACGAGCCGAACGTGGTGCTGAAGGATAACGATCTGCGCACTCGAATGCGCATTGGCACTGACGAGGGAGTGGAGCTGTACGAGCAACTACGCGACGACTCGCTGTTCCTCTGTGACCTCGGTATCATGGACTACAGTCTGCTGCTTGGGGTCATGGACATTGAGTTCGCTGTGGATCAGCCCTCGAGACCAGTGGAAAGCTCCGTTCGGAGTGAGCGTACAGCTGCCAACACGGCCCCAGACACTAGCAGTAGCACGCACAGTTTGAGCAACGACAGCTTCATCTCTGTGGCTTCCTCTGGGTGGGACTCGGTCACCAGCTCCAGCAGCGGACCATCGGCGAACCAGCACACTCATCGCCCCATGGAGAATGAAGCAAAGAGTCCGGCCAAACTCGGCATGAGCGTCGCACCAAGCGTGCATTCGCTGTTCAAGGCGACTGAGGACCCTCTGGGCCAATCCCGTTACCCGTCGACAGGCGGAGAGCCTCGACCAAAGCGCTCGATGCGAAAGAGCAAGCGAGTGTTCGGTCCTGGCTACTATTATGTGGGCATTATCGACATCCTCCAGACGTGGACGCTGCAGAAGAAGATGGAGAGGTTCTGGAAAGTGGATGTCCAGCAGAAGGATGGCGAGGGGCTGTCCGCTATCGACCCGGTTCGCTACCAGCGGCGCTTCGAGTCCAAGCTGCGCGAGATCATCGCCATCCCCAAGGAGTACTACCACCGCCAGCGCCGCAACCAGCCCACCAAGAACGCCATGTTCGAGTCCGTGCAGCGTCTCAGCCCCGTCCTGCAGGCTGCGGCTGCGTTGCGCGAGAACGCTGCCAACGCCAAGACTGCTCGACGGGACATGGCTCGCCAACGTGGCGACTCGACCGGCACCGATACGTCCGGAACGTCCTCCAGCACAGCGGAGGATGGTGATCTGGAGCAGGCCGGTCGCAATCCGCAGCCGATTCTGTTGCCGTTCAACCAGCGACTCATGTCGGCCACCTCCACACGCAGCGACCTCACGCTGTCCGACCTGGTGGTGTGAATGTGCCAGTGCAGTGCAGTCATTAGTTAGGAGAAATTGTAAAGTATAACGCGGATATCACGAGGCATGCAGCTCTTGAAGACTGTCATGACACATTCATTGCCATATTCGTTGAAGCTCCGTCCTGATAACATTCCAGATGAAATTCGTCTACATGCACAAGGCGATTGAAAACGTCAAGAGGCACCTGAAGCAGTTTGGCTGAAGGCCTTCAAGTCGTTGCCTCCGTTGACCTGTGCGCACTTTCGGTGCGACTCGGCCGTCGAGTCTGCCTTTGCACGCTGCTGCCGGATCTTCTGGTCGCGATCGGCAGCTCGCTGCAATTGTCCCGAGTGAAAGGCGATCGGGTTCCGGCTGCCGGAAGCCACAGTGGCGTGGTGTTCTGCTTGTCGTGTACGTCGAGCAGCGCAGACTACGCAGGTCGCTGGCACCACGACATTCCTATCGCTTGGCGGCCACAGCTTTGGCTGACAGAAGCTTAGGCGCCATCTGGCGGATATGTGGCACAACGTACCTTCCTCGCTCGGCTGCAGAAGCCGGACGCGGCAGACGCTCGAGCAGCTCCCGAGTCGCTTTCCTGCTGTCTGCTGCTCTCTGTCGTCCGTCGACTTGACATTTCCGCCCCGTGGCTGTCTTGGGGCCGGCACCACACCGCTCCCAACACAACTAGCGCACCATGCCGATGGATGACCGCCTCGTGCTGCCGGACGAGCACTCGACCGCCATGTTGTCCTGGTACGACCAGCCGCCGCTGCAGCGCAAGTCCTCGCTGCCCAACTGCACCGTCAGCAGCTTCCAGACGCCGCCTCCCGCGGACCGACCGAGGGGAAAAGCGCGCCGGGACTGCCCCCGCTCCAGAGAATGAGCCACCCGGCGACGCTACCGCCGCCAGACGTCGAGGCTTCTCGCTAGCGCGTCCGCAATCGGCCCCGATCAAAATCTCCATCGGCAAGACGCGCTGGCGGCGGAAAGTGACCTTCAAGAACATGTACGCGCCCGACGAGGTGCCGGCGCCTACCGTCGAGAGCTACGACGAGCTCGTGTTCAACGTGGCGGGGCTGTTCCATACGCAGTCGTTTTTGCACGACCCCGAGGACTGGGGGACGACCCGACGGCCAGCATGTCCAGCGAGGAGTACTACGACCCGGAGCCGCCCTTGGAGCGGTCCGTGCCGCTCATGATCGCCGAGTTCCTGTACAGATCGGCGGTGTACTTGGGCTACCGAGCAGGAGAGACCCCGTGGCTGCCGGGCTTCCGGGAGGACAAGCGCTTCTCGGGCAACGACGTCAAGCGGTGGCGCCGGCTCGCGCACTTTGACTGGGAGACCGAGGAGGAGGAGTATAAGCAGACCCACTGCGCAGTCCCGACCCGACCCAAGTTCGAGTCGGTCGACTCGGCCACAAGTCTCAACGTGGACGCGAGCTGGCACAACTCGGTGCTGGCCAATGTCGGTGCCAACGTGAGGCTGCGGCACCAGGACAGCAACAGCAGCGTGGACTCGATCGCATCCAACGCGACAAGCCGCAGCCAGGACAGCACGCGGTCGGGCAGGGGCAAGGCCAAGTTGCGCACAGCAGTGTCTGGGTGGATCCACAAACACCGAAGAAGTCGACACGGTGACCACAATAACGAGACGGAATTACAGCAACAGACACAGCCCGAGCCGGAGGAGGACATTGAGAAGAGCGCGTACAAGAAGCGGCAGGACAAGCAGAAGGTCAAGCCCGTGTCGTGGCTGGACCCGCCGCCAATTTCGTCGTCCAAAGACCTGGACCTCTTGGTCGACATCATCAACTCGTGTGTGTACTGCGGCCAGTTCCAGTTCCGGAAGCGCGACATCGTAGCGCTGTGTAATGTCAAGATTTAGAGCTCGGAAGAGAGCAAGAGTGCGCGTCCTGGCCAAATGGAAGACAGGAGAGCAGCAACATTTTATTGGTTATCGTCGTCGCGTCCTGCGTGGCGCCCAGTTGATCGAGAGCAGTTTCTGAGTAAAGTAAGGCAACATTTCTTTCACTTCGTCGGACTGGTCTTCGGTTGCAAGCTGTTGTTTCATTATGTTCATCATCGTGCTTCTGCCTTCACTACTTGTCCTTGCCAATAAAAAATGTCGCTCGAGCACTTACTACATACTACTTCCAAGTACTTCTTAGATCCATCCGTCCTCCTCCACGATGAACTCGAGACGCACCAAGTCGCCGATCTCGCTGGGCGTGAATAACCGCTCGCCAAAGTTCACGCAGCAGTTCACGACGCCGCACAGCGTGTCGAACTTCGAGTGGGACGGCACTTCCAGCTCCTCGTCGTCTTCCTCCTCGGGCTCTTCCTCCGCCACACTCTCGCTCAGCGCCCGCAGCCTCCGAGTCACGCCTCGCGTCTGCTGGCTGTCACTATCGCTATCGGTGCCCTCCGTCACGGACGAGCTGGTGCGCGACGACGGCGCCTCGACGTCCTTGCCCTTGACGCCCAGAGCCGCGGCCGCCTTGGCGGTGGTCACCTCCTCCAGAGCCCACTCATGCAGAGCCAGACGCCGCCACATGCGGATCTCCTCGTTCGAGATGTTGACCACGTTGCCGTGCTTGGTGCGCGTGCCGTGAAGGAACGCCATGGAGCGTTCGAGGAACTCCTGCACCTTGGTGCTGGTTGGTCGCTGGTCGTGGCTCGCAAACCGGCACACGCGCACCAGCACGTCGTCGTAGCTCTCCAGCGTGGCATAAGCGCCGGGGCTCCATTGTTCGGGTCGGCCGGCACAATCGTCAGCTTGAGACTGAAGCGAGTGCGCTTGGCAACGCCCGGCGCCAGCACCTCCTCGGCTGGAACGGGGCTAGGAACCTTGCGGCCTGAACTCGAGCGACGCTGCAGCTCAACTGCCCTCGCCTTTTCAGCAGCCTGCGCAAACTTCCTCGCCTCCGAGCTGCGCGAGAAACTGGTCCGGTCCTTTTGCAGGTCCAAGTCAACATTGCCCCGACCGCCGATAAGACGCGCCTGGATCGGCAGTTTCCGCCAGATTTTCGAGATCAGGTGCTCCGGCGCCTGCTCCATAAAGTCCATGCTCTGCGACCGCCGGTCCAAGCCCCGCGTGGGGCGCTTGGTGTCTTCATAATCGTCGTCGCTGTCCGAGTCCCACGTGGACGCATGCGGCTTTACCACAGCCGGGTCGTTCTTCTTCTTGGCCATGAGTTTGGCCATCTCGGCGGCAGCTGCCTCCTCCCTCTCTTTCTTCTTGGCCTTGGACGAGAAGGAGAGCGACATGCCGCGTTCCTTCTTGACCTTGGCCTTCTTGCCGCTCTTGAGATTATCCGGGGAAAACAGCGGATTGAGGTCGCTTTGCGCGTTGTTGTAGTCCGCCGGTCGTGGCTGCGGGTACTGCTGCAGACTCCCCGACCAGGGCCGCTGCTCGAGGGGAACATGCTGGAATTGGGCCGGTGCATTGAACTGGACGAGGCGATGCTTTGACTCGCAGAGCGCACTTTGGTCCTCCGTCCTGCTCCGGACTGCGGGGGAACTATGCCACTCAGCGTACTTCCTGCACTCATCTGCAGCCCCATGTTGCCATGCACGCCGCTGTTGCGGAGCACGCGGTTCCCCATGCAGGGGACGTCTCCTCCGACGCTGACGCTTCTGGTCCCGAGCGTGGGCGGCTGCGAGGGCAGATCGAAAGAGTTGGTACTGAACGCCGAGTGGGGCGTCGAGTTGCCGCTGGCGTTGCTGCTGCTAGAGTGGCGACTGCTGCGACCGGCGCGACTGTTTGCGGAGCCAGTGGCCTGCTGCTGGCTGTGGCGACTGCTCCTGTGGTTGCTCGAGACTTTGTTCTTGCTGCCGAAAAGGCTTCCTCTGCTGGGCGCCGTATGGAAGGCGCTGTTAAGGCTCTTGGTCAGCGAGTTGCGCAGGCCGCTCTCTTCCTCCGAGCTCTTGCGGGCCTTTGGGGTGGCGGCTGTGGCCCCGTATGGCAGCGACATGACCACGGGGGCCGCCGGCTCGCTGGATGCGCGGTGCTTGTCCTTCCATCCGGAGAAGGAGAAGCTCGAGTGGCGGCCCTCCTTCTTCTTGGACGACTTCTCGCGGGCGGCGGCCTGCGCGTCGGCCGACAGCTCGGCGTCCAGCCCGGCGGCGCTCAGACGCCCCGTGAACGAGAAGCTGCCACTGCTGCGTCTCCCCGGGAAGATCTTCTTGATGCCCGAGTAGATGTCCTTGGCCTGCTGCGACATCGGCACGACTAGTACGCACGCACAACCAGCGTAGAATGCCAAGAGTTCACCAGCGCTCCCGTTGCGATGTGGAGATTCCCTCGGCCATATCAGGACTATACTATACTGAATCCAAGTGAGGCAAAATGACTTGGACTGAGTATGCAGCTCCTCGCGCGGCCAGCCAAAAAACGGCAGTCGACTTGACTTTACTTTACCCAGGTCAACGCAGATGCCAAAGGGAGCAACTAACACGCAGAGCGGAGAGCGCCGACCTTGCGAAGTGGCCACCAAAATGGCCATTTCGGCAGGAGAGCGATCGCCTCGTAAGGCGTGCTGAAAAAGTAGCCATTTTGTTGGGAGCGGCTTCTCACGAGGATGGAGACGATTGCCCTTCGTCGGACGCCCATTCCATACTTATCTTCGTTATCGGTGCGGTCTTAGCCGAAAGGTAGCCATTCTCCGACTCTCGAGCGTTGCACACTGACTCGAATGTGTATGTCTCAATCCCGTCGCAGGGCTCAGCGCGAGGAGGAAAGCGCTGGCTGCGGTGCATTGGGCTGCAGTCAAGGCCGTCGGCGCTGTTCGTTAGTGCCCTCGTTTCACACGATCTTGCCGTCTTTCAATCCGTGTTGATATTTTTTAAGGTGGACAAGACGTTGCCGTTGCTGCCGTTCGGGATGGCACGCTAAGACAGAAGAGCCGAGAGCATCCGCGTGTAGACGAAAGCCAACAAATCCCCACGCCACGAGCTCGGTCAAGCCATTGCAGCGGCATCAATGCTTAGCGCCGCTAGTTAGCGGCACTGGCAAGCCAGCAAGGCTGCTGGGAACCCCACATGAAAGATTTCGTGACCGCGCCTTGGAGGAATCGATTTAACGAGCTTGATCCGGCGTGTTACGTAGATCGCATGGAGGTTGGCAAGCGAGTCACTCTTGAGTCAATGAGGAGATTGCATTTGCAGCAGGTACGGTGAAAGCTGCAATGGAGAATGTAATCCTGAAGGTGATCCAGCGATTCACGTTCCGAGATGTGTCTGCTGCAGCCAATGTAGATTGCTTCGTTCAACTCCACCTTCATCAAGTAAAACGATCCTATGTCCAAGGGACTGTAAGGGACGAATATCCTGTGACCTTCAGTGGAAGGCTTTCGTCTGTGCTGACTACAACGTCGACTTTGGAAAGTGTTTTGCCATCAATCACTGCGATCACTACGAACACAACTCACACGACGATGGACAACATGCAGGCACACAGATAGCTCCATCGACTACCTGTTAACGTGTAGTAGTCCTGGAACTTGTATCTTATCTGTGCTTGTCGAAGACGACTCAAAAGTGATGCGAGTCCCTCGAACTTGATTGCCAACTAGTAGCAGGAGGAGTGCAAGTACAGTAGTAGAACCTGTCGCCCATTCCTGCAACTTCGTTTCTGGTGCTGCGGTTCCTGCTTGTAACCTGCCAATTCCCTGCGTCGCGACACACACCAACAAATCCCCTCGTTTTGCACAAATGCTGACGCCGCCACAGTGGAGAAAGAAGCCTCGTATATTATGGGCGTAGGAGGTCGCTCGCCAGGGCTCCCCAGTCTTTTCCGACGTCTCTTGCATCAACAGAGTCGGATCGCCCCGCGGAAATCAGCTGGCAAAGCTCCCAGTCCCCAACAGAGCATCACTCGGCTACGATCAAGGCAGCCGCGCTGGTAGTGGTGACTATAGCAACCGCCTACGAGCGCTTGGGAGCGAAGCGACGCGGGGGCGGGGCACGGCTCTTGCGGGCCTCGACCGAGCGGCCACGCACGATGCGCTGGTGGATGGCGGCCTCGACGCAGTAGTAGTTCTTGATGTAGATCTTGGGCAGAGCGTACGACTCGTACACGGACGCCTCCTTCAGGTCACGGATGGCCGACTGGTCCACAATGTTGCTATAATATCCAAACCATCAAATAGCCAATGAGTCACTGCAGCGAAGGTTATTGATGCGGGGATTGCTGGCTGCTGCTGGACGTACCGCACGACGAAGCGCTTGATGGCCTTGTCCTTGGGGATGAGCTTGGCCGTGGACACGCAGTGCACGCGCTTGACGTGGCCGCGGCCCTTCTTGTTACGTCCGTGGTTGCGGCGCTTCACAGTCATGATTCCTCCGTTCTTTTCTCCAAATTGACTGCGACCAGCAGGGGAACTGCAGCAGGAAGCCCAAGCGCTGGCTGCCACCAACTTCTGCGCGGTATACAAAAGCAAGTGCAAAGGACCATGTGCGCGCGGATTGGTCAGAAATGGATATTTTTAGCGAATCAAATCGCAAGTGAAATGCCACTCTTTCGGGAGGGAATGTCACTCTTCTGACACAGAAGGCGATCATGCCTGTAGGAACTGTAGGAACTGCTACACTGTTACCCTCGGACGACGGCGATGCAAGAGCAAAAGAAGACATGACCAGCGTCTGCACTGCCAACCCACCAATACATGTTATTTTTTCTGTAACCTAGCGTGGATGTAGCCGGCCTTCCCAGTCCTGGTATAATAGACGCCCAAAGCTTCGCTTCACTCTACCCTTGGCCGAACCAAGCCACCGCCCGAAGACAGACCGCTGCAGGTCGCGTGCAGATTAGTCGAACATGCTTTACTTGAGGTGCTTCATGATCTGAGGGACCGACTGCAAAACAAGAAACAAAAACAGCGAGATGTGTCAGAGCAGGCCATCCGAAGCAGGCAATACAACAAAGACAGCGACAGCCACTGACGCATTTGTCGATGCAGTGCAGGTAGTCAAAGTACTGGCCGTCGCAGGCGCCGACGCCCTTGGCCTTGACGCGGTCCAGGCAGGCCTGGTAGGCCGAGAACGCCTGCGTGCACTTGGGCTCGCACGCCTCGCGGATCGCGGGCATCACGCACACAGGCTCTTCGTCAGACTGGACACAAAACACGCCATTACGCTGCTGTCAGCACCTCTCTCTCTCTCTCTGGACTCCTTCCTTACGCAGCGGACGCACCATTCTCAGCGGCGGTAGAACAAGCGACGTGTCCGAGGAAATGGAGGGCGGCTCGCTGAAGTGTGCGGTTCGCAGGCTTTTGCGCGTAAAAACTCTTGGTACGTAATTACGCGTTTTGGTGGTCACCTCCCGACGACTTTTTACGTGCGGCTGGGGGCCTCGATTGTGGACCTCAGAAGCTCCGACACGTCTCGCTCTGTGGCCATGCTCTCTCGCAGTGTGCGTGCTCTCCGCGCCGGCGCCACGCAGCTCCGCGCTCGTCAGGTCGGCGCCTCCTCTGTGTCTGCTTTCCACTCGTCGAGCGCCGCCCGCAGCAGCTTCGTGCAGGTAATGATGCAGCCAAGATTTAGAGTCGTCCTTCGTTGGCGGTTTTTATCGTGCTAATGTACTGCACGTCTCCTGGCGATTGCAGCACCGCGACACGGAGGACAACAATGCCGACACGCCTTTCGACTTTACGCCCGAGAACTACGAGAGAGTGCACGCGATCCTGGACCGCTACCCGGAGAACTACAAGACGTCGGCCATTATCCCGCTGCTGGACCTGGCGCAACGCCAACACGGCGGCTGGCTGCCGTTGGCGGCCATGAACAAGGTGGCGCGCATTGTGGACGCCAAGCCCATCCAGGTATACGAGGTGGCCACGTTCTACACCATGTTCAACCGTGAGAAGGTGGGCAAGTACTTCATCCAGCTCTGCGGCACCACGCCCTGCATGATCTGCGGCTCGGAGGAGATCAAGAAGACCATTGAAGCTCACCTCGGTATTAAGGAAGGGGTGCGTGCAGCGCAGATTTTCTTGGTGGAGAGAGAGAGGATGCTGACGTTCCGGTGGTGACTTTTGTTTGCAGAGACGACGGAGGATGGCATGTTCACACTGCGAGAGGTGGAGTGCCTGGGCGCATGCTCCAACGCCCCCATGGTGCAGATTAACGATGATTTTTACGTGAGTGTGGCGATCAGCAAACGTCCTAATACAAGTGACAGTGCGCTAACCAACTTGATCGCGTGTTATACCAGGAAAACTTGACACCCGAGACAACGCGTGAGCTGCTGGACGCCTGCAAAAAGGATCTTCCGCCTCCGATGAACAAATGGGGCAGTCTGCCGATGAACGGCCAGCTGTCGTGCGAAGGCCCGGAGGGCAAGCCTGCACTCAAGTGGGAGAAGACGCCGGGCCCGGGATTCCGAATGCGCCCGGACGACGAGCTCAAGCCCAAGGTGAACCCCAAGGACATTAAGGACGCCATGCTCTACTAATCAGGCAGCAGGCGGCGATGGCTTCGGGGTAAAGTGCCGGACCACGGTCTTAGCGTTGCGCCTTCCACGAAGCACGCAAGGCACGCTGCCGCCTTGGCGGATCCCCCATGTAAACGATCAACGGGTCAAGTCTCGCAATAACAAAAAATAAACTGTGAACACGACGAGAATGTCCTTGAAGACCAGTGTGGACGCTAATCTAATGTAGTAGTAGTTACCTTGGAAAATGTATGGGTCAAGTTGAAGTTGAAATTGCTGCGAGCGATTGGCCATAAATCAGTTTAGCAATGGGGAGCTACGATGACCGCAAGCGGCGACGCTCTCGCTCGAGATCGCGCTCCCGTCGCCGCCCACACCACTCATCAAGAGCTTCTGCTTCGCCGCCTCGGCATCGTCGTCGTTCCCGGTCGAGGTCCGAAGCTTCAGGGGTCATCCTAACGCAATATCGATCCAACGAGCAGCACTCCCTGCTGCAGCACACCGAGAAGAACTTCTAGAGGCCCTCAAGCAGCACCAAGTGGTGGTCTGTGTAGGAGAAACAGGGTCCGGAAAGACCACGCAGATCCCGCAGTTTCTGCACGACTGTGGGAGTATACAGGAGTACGGGAGGCGAAATGCGTCGCTATTACTCAGCCACGAAGAGTGGCGACCGTGTCAGTGGCGCAACGCGTCGCTGAGGAGATGGGGACGAGTGTGGGTGGAGACGGACTGGTGGGCTACTCGATCCGTTTCGAGACGAGGTGTGGAGACAACACGAGACTCAAATTCCTGACTGACGGCGTGCTGGTGAGGGAGTGTCTGAAGGACCCACTGCTGACGAACTACAGCGTCGTGATGCTGGACGAAGCTCATGAACGCAGTATTCACACAGACCTGCTGTTTGGTCTGCTGAAAAAGTGGTCGCAGCGCGGCCGGAGTTCAGGCTGCTGATCACGTCGGCGACACTCGACTTTGAGCGGTTCGCGCAGTTCTTTGGGCAACCCTATGAGAAGAAGATCAAGAAGGGTAAGAAGAGCAAGCATGCGATTAAGCCATGCCCCGTTGTGAGTATTCCGGGACGTGTGCACCCCGTGGACATCTTTCACTCGAAGCAGCGCCAGATCATGGGGCATCGAGGGCCGATATCCACGTATGTTAAGGCTGCTGTTGAGACGGCCTTGCAAGTGCACAACAGCGAGGACCTGGTCACATTCTAGTGTTTCTGACTGGCCAGAGAGAAATTGAAGATGCATGCGCGCAGATTCGAAACTTTCATCGAGAGCAGCAAAAGGACCTGCGGAAAGAGGACCGAGATTCGATGGAGCTGCGAGTCTTGCCGTTGTATGGTGCATTGCAGGGGCGTCGACAACGTGAAATCTTCAATGCAGTGTCCATAAGTCGTGTGCGGAAGGTGATCGTTGCTACCAATATTGCTGAGACGTCCCTTACCATTGATGGTGTTCGGTACGTCGTGGACTGCGGGTTCACCAAGCAAAAGTGTACAATCCAGAGAAGCAAATGGAGTCACTTGTGGTTGTGCCAATCTCTAAAGTATCGGCTCAGCAACGTGCAGGTCGAGCAGGCCGAACAGCTCCCGGCAAGTGTTATCGTCTGTACAACAAAGTTTCATACGAGGAAATGGCGCAGGAGACTGTGCCGGAGATCCAACGGACCAACTTGGCGAATATCGTGCTGTACCTTAAGCTGCTCGGCGTCCGAGATGTGATAGGATTCCCGTACCTCGACCCACCTGACAAAGATTCGCTCTTGGATGCGCTTAAACAACTATTCGAGCTTGGTGCTTTGGACGCAGGGACTGGAGAGGCGACGCCACTAGGCAAACTCATGGCTGCCTTTCCTTTGGAACCTAAACTCTCTCGTGCTCTAGTGGAATCACTGCTGTTGAAATGCAGTCGCGAGATGACAGAGGTGGTTGCTATGCTTTCTGTGGAGAACGTTTTTGTTGAAGTTCACCGAAATCACAAGCGGAGCTATCGCGATGGAGAGGACAAAAGTGACGATGAGCCGGATTGGGAGAAGCGAATGCTGACATTGAAGGAAGACGGTCTTTTAAACGAATATGGAGATCAGCTGACGTATCTGATGCTGTTCAACGCCTTTGAGTCGGCGTCTCGCAACGTGCAGGGTCGTCGTCGAGAGCTGGAGCACTGGTGTGACGACCGGCACCTTCGACTGCGATCTTTCACAATGGCCGGGTCCATCGTGAAGCAACTCCGCGATATTATCGAGTCGCTATCACGGCGCGACCTGGATGCGCTCGAGGAGACCTTGTCTAGGAATGCTAACAAGGACGCTCCGCTGGAAGACCGCCTTCGCCAAGCGCTCTGCGCTGGGTTTTTCATGAATGCGGCGCGACGATGCACGATGGAGACGGTCTACCGCCTCATGTACCACGACGACGGCAACGCAGCTCAGCTCGTGCAATTCCACCCACTCTCAGTGATGCAGTATGTGGCTCCACCAGAGTTCTGCGTGTACCAGGAGCTCGTTGTCACAAGCAAGCCGTTCATGCGGGGGCATTGGCAGTACACCACTGCTGGCTGGAGCGCTACAGCAAAAACAAGATTGACGTCTCACTTGCCCAGCTCTACGCGCTCTGTGGACGCAAGTCGCCAGTTGAGGAAAAGAAGCTTGAGCAGAAAGAGAAGGCACAGCAGCCGACAGCAAGCATCCCTTCCAGTAATGTTGAGGCCAAAACTGCTCCTGTGACTGCCGACGCCGTCGCCGCAGCAAGAGCTCGCTTCCTAGCTCGCAAGAAGCGCTCCTAGAGTGAAGACGGGATCAAAACACGCATCTTGCTTTCCTTGTATCTTACTTGGCATCCCCTGCCTATGTGTTCCTTCCCAACCTTCCTGTCTACTGCTACGTCTCGAGCTCTATTGGATGACGCAGTAGCTCTGCGCGTCCGAGGCCTGTTTGACCTGCTCCAATCCCTGCTGCGTCTGCTGCATGCTCTCGTGCACGTGGGTCTCAATGTCGTCGATGGCTCCCTGCTGGTCCTGCACGATGGCGGCCAGGTCTCTGAAGATTTCATTCACCTGCGCGACGCTCTGGTGGATCTTGTTGATGTCCTGCTCGCGTTCTTCAATGAGCGCCTCGTTGTGGGCGATCTCGTTCTCCAGCTCGGCGAACTCGAAGACTTGGCCCTGGTGCTCGGCTACGATGCGGCCGTCCTGCTGCTGGGCCACGAGCGCCTGCTGGGCCTCCTGCTCCCTGGCCGAGACCCGCAGCACGGCTGTCTCCAGCTGGTTTGAGATGGCCTCGAAGTCCTTGCAGAGCTTCCGCTTAATGAGCGAGTTGGCGGCGTCCGCCGGCACGCGCTGCAGCGCCTTGGCGATCTCTTCCTGCAGCAGGCACGCGAAGCGGATGCGGTCGTGCAGGTCCTCGTCCACGGCGCCCGAGGCGGTGGACGCGCGCTTGACGGCCAGTACCTGGCGCTGGAACTGCTCCAGCTTGAGCGTGGCGGTCTCCACGGCCTGGCGAGCGGCTGACGACGGCATGGACAGAGTGGCGGCGGCGGGGCCCGAGTGGGCGCGGGACACCGAGGCGGGCACAGCGCCGCCGGCGAAGTCCGCGAAGCTCATAGCGGCGGCGGCTTGTTCCTGTTGTGAAGAAAACTGCTGGCAATTTTGGTCGTTGTCAGATGGGAGACACTGGCGTTGAGTATGGCTCGCCCGTTTCAGATTAAGAGCGAGTTGTTACTGATTTCAGACCGCATTGAAGTTTCCCCTTCTTGGCAAACACTCGCTCAAGGTTTCTTCCTGCCCAATATTCCAATGGACACAACTCGAGATGAGATCGATTTCGATAGCACTCTGTCGCGGTGGACGAGCGTAGCGTGATTCCAGGACAGCTTCCATCCATGCTGTTTGCAGATCCAGCGCACCATACTATCACTGCGAAGGATGGAACGGCAGCTGTCATGCTCGACACGAACACTCCATGGACTGTTGTAGTGCTTTGGGAACACCGCCGAGCGCCGGCGCCGAGAACACCCGTGTTCATGGTCTACATCGCTTCAAGATACTTTTTGCCGGTGACTTTAGATGTTCGTCGTGGTCGAGGCATTGGATTTCCACATGGCGCCCATCATTTTCGCTTGGGATCAGTATGTCGGCGTCGCAGAGCTGCAAGACCATCAAGGTCGATGCACAAGATGTCGGCAACAACAACTTTTTTCTTCTTCTTGTCGAGCCGACTGCCGCCGCTTCGTCGATACGCTCGGGATCATCACGGCAAGTAACTTAGTTGCCTTGCAAGTCGCGTCAGTTGGCGTGGTTTTGCTGTCAGCGTTTCGTGTTGTCCGTCTAACAGCAACACGCACATCGCATGTCCCGCTGGCTCAAGCGACTTCCACGCTGGCAGCACTTGGGGTTTCGTGTGAGCAACGCGCGTAATGCGCCAAGTTCCTCGAAGGCGAGCCCTGGGACTCGGCTCCAGGTCTTTCTTGCAGCGGTGTCCGCCTTGTCGGTCTCTGCTCCCTGCAGAGAAAGTCAATCGCAGCCGCGGTTTCCCTTTCGGCTCCTTTCCTGTCCGCCCAGTTGAGCGTCAAGTTGACGTGCCATTTGCATGGAGCCTCGCAGCGCTCGTGAGCCAAAATTGCTGCAAATTGTTGGCAAAATGTCTCGACCGACGCACCGCCACCTTATCGCCGCGCCGCAAATGTCACCCACGTCCTGTCTCGGCCTCTGCGGCGATAGCCTCGACGATGGTAATGCCGAGTCTCGTGACCTTCTCACCGCGATGGGGGCGCCGCACAAACACCCGCGCCGCTGTCTGTAGCGTCCTGGCAGCTTGTCACGCTCCATGGCCCGAATCCCAGCGGCATGCGCAGGCTGTTTCTGTGGTAAGCCCTCGCCAAACTACTGCAACCAAGTCAAGTTCAGTTTCGAGTATCCACGCTGTCCCATCTGCGCCCATACAAAGACCAAGCTTGAAAAAAAGCAGTCACGCGGTCACACTTTCGCTTTTGCAAGGAGGTGCACACACTCGAGTTCGGTGTTCGCGCACTCGAGAAGAAGACCAAGCAAGAAATCGTCCATGGGGCTGCGGCTCATGTGCGCGGCCGGGGTGGCCGCGGGGGCGCTGCTTCTGCTGCTGCTCGCCGCGATCGCTCGGCTACTGCTGCTGCTCGTGCAGCTGGTGACGCCGCGCTACACGCTGGCGTTGTGCCTGGTGGCGGCTACTGTCTGGTTCGTGGACTCGCGACGCCAGCGCTACGCCAAGGGCTTCTACTCGTGCTCGCACGTGCCGACGGTGGTGCCGCCAAAGCAACCAGAGCTGACGCAGCCAGAGGAGGAGCAGGAACAGGAACAGACAGAGCTGCCCGTGGTGGCGCCCGTGGTGGCGCCCGTGGCTCCAGCAGCAGCGCCACAGCACAATAACCGATGACCTCAAGAAGACTGTGTCGGCCCCTCCGTCCGAGACCGAGTCGGAGGACGACAGTGAGGCCAGCGCTAAGCGCTCTTCTACCAGCTCAGGATACAGCCAGAGCCTCTGCGATGTGAGGTCACGCAGCAACACGACCGACGGGGAGCTGCAGCGGAGACTGGCCACCAGACCGAGGAGCTCGTCCGCTGCGACCGACCGAACGACTCGCGCCTCCATGAGTGACCGCCCCAGGGCCGCAACGTCCAGAGGCTACCGAGTCAGCAAAGAAGAGAGGAAGAGGAGAGTGCCCAGACGACGCGCCGAGACGGGCGTCGGCGGCGACAAACACAAGGAGCGCTCGCGACGCGCGACGTTCACGTCCAAGCCGGACGCGTACATGGCCGCGAGTCGCTCCAGCTCGGAGATGTTGGAGGACGCGCTGCGGTCCGATGGCTACTGGATCGGAGACTTCTCCGTGCAGCGGCGTCTGGTGTCGCGACGCAGCCACACCAACAGCCCCAAGGCCGGCTAGGCTGGAGGGAGATGATCGTCCGCAGGCGAACGAGGGCCGTGTGAAGGCTCTGGCGGAGACTAAGTTATTGCTTCGTTACTTTACAGACTATGAATGTTTTGACTAATATGAGAAGCCCTGTCATCGCTTTGTTTTCTGCTTGTGGTTGGCTTTGAGTAGTTGGACCAACTCCCATTGCGCCTTGGGATCCGAGATCCCGAGCTGCTTGGCTTCTTGGTAAAGCGACGAGATCGGCACGGCAGATGCTGCTGCTCGCGTGCTGCTGCTCGAACTACCACCAGACGATCGCCGGTTCGTGGACGCTTCCGCCTCGATGGCCGCCATAAAGGCCTTCTGCCGACTCGGGATCGAAGACCTCGACGGAGCCGCAGATTTATCAGGCGTGAGCATCGAAGCCGAGCTTGAAGCCGTGTGCGAGGATGCGGAGACGTCGTGCAGCTGCTGCTGGTCGTCATTTTCCTTGTCCAACTTGACGGGCGTGGCCGACGGCAGAGTCTCGTCGTCGCGCTTGCTTGGCTGAGGGCCTTGCGGCTTGTCCTGCTTCTCTTCCTCCTCGCTCTCAAAAAGTAGCTCGCTGTGTTGCTTTTGCATTTGCTCAGGGGATGAAAACATGATGGGCGAGAGACCGAAAGAAAGCCGCTGCTTGGTCCGCAGCCTGGTAAAGTCCCTTGGTGTGTTGAATGGAGACGGTGTTGCAGTCTTCTTGTCTTTCTTCACCACTGCAACTGGAGACGCCGACCACATCGGGGTTTTGATGGCATGGACTTCCTCTCGCTGATCGGTGTGAACGCACTGGACTTGTTTCTCTTTGCCGAGCGCAGCGGCGGCGACGACCACGACCACTGACTCTGATCTCTGGCCGACCGCTTCGGCGTCCGAGGCGGCAGGACGGCCTGCAGACTGTCCATCTTGTGCTGCCGCTCCTCAGTCTTGCCTCGCAGCGAGCAATCGTCTCTCGACAGCGACGATGCAGCTCCATCGGATTCGATGGCGACGGTGACGGTGTCAGCAGCGACCTCTTGACTGCCACCGGGGCTCGAGCGCTGACGGGTGTCCGCAGCACCGAGTACTGCTGCTCATCGTCGAAGAAGCCGCTGGCTCCGCGGGGAGTGCCCACCTCTGTCTCCTGCTTCTGCTCCGCCAACGGCGAGAACTGCGCCGGCTTGAGCTCTGCCAGTGTGTCGATGCTCCAGTTCAGCGCCGACGACTCGCCATCGCCATCGCCCTCGGCATCCGCCGCCGCCAGCGCCGCCTCGAAGGGCGGGAACGGCTCCCGACCGCTGGTCTGTGCGTCGAACGGGTCCGGAGGAGGCTCATCTCCTACGGGCTCGGCCATGCTGGCCATGTGGCGACGCGCTTCCCTCCAGGGGACTCGTCGAGGGATCGATGACTATCGTCTGCTTGTCGGCGGCTCGCTCGGGTGTGCTCAATCGAGACGGAGGGGTTTCAAAACCAACCAAGCAGGAAGCTCAAGACGAAGCACTCGTTTGCTCGCAGTCGCATGCTCGATGCCTGTCCTTTTGGCGGTCACCCACACTACGAATGCTGCCTTGCGACTTCAACGTGCTGCAGTATTGGCTCCAGCAATGCAAATACGTTGGCGACAGAAGTCTCGTGCAGGGCTTCTGCCCTACCAGGCAGCGTGTGCGGGCTCAACTGAAGTCGACTGTGAAAATCTACCATGGTGCGAAGACTCGGGCTGCTGGCAAGCAAAATCTGCCACGTACAAGTAGAACACTAGAATTGAGTCCTGAGGGCTTTCAATGCGGCATCTGCACCAGTCGTGCAGTAGCAAAGGAAGCCATTGGTCAGCAGGCTGTTACAGTCCGCTCAGCAGACTCCGTAGCAGCATCTTCATCGCCATCGAAAGCACAGCACTTGGTGGTAAGCGTGGTTTCCGCTTGCTTCATATTTAACCCTTTCGAATTAACCGGTGTAGCCATTCATCCTCTTATTTCCGACTCCTATTTTTGCAACGCACTTCTCCATCGCTTTGACCAGCGAGTTCCGGCGTCAGCAGCAGCATGACGACCATCTACGACATGCAGGAGCCCTGCTACTACTCGGTGCTGGACGTCGACGTGGACGCAAGGTACTTCCCCACCTCGCCGTCCAATTCGCTCCTCCCAACGCTTTGTATCGCCCTCGTAGTTAACCTTTTTGTCTCTCATTTTGTAGTCCCTCGGTCATTGTCAAAGCCTATCGCAGCATGGCGCTCAAGTACCACCCAGACAAGAACCCGAACGCCGAGCCGGAGCAGTTCCAAGCCATCACAGAAGGTTAAAACTCACTGCAGTTCTTCAAGCCCCCGCTCAGAGCTGAAGACTGAACCGTGCTACTTGCCATTCAGCCTACGAGGTGCTGTCGGACCCGGAGAAGCGGCGGCTCTACGACCACTACGGGCCTTCTCTCAAGCCCCGACTAGGGAGACGTTCGCCCAGTTGGCGCCACTGTTGCTGTCGTTCTCGACGGGCTTCATCGGCTCCAGCGTGAGGACCTACGGCAGCACGCTGTCCCTGCGCGCCATGTTTGGTTGGGAGGTGGCCTTCCTGGGCGTTGCAGGCATGTACTATTGCTACCAGCCAGGACAGAAGAAGCAGAGCTCCAAGCCGCAAATCAAGTCCAAGCGAGAGATCGTGTCCGTCTCGGACTACGTGACCGTCTCATCCATGGGGCTGCTGACTGGGAATCTGAGCGGGTGGGTGGCCACGAGCGTTGTGCTGCTCTGCAAGGCCATCATGACGCGCAGCTAGTATCGATACGACAGCAAGGTGTTGCTGCTGCGTGGTGTGGTGCAGTGCGCAAGTGAGATATAAAGCTGTGCTGTGACTGTAGGCAGACTGGCCAGGTGAAATGTTCAGCTTGGCATTTTGAAGACGACGTGTGGGTGCTTTCATGTTGTGCACTGCAGTGAATAATAATGTAGACGACTTGGCCTTGGTGCTGCTGCGGGGACAGCACTTCAACAAGAATCCGTAATAAATGGTGGCCATTCCGCAATAAATAGACTACTACGCAGTTTCGCACACAAACAGACAAACACACGGCACGATGCAGCCCCTCGCGCGGCAGTCGCTGGACTCGCTGTACCCGCAGGCACGCAAGCTGCAGTTCGAGCTCAAGATGCAGATGAGCTACCTGGACTCGGGGCGCACGGGCGGCAAGACGGACGTGGAGCTGCAGACGGAGGCGCGAGGCAATCTGAGTCTGCTGGAGCAGCTGCTGTGGCAATTGGACTCGCTCGTGCAGACGAGCACCAAGCCGGCGGAGCGGGACACGTGGACCAAGTAAGGCAGTACAGTACAGGTCTCCTGACTCCTGCTTGAAGGGATAGATCGATTGACTTTGGTCGTTTAGGAAACTGCAGCAGCTGCGGAACGAGACCCACGCGCTGGGCAGCACTCTGGAGCAGCACATCTACAGCGTCAACCGCCGAGCAGTGGAGGCCAGGGAGAGGGAGTCGCTTATGAGTCGACGCAACGGAGTAAGACGCTCTGTGATGAAGTGTTGAGTTTGAATATTCATTCCTTTGCGGCAGGGCTTCGACAGTAGCAACGGCACCATGTACGCGGTGCAAGAGAGCGAGTCGCTCCAGCGGTCGTCGCAAATGGTGTCCGACTTGACGAGTCTGTCGCAGTCAATCCTCGGAGATTTAGGGGAGCAGCGCAACCGGATGAAGGTGGGTCGAGATGTTCTTAATGTTGCAGAGGAGGAGAGCTGATATGATGTTGTAATGGGGTTTTGCAGAATGTGCGCACCAAGCTCCTAGACATTGCAAACCGGTTGGGGCTATCGAGTTCTCTTCTGCGAGTCATTGAGAGACGCGACACCGTGGACTTCTGGATCGTCATCGGCGGCATGATCTTCACGCTCGTGTTCCTGTATCTATGCTACGCGTACGCGACGAGCTAGCGTGGAGTCGAAGCAATATTGCAGGCTGGGCTGCCTGCGTTAATAATGTTAGTTGGGTGAAGATATATATGTGCCAGCATCGAGAAAAAGCTTTGGTTGGTGCTCGTAACCATCCGCAAATGGGGAGTCTTGCGCTAGGAAATAACTTCGGCCGCCGACGAGAAAAGTGTGCGGAGCGTTAATACGATCAGTAGCGTGGATTCCTGGCCAGCTGGTCAACGTTTAACGGGGACTAAAGCATAAACATCGTCTGCTTGGGGGCGTGCTGGCATGAGATAAGCGTGCAAAGCGGACCAAGATGGTGCAGTGCATACACTAAGCTAGTCGCGCGCGGCGGTCGCTTCAACCTGGAAAGCAAAATCCGTTAAACAGGACGCGGGTGGCAAACGCTAGCTGGTTGTCGTTGCGATAGCCTTAATGCAGAGCCAGCCATCACGGCCGCCTGAGTAAGAAGTCACGAACATCATCATTGCCGTCCTGTTTGATCCACTGGACAAAGGCAACCGGCTCAGGGCTCTTAGCGCCACGCAAAACATTTCCACTTGGAAAAAAGCATCAACACCATGTCCATTTTACAGCGCAGATTCGGATAGTACTAGTACACGCAAGTAGGTCGACGACTAGCGCCATTCACCAGGCCCAGTTTCCTGATCAAGATACGTGTCCAATCCAGCTTTCAAGGCGGTCCAGCGACGAAGCCCAACAACGCAAACGCTCCTTGGTCGCGCACTTTAGTTGCCGCATTTACACAGCTCACTAGACTCCATTTTCCATTTGGAACTCGTCGAAACACGTCTTCAGTCTTGCAGCAAGCGCTCGTCTCTTTTTCATGAAGACCGTCGCCTTCCTCGTTAGCTTGTCCGTCAGTGCGGCTGCTCTCAGCTCCGCCTCGCTAGTCGTGGACACCGCTCCCGACGACCTTCACGCGTACGTTCTGCCCAAAAACATGGGCGAGGCGGTGAAAATCGGTGACCAAGTCTATCGCTTCTCCGTCACCGGTCCGTCGTCGGGCGGTGCCTTCACGCTGCTGCAAACCAGCGCACCCGAGTCCACGAGCTTCGGCGTACTGCCCCACATCCACAAGACCCATTACGAGAACTTCTACTGCACGCGCGGACGCTTCCAGCTCTGGGCCCAGACGTACAACTCCACGTCGGAGCAGCAGACCCGCGTGCTCACCCAGGGCGACTACGGAGCCGTGCCGCACAACACGTACCACACATTTCAAGTGCTCGACCCGGACACGCAGATGACGGGTGTGATCCAGCCTGGGGGCTTTGAAAAGCTCTTTGTGGCGCTGCGCGACTCGTACTTCAATTCGAGCACGTACGCCAACTTCGCGCCGTCGCACGCCAACTCGTCTGCCGGTATGGACGCCGACACCATCTCGTCGCTGGAGGAGTACGACGTCTACGCTCAATTGGCGTGGGAGACGCGGTCGGATACGGTCAACGGCAGCGCTGGAAGCGGCAACTGGCACAACGGCGCCAACGCCCTCGCAGACGACGCCAATACGCCCTTCTTCGTGGCCAAGAACTTTGCGCAAAAGTACCTCAACTACGAGAACGGCTACAAGCTGCTGGCGCCCGTGCAGAAGGGTCCTCAGAGCGACGGCAACTTCACCATCGGCACGCTCACCATGTCGGCCAAGGCCAGCAACGAGACGGTCAACACCATCACGCCCAAGCAGCCGCTGGCGTTCCAGGTCGAGGAAGGTCAGCTCTCTGTCGAGGTCGCTAACGAGACGGCTCTGCTGATCCAGGGCGACGTGCTGTTCGTGCCCGGCGGCACCACCTTCAGCTACCACGCCACCGTGCCCGTGACCAAGTTCCTGTACGTCAGCGGCGGCGACGACGGCTTCGATTACGACCTGCTGCAGACCAGCGTCGAGTGGGACTACGCCGTCTACCCCACGTACGCGGGCTACTCGGCCTAGGCCTTGGCAAGTCTTGGGAGCTAGAAGCTGTCATAAACTTCAACAAAATACAAACGAAAAATATCCTTCGGGACCGGCAAGATGCGCTCGTGTGCTGGGACTTGCTCAGCAGCGATCCTGCGCCACAATTGCTGCAGTTGAACCGCGTGCTAACTATACCGACGACGCCGTGGATAGCTTATCAGGATAAGACTGGGCTCACTGACTTGTTGCCTTTTTCGTCTGATCGTTTGTGTGGCTCGTCCAATCAGCGCGCGTTGGACACGTCACATTTTCGCTTCTTCAGTCTCCGATTAGCATGGAACTGCCGACGGTGACCAAGAGCTCGCCGGCGTCTGCGGGCGCCTCGATGCACAAGCTGCTGGTGCAGTTCGTGTTCCTGTTCACAGGCGTCTTCTCCACCTGCGTGGCGCAGTTCGTTTTCTATCAGGGCGCCGGCTCGCAGAAGGCCATGCTGCTGCCGCTGTGCAACTACCTGGGCATGATGCTGGTGGGGCTGCTGCCCGTTATGGGGGCCACTGCCGCCTCCAAACCTGCGGCTCTGATGCAACAGGATCAACCTCAGCAGCAGGACGCGCCAGAGAACCCCGAGGACCACGTGGAGCCCGAACTCACCCCCAACCAGGACGACAACTGGAGCAGGAACTCGAAGCGAGTGTCGGTGGACTCGGACGCTGAGATGGAGCTCACCAGGAGAGCGACCACAGAAGTGGATAACCAGAAGGAGGACCAACAGCAGCAGCAGGAAGAAGAAGACAGCGGTGACGACACCACGAAGCCCATTTTGGGCCTCAAGGTGACCCCTTCCTCGGTGTCCTTCTCACTGTCCACAGTGCAGCTCTGTGTCATCGTGTCGGTGGTGTTGGACTTTGCTGGTTGCATCTTCTCCAATGTGGGACTGGCCATGGCTGGTAGTGGGCTGTATCAAGTCGTGTACTCGTCCGTCATCTGCTGGTCGGCTCTGATGTCCAGGTTCATTCTAAAGAAGGTGGTGTCCAAGGAGGAGTGGTTCGGTATTGCTCTCGTGACGTTCGGACTGGCCTTCAGTGCCCTCGGAGAGTCGGGAAGCGGGCGAGATCACTCGATCGTGTTGATGGGGTGCTTCCACACGCTCGTTGGGGCGGCGTTCTACGGTGGCAACTACGTCGCAGGAGAGTACACGCTCAAGTTGGCCGAGAGGCCTCACCCGAAGGAACTGTGTCTCAAAATCGGCGCAGCTTGTGTCGCCATCATTGCTGTTTACCAGAGCGTCGTGGTGCTGCCCGAATGGGACGCACTCGTGACCAAGCCGATCGCTGAGGCCAACGGCAATACGAACCACATTTTGATGGCCCTGGTGGCGTACACGCTGTCCCAGTTGGCACACGGTCTCACGTACTTTGTAATGCTGGACTCCAGTGGCGCCGTTACCACTGGCATCATGCAGAGCTTGCGCGCCGTGTGCGTGTTTGTCATCAGCTCGCTGCTCTACTGCAGCCAGCAGGAGTCCCAGTGCTTCGATACCAAGCGCGGTGTGGCGACGCTCATCGTCGTCAGCGGCGTCATGTTCTACTCGTGGGCGAAGAGCCAGCAGGGCAAGGCCAGCGTATTTGCACCACCTTCAGCGCCGTCATTGCCATTACGACGGCCGACGAAGAAAGACCCAAAGACCAAGATGGTTGCGGGCAAAAACTACGTCGTTTAACGTCCAAATCGCAGCACAATGTATTCATACGGTCCATATCACAAGTACTTAGCCCTCTTTAGTCTGCTAATAAATTCTCGGTGAGAGATTGCAACTTCTGCAGGCGCAAGTTGACTTCCTCGGGCGACAAGCCATTCACAGCCCTGGAGTGGCGAGGCTTTGAATCCCTTCGGTCTAACGGGTCACCCTCGTCGTCTTTGCGGAGCCGTTTGTCTGTCGAGATTTCGAGGATGCTCATTCGGCCGCTGTCCTCCGGCTCAGTTGCAGTTGTCTGCGTTGACGACGTCTTCTGCTCAGTTGGCATTGTCTGGGTAGCGATGGATGAAGCAACAACGGGTTCTGCTGGCGGCGGCATCACCGCCAGCTTGCGCTCTTGGTCGCGCAGCGAGTTCAAAATTGTGTTTCGCTCGCGACGCAATTTGGCTAACTCCGCATCACGTCGACGCACTTTTTCTTCGAGACTCGCCACGCGTTCCGTTTCGTGGGCGAGTAGAGCCTCTTTTGCCGCGCTAGGTCTCGCTCGAGCTGCCGGATACGAACCTGCTGCTTGCTGTGGTCCGCTTGCAGCAGAGTGTGTGCCAGACGAGCGTCTTGCAGCTCTGTCTGCCATACCTCTTGCTCGTGCCGCAAGCGATCGGAATTCTCCGTCTCCAACTTGTGGTAGCGCTGCGCGAACTCATTCTGCTGGGTCAAAAGCTCTTCGCGCATTTTGCTGACCTCAGCCAGAGCTTCGTCCTGCGCTGCTTCTGCACTGCTACACTTGACTTGCAATTGGTGTAGCTCTTCTGTGCGATCGTCCAACTCACGCTGAAGCACGTCCTTTTGGTACGCGAGTTCTCGAGCTTTCAGCTCCCATTCGCGACGAACACTCCGCACTCGGGTACGCAGATCATGTGCATCTCGTAGTACGAGGCGCTGGAGGTTGCTTCGGTCAGCGAGCAATGCTTCAATCTGTTGCACAAGTTCTGCATGGCTCAAGGCTTGGAGCTTCCGACGTTCTTTGGGTGCTGGCGCCGGTGCGGCTGTTATCTGGTTTGTTGGATCATCAGTTGGGCCATCAAATGGCCAGGTTGGCAAGTCCTCGTTCCGATAGCAGTACAAAGCTCACAGCTCCGGTCTGGATAACCAAACGTTGACTCAGCACCATTCCCAGTACTGCCATCCTCTTCCAAGAAACGAAACAGCGACACTGAGCTCTCTGGGATAAAGAGCAACAAGAACTCACCCCAAGTGAGCGTGTCCATTCCGCCACCTGCGCCTGATAGTTTGCGGATTGCAGCCTCGACATGAGCCACCAACTTCGCGAGTTTCTTGGGACCGCCGACAGCACGAAGTACCTCCGGGTCACCACGACGCAATGCTTGAACAAGTGTTTGAGAGCGCACCATCCCCATGCCATAAGCATCTAAACGATGAAAGAGCGACCGAAGCGCAGTCTCTGTCACTGGTCTCAACATCTTCCCGCCGGAAGTAGAGGATGCTTTGGCAGCGCCATTCTTGCTTTCATTGTTCGTACTTTGCTCTAATAGTTTGGAGTTGTGCTGCTGTTCCAGTCGATTGGCCCAAACTCGACGCTCCGCCTCAAGTGCAGCCTCGCTATTCCGCAGCCGTGCTTCTCGGTGCGTCACAAGAGTAGCAGCCAATTCCACGCGTTCTTTAGCAAACACCAGGCGCCGCTCGATTGCCTCCAGCCTTGACGCTCCGTTGCGAAGCTGTTCCACCTTGTCTCGAACCAGACCACCCGTGAACTTTGCCACGATCTCCCCAAGTGCTGAACCCTTTCACGTTCCAGCGCCAACCTTCGCACCGCCTGCACAGCTTTTGTGTTTGCCTGTGCGCGTTCATCCTGAGCCTCCCGTGCAGCCACAACCTCCAGATCACGCTGAGCTTCCACATCAACGACACGCTGGCGCCACATCTCTTGCTGCTCTTGGCAACGAATTCGAGCTTCACGTGCCTGGGCTTGTTGTTGTCGGCATTCATGCTTGGAAGCCTCGAGTACAAGTTCATCTGATCGTGCCTGTACCATGAGCGAGATGCATTTTTCCCGCCATGTGGCTAGTAAGTAGGTGTACACGTTGGCTGCCGCTTCTACGGGCGGCACAATATTGGCTGTTCCAGCAGGTGAGGGTGTGTTTGCGTGCTGCTTCCCAAACTGGACCAATGAATGCCTCATTGTTTTATCTTGCACCGCCATTATAGCCTCCAGCGCCTCCACTCGACTCTGCAACAACGTTTCGCGCGAAAGATCTGCAGCTGGAATTTGCTGTATCTTATTGAGAACCGGTTGCACAATATCTTGCCCGTCAGATCGACTCTTCCCAATAGTGTCGCTGTTGTCTTGATGAGCCGATTGATGCGTTTTCAAAACGCTTTTCCTGCGACCAATCTCGTACTGTCTCCTCCAAGTCTCGGCACTATTGTATTGACGATCCGGCATTTGTTTTGCATCAACGTCTTGCAAGTTCTCGAACGCTTGCTCTTCATCCATCTCTGACCGCCGTCTTCTATTTTGCCTCTTGCCAACTTCTGACCATCTTCTCCAACCCTGTTTATCGTCGGCGTTGGATCGCCTCCACCTTTCGTCACTGATAGTTTGGTGATCCTGCCGTCGAGTCATCATCGAGTCTTGCATGTCATTCGTTTCGGACCGAATCCGCTGATCTCCAACGCCAGCCTGTATTCTTCTACTTTCATAATCGTTAGTTTGGCGATCCGGCCGCTGTGGCATCTCGAAGTCTCTTTTTCATCGGTCTCGGACTGCCGCATCCAAACATCGTCATTTCGACGGCGAATCCTTTTGGCGGCGAAAACGTTTCCACTTCTGCAGTTGGAGGTCTGCCTGCAACTGCAATCCGGGGTGGTGATAGCCTGGACCTGTGAAAATCCTCGTCCTGCACTTGTTCCACCCTGTCGAGTTCACTCTCAGCAACTCGTAACCCACGCGATTCGATTCCCCACGCCGCCTCCTCTCCGGTTCACTGCCAACGCTCTTCGTGTCGCTCTCTCCATCTGCACTACTGAACAACTCCACCCTTGATGCCTCCTCCTGTCTACTCGCTCTCTTGACACTCTCGGGCGTCAACAGCCTCGTCGGTGACGTCGTGGGTGTCTTGTGCCCCGTCGCCTGCGTCTTTAGCTGCAGCTTCGCGTAGAGTTTCTCGGCCGCCGTCACCTCCACGCCGTCTAGCGTCTGTAATTGCGGCAGCATTGCGAGAACCTCCCGTCTGTACTTGGCGCTGGCCGCGATGGGGTTCCCGTCCAGCGCCAAATGCCGCAGCTGCTCCGAGCCCTGCAGAAACCGCAACTCGCTGACCAACTGCACGCGATTCTCGCCCATATCCAGTGTCTGCAGCTGCTCGCAGAGCTGCAGTGGCCGTAGAGACTCGAGCGCGTTGCCCCGCAGCGTCAGGAGCTGCAGCTTGGGCAGCCATTGGGGCAGCTCCCACGGCAACGACACGAGCTGGTTGCCGCCCAAGTTCAGCTGCGTCAGAGAGCGGGGCAGGTGCTGCAAGTGGCGGACGTCCCGCAGCGCATTGCCGCCCAGGTTGAGACTCTGCAGCGCCGGGTAGTCGGCCGCGATCTGCTGTGCCAGCTCGCGCGTCAGCTGCATTTGAAACAAAATGGGTCATCAGTACCCATTTTCCAACAAGAAGGGATGCGCGAGCGCGTGGGCAGTGCCGGCTCGCGCACGTCGGACGGGGAGCTGGAGCTGGAGGAGATGCTGGAGGTGCGGCTGGGCAGCAACGGGAGCAGCAAGATGCTGCTGCCCATGACGCAGGACGACGACGACGACAACGACAAGCAGAGCAAGCGGCGGCGCCAGCAGCACTCGTGCGACAAGGGGCTCGGGGACTGGCTGCGGCGCGCGGCCTCGTCCTCCCGCCTGGCTTCGAGCCCCAGCAACGTGCGCAAATGCGTGGTGCTGCTGGTGGTGGCTACACTTTTGCTGCTGGTCGGGTCGGCTGCTGACGCTGGAGGTGGTGGGCAGACTGCGCTTCAACGGCTACTTCGTGCCGCAGCGGGGCCACAACGGGCAGCTGGGCTTCTACCACGAGATGGACGTGGACATGCAGGCGCTGAAACAGGCCACAGGCAGCCCCGGGGAAGCTCTTCCCGGCGTCGGCTCTCAACCCTCGAGAGGTCAAGGCCTGGGTTGCCGAGAGGAGGAAGCACACGAACGGCAGGAAGCTGCTGGTCGGGTGCACTTCCCACTGGAAAGGATACGTGCTCCGATCGTTCCTGTCGCTGTTCCAAGAGCTTAAGGCCGAGCACGGGTGGGAAGATCTGGACACGGCCGAGAACCCCATGAAGACCATCTACAAGATGGACAAGAAGAAGGCCCCCAGCGTCATGCTCTTCTGCCTCAACTCGTTCTACTATCCCATGGCGCTGCTGCAAGAGTACAGCCTGTACTTCCACGAGCTGCGAGCTCTCGGGACGATAATTGCCGTCTGGAATGACGATCTCCACTATTACGACCAGTTTGACCCCATCGCGCTGAGGGACGAGATTTTCACCAAGGTAGATGTGCTGGTAGGCACCTACACGTACTTCATGGACGAGTACTTTGCGGCGGTTACCAGCTCTGTGAGTGAGCGAGACTTACCTCTGACGGTTTGGCTGCCGCACTCGTCGGGCTCAGACTTTGTGAACGCGTCGTTCAACGAGTACCCGATCAACAAGATCATTCTGTCCGGCAAGCTCGGCTCCAACTGGTACCCTCTGCGTCACTGGCTGGGGCTCTACCAACAAGACCACAGAGACATCATGGACGTGTATCAACATTCTGGCTACTACGTGGCAGACAACCAGTCGACCATCTACGCGTCCTACCTGCGCTCGTACCGCGCGGGCATTACGACAACGCTGATTTTCCAGTACGTTATCGCCAAGATCTTCGAGATCCCGTCCACTGGGGCGCTGCTTGTTGTGAACCGCGATGTGGGGCCGCTGCTAGCTGCGCTGGGGATGAAGGAGGGCGAACATTATGTGGGCTTTGATCGGCGAGACCCGGAGCCGGTCGTATGGTGGGTCTCCGACCCGAGCAACTGGCAGGAGATCGACCGGATCCGTCTGGCCGGCATGGAGCTTGTGCGGGAACTCCACCTGGTGACCAACCGCGTCAAGGCGCTGGATCTGTTTATGATGGAGGGGAAACGATGTATCAGAACCCGCCGTCGCTGCATCTCACGAGCCCGTGTCCGTCCAAGGCACTGCCAGACGAGCGCGAGTGCCAAAGCGGTTCGACCGCGAGTCCTTTTACAAGTGCGATCGGTGGTTTTGTGGCACTCACTCCATACTGCCGCTGTGGGGCTAGCTGTTTGGTGGTGGTCGCGAAAGGAGATAGATGAGTGGGGTGGCTGTAGTCTAAATCGAACCTCTTCAAGTCAAATGCTTCGTAGTTGGTCGTCTGTCAAGGACATCGCTCCATTAGTCGCAGTGATTCTCTGCGGTGTGCAGCCTCGTTAAACACCCCGCCTTACTCGCGTGATCCGTTGGCTGGGTGGATTACCTCGCTTAACCGGACCCTCCTGGCGCTAGGATTTGTCGTGCTACACGATTCGTGTTTTGAGCGGCAGCAGAAATGGACTCCTCGACCGTCTGGCGCGCAGAGCAAGGTTGCACCCGAGGCACGCGAGGAGCGTCGCCCGCTTTCGCTTTGGGTCGATGCCTGCAACGGCCGATCGAGATCCACCACCACGGCGGCTACTTCAGCCATCGACCGCCTGCAGTCGCATCACACACCACACCGTGCTGGCTGGCCGACGGCAACACTCGCAAGATCGATCAGCCTGGCCAATTAATTCGCTTGACCTTAATCCGATGGATAGCTGCGGTGGTCGAGCGATTAAATGACGCATGGTTGAGATCGCCGATGACTACCGTAGTCACTACGCTGGTATGGCGGCGTGACTAGCAAAACAGCAGGACTGCGAGAAGGTGCGCCGCCGTCCGCCGCGATTTGCTGCTCGAAGAACGCGCACCTCTGTCAAGTCAAGTGGGCCCGACCTCAAATGCGTCCTGTCCTGCCGTTAATCCAGTGGACGAGGTAAGACCTTGGTTCAGGGGTGCAGACGTTTCTTGCACCAATCGCACTATAATACGCTAGCCACGACGCAAAGGTATTGATAATGCCTTTGCGTCATGGGTAGCGTGCTTTTGACCTAGTGGGCCGCATCAGCTGCTCGTTCGCCAGCATTTCGGTAGTCGACAGGACGCTACATGTACGTGAGCTCAAAGTAAAAGTACCAACGTTAGATGAGAGCGTTTCCAAGCATGAGTTCGAAGGATGAGTTCCAAACATGAGTTCCAAACATGAGTTCCAAACATGAGTTCCAAACATCTAGCTTTCTATTTCGATTCCGAATAAACGATTCAACCACGACACGAAGGAGGGACTACTGTAAACCGACTGCAAACCGACCAACAGAACACACTCGACTCGCACAAGAGCCGGCGGCAGAGTAAAATGACCACAGAGATCGCGAGGTCGCGCACGCCTTACGCATAGGTGACGGTGCTGGTGGAGTACTGGCAGAGCGAGCCCGACGGACCGGCGCCCAGCTCCTTGGGCTCGCCCGACGTGGAGCCCTGTGACCACGCGCACACGTCGATCTTCTTGCCCTTGATCTTGACGTTCTCGATGGTGGCCTGGTCGCCCCAGTTCTTGTTCACCGTCACGAGGCTCTTCTTGCCGTTCACGGCGTACACGTTCTTGACGCTCACCTTGCGCGACTTGCCGCCGCACGTGCCGCACGAGCGGTAGAGCTTGCCGAAGTCCTCGGCGTAGAAGCCCTCGATGGTGACGGTGCCCAGGCCGTTGTGCTGCACCACCTTGTCCTCGGCCTTGCGTGCGCCGCCGCCGATCACCTTGGACACGCTGCTGGCCGACCCGCCCTTGATGCTCAGCGCGTCCTCGCACACGTCGTCCCACCACACGTTCTGGATCGTGCAGCCGCTCTGCTCGCAGTGGACGCCCTCCATTTGGTTCTTGCCGATGATCACGTTCTTGAGGGTGCCACCGGCCTCCACGAGGAACACGGCCGTGTCCTTGCCGCTCTCCTTCTGCTCGCCACACTTGATGTCGGACCGCTCGTACGTCTTCATGCCGCCGTCGAAGACCTCGCCCTTCTTGACGGTGTACGGCTTGGAGTACGCGACGGTTCCCTTGCTGGAGGGCCACGAACCCGAGGGCATGGCGGCGGCCTCAGAGCGCATGGAGGCGGCATTGGCGACGACCGAGGTGGCGACGAGCGCGACGGCGACGGCGGAGAAGGCGTTGACCATGGCTGGAGTGGTTGGTGGGGTAGTAGTTGGAGTAGTTGCTGCTGGTAGCTTGCTGCGGGGAGCGCGAATTGAACAATGAGAGTGGTGCGGGTCTGCGTTTTGGTTTGGGCTGTTGCTGTTGCTGTTGCTGTTGGCTGTTGGGTCATGGCACTCCTGTTGCCGCGTCAACTGAGCGAACAGTGTGGCGATGAAGAGGTCCCCAGCAGCAGCAGCAGCAGGAGGCGGTGGCGTCGTCGTCACGGAAGCAGAGCAATCGACGAAGCGTGCCACTGCAACGACAACAAGCGAGCAGCGCATCGATTGTCGTGGACGGACGCACATCCTGTCGTGGTGGTCGACGAGACTCGTCCGCGAAGCCAGATGCCGCAGAGGAGTTGACCCCGCCACCGCTCCGCATGGTCGTCCGCAAAGGCTTGCCTTGATCGCCTTGCTTGCCTTACCCCACTGTGTTGGTTTTGATCGCCTGCTCTGTTCGTCCATACGACGCGTCGATCAATCGATCGAGGATCCGAGCGTGAGAGCGCTTTTTAGGGTCGGTCACCTGACAGGTTGCTGCTGTGTAAAATATCTCCCAGCACCTGTCAATCGGTGCTGCAGTGATCTGCACCAGGTGGCGACTACTCCAAGCCCACATACTCGCGGACACAAACTCGGCGTCAAACAGCAAAAGACCAAACGAACGGCGTGGTGACCGCTCCGAGCGAATCTTCCCAGCTACCAACTCGGCGCTTCTCTCTGTCCGTCGTGCTGAGACGGCTGCATCTTTGCCCAGCTAGTATAGTCAAGTAATTGCTGTAAACTAGTATTGCTGAGCCACGACACGACGCCCTCTCGCCGTAGATCCATGTGCTTTAAGGGGAATAGGCCTTACCTGTCGCGACTCAGCGTGCCAGGCACTTTGTGTCGAGCGTTGCGTCCCTGGAGGCAGCGATCGATTGATTCTCCTGGCGCTAGGATTTGTCGTGCTACACGATTCGTGTTTTGAGCGGCAGCAGAAATGGACTCCTCGACCGTCTGGCGCGCAGAGTAAGGTTGCACCCGAGGCACGCGAGGAGCGTCGCCCGCTTTCGCTTTTGGGTCGATGCCTGCAACGGCCGATCGAAATTCACCACCACGGCGGCTACTTCAGCCATCGACCGCCTGCAGTCGCATCACACACCACACCGTGCTGGCTGGCCGACGGCAATACTCGCAAGATCGATCAGCCTGGCCAATTAATTCGCTTGACCTTAATCCGATGGATAGCTGCGGTGGTCGAGCGATTAAATGACGCATGGTTGAGATCGCCGATGACTACCGTAGTCACTACGCTGGTATGGCGGCGTGACTAGCAAAACAGCAGGACTGCGAGAAGGTGCGCCGCCGTCCGCCGCGATTTGCTGCTCGAAGAACGCGCACCTCTGTCAAGTCAAGTGGGCCCGACCTCAAATGCGTCCTGTCCTGCCGTTAATCCAGTGGACGAGGTAAGACCTTGGTTCAGGGGTGCAGACGTTTCTTGCACCAATCGCACTATAATACGCTAGCCACGACGCAAAGGTATTGGTAATGCCTTTGCGTCATGGGTAGCGTGCTTTGACCTAGTGGGCCGCATCAGCTGCTCGTTCGCCAGCATTTCGGTAGTCGACAGGACGCTACATGTACGTGAGCTCAAAGTAAAAGTACCAACGTTAGATGAGAGCGTTTCCAAGCATGAGTTCGAAGGATGAGTTCCAAACATGAGTTCCAAACATGCGTTCCAAACATGAGTTCCAAACATCTAGCTTTCTATTTCGATTCCGAATAAACGATTCAACCACGACACGAAGGAGGGACTACTGTAAACCGACTGCAAACCGACCAACAGAACACACTCGACTCGCACAAGAGCCGGCGGCAGAGTAAAATGACCACAGAGATCGCGAGGTCGCGCACGCCTTACGCATAGGTGACGGTGCTGGTGGAGTACTGGCAGAGCGAGCCCGACGGACCGGCGCCCAGCTCCTTGGGCTCGCCCGACGTGGAGCCCTGTGACCACGCGCACACGTCGATCTTCTTGCCCTTGATCTTGACGTTCTCGATGGTGGCCTGGTCGCCCCAGTTCTTGTTCACCGTCACGAGGCTCTTCTTGCCGTTCACGGCGTACACGTTCTTGACGCTCACCTTGCGCGACTTGCCGCCGCACGTGCCGCACGAGCGGTAGAGCTTGCCGAAGTCCTCGGCGTAGAAGCCCTCGATGGTGACGGTGCCCAGGCCGTTGTGCTGCACCACCTTGTCCTCGGCCTTGCGTGCGCCGCCGCCGATCACCTTGGACACGCTGCTGGCCGACCCGCCCTTGATGCTCAGCGCGTCCTCGCACACGTCGTCCCACCACACGTTCTGGATCTGTGGCGCAGGAACATTCCCAGACTTGAAACACCTCCAGAAACAACCCCAGAGAGCAACCGCTAGAGCGGTTGCCAACGACTAGAGCAGCAGCAGTTGTAACTACCGCAACCTTAAACCTCTAATACACTCACTATTGAATTCGCCTTCAGCCCAAGAAACCACAAAGTATACTTTGGTTGCGAGCAGTTCGCAATCGATAGTCAAGAAGATCAAGAGTGATCAAGGATGTCGCGCTTCCGGCTGGAAAGCGACGGCGACGCAGAGATGACCGTGCCACAGCCCATATATGAGTATATTGGGCCTCCAAAGTTAGTGGAGTGAGATCAAGCTTCACTGGTGAAGTGGCGCAGGGCTCGAGCGCAGTACGAGACGAACATTCGAGAGCGGTGTGAAACAACGGGCGAGGACTACGAGGTTGTGGTGCGAAGCGTGCGCTACGCCATAGATCCAGAGTTGTTGAAGTTCTTGGCAACGTACGAGATCGGCAAAGATGAAGAGCTCATTACCGATGACGACATTATGACCAAGGTCAAGGAGAGATGCGAGACGACTAATCGCGACTTCTTGGCTAAACCCTCCGCACTGTTCGCTCAACAATTGAAAATGGACTTGTTGATCAAGGACGTGCCCGATAGAGTGTCTAGATACTTCAGGCAGTTCGAGAAAATTATTGCGGACAATGGTTTTCAGGAGCATCTAGGACGAGGTTCACCGACAGACGACAACTACGTAGCACGCATGAAGCAGCGGACCAAGATTTTGGTAGATAACCTCGCACCGCCCATGCTACGTGACGAAATCAAAGGAATGCTGGAACTAGTAAAGTTTCGACACATCAGGACCAACGATCAATTGCTGTACAAGTTGATCCTGGAGCGCGCTGAGCTGCAGCAGCTATTCTTCAACAGATTCCGAAAGCAGGACGCGGAGGCAGCTGCCAGGCCAAGCACTCGCAAGGGTGGAAGACCCGAAACTACAGCAGGTAGTAAGCGAGCGCCAGCTCATGCTACAAAAGAGGGCAAAGCAAAACCGAGCGCAACTGAGCCGGCCTCGACAAAGCCTGCCGCACCAGCGCCAAAACAGCCACCACCACGGGATGGGTGTTTACACTGCAAGGAGATCACTGGATGAGAGATTGCCCGACCGCCACGGCAGAAGATAAGGAAACTGCGTGGACATCGCAGAAAACCAAGACCACGAAAGTAAAACGTGCCGCCGTTCGCCGCCACCACGAGCATGAACTTGGCGAAGAGCGCAAGCCGGCCGTCAAAGCTTCTGACGAAGATGATTACACGGTGCTGATCAATGGAGTGGTGGAGCTATCAATGTGTCCCGACACAGGAGCAGATAAGTCAATCCTTCCGGCTACAGCAGTCACGCAGATTCAAGCGATGGGACGTACGCTTGAGGTTAAGAAGCTGCCAGTTCCAGAACCAGTAGAAGGGCTCGGCGGCAAAATTACCATGTGTCATACAGGCACCCAGATCGACGTGCAGATCAGAACGTCGGCAGGCCCAGTCAATCTGTACAAGCTGGACTGTCTGATAGTCGAGGACGAGAAGCAGTTCTTGCTGAGCAAAACGGTGATGAAGCGCCTAGGTATCGATGTCAAGCGGGCGTTTGAACAGTTAGCCAATACTAGCATTGAGCTCAACCACGATGACTTACCTGATGAGCCCGAAGTTGGAGCGATAGTTGACGAGGAGATCGAGCAAGAGCTCGAACGCATGTGTGCAGAAGTCAGCGCAGTGCTGAAAGATGACCAGTACACGGAGTTTCGGGATGATGTTATCAAGCTTAGCAGGGAGTTTAAACGGCTGTGGAGAACCAAGATCGGGCCGGATGAACCAGCGCTGGTGGAGCCACTCGTAGTAACCTTGAAGAAAGGAGAGGAACCGGTACGCTGCAAACCGCGCAGATACCCCCAGCCCAGCTAAAATTTCTCGATGAGCACGTCGCTCAGTTGTTAAAATATGGATTCGTAAGGAAGAACAACCTCAGCAAATGGGCCTCCAACGCTGTGCCTGTACAGAAAGCAGATAGCAAAGATGAATTCCGCGTGACCAACAACTACATCAAGGTGAACAGCAAGACAGTACCTATCGCTGGGACGATGCCACACTTTTCGATCATCCTGAAGTTTGTTGCCGGTGTCAAATTCATTGCAAAGTTTGATATGTTCAAAGGCTTCTGGCAGATAATGCTTGCCGAAGAATGCCAAGAAATGTTCAGCTTTATGACTCAGGATGGAGTTTACACACCAACGCGGGTACCGCAGGGTGCAACGGATTCTCCACTGCACTTCCAGAACCAAATGCAGACGGTCTACAGGGTGCTATTGTACAAGGGTGCTCTCATTTGGATCGACGACATCATAATCTACGGCAGAACGGAAGAAGAGTTTCTGGCCAACCTTAGGATGTTTTACGAGCTAACCGCCAAGAACCGCTTGAAACTCATATCAAAGAAGAGCGTCCTCATGGCGTTTGAAGTATCCTGGTGCGGCCGAATTATTGACGGACAAGGAGTTCGTCAAGACCCAGAGCGTCTGTCAGCTTTGGTATCGCTACCGCTACCGCAAACAGCAGCCGACCTACAACGATTTCCATGCGCCTGTAATTGGGTTCGCGATAGTATCGTGGACTTCGCTCGAGTATTTGAGCCGATGCAGTCTAAGTTGAATAGCGCCTTGGAAAATCGCAGCAGGAACAAATACTCAGCTAAAGCAGTATCTCTGACTTGGAGTGACAGTGAACGAACAGCATACTCACACGCGCTGCAAAGCATCGCAGCTTCCGCTAAGCTCTATTTTCCTGAAGATGAGGCCACAATTTGCTTGTTGACCGATGCCAGTGACTATGGCTGGTCAATAATCCTGACCCAAGTACGCAAATGGAAGCAGGATACCGCTGTTAAAAATCAAGAGCACGAACTACTCATCTGTCAGGGTGGCGTCTTCCGAGGAGCACAAATTCACTGGTCTGTAGTAGAGAGAGGCCTACCCAGTGATTAGAGCCTGCATCTCGCTCGACTATATTTTGGAGAGAGAAGGAGGGTTCAAGGCATTTTGCGATCATTCAAACCTAATCCAAATATTCTCTCCATCGGAGGATGTCAAGAAACACACGCGGGGAAAACTACTTAAATGGGCGCTGCGTATGTCGTGTTTAAGATACACGATAGAACATATTGATGGCGAGCGAAATTTGTGGGCCGACATCGTCTCAAGATGGTTGCCGACTGGATCCGCGCAGGAAAACACTGTCGTGCAGGTAAAAGCAGCTCGAGTACAGAGCCAAACCACCTTATCCAGACTCAGACCGCTTCAAGACGATGCATTCGAATGGCCAACTCTCGAAGCAATCAAGAAAGCCCAGCATGCAGCCGAAACCCCAAGCGCAGAGTTTGCAGTGAACGAACAAGGCGTATGGACAGCAGCAGGTAAAATTTGGCTGCCATCAAGCGATGAAAACCTGATCTTACGAGTGATGATCACGGCTCACTGCGGAACTCGAGCTCACCGTGGAGTAGACGCTATACTGCAACTACTCGAGGATGAATTTGTGATCGATAATGTGCGGATTCGTGTGGAAAATTTCGTATCACAGTGCTTGCTCTGTAAGCATGTGAAAGGAGGAAAGCTGATTCAACGTCCATGGAACAGCACGCACGCAGCTACCAGGCGCAACGAACTTCTCCACATGGATTTCTTGTATATGGGTAAAAGTTACGGGGCCGCGCAATATTTGCTTGTACTTAAAGATGATCTGTCACACTACTGTGAACTAGTAGCATGCGAGAGTGCAAACGGTTTAGTGGCAGCATCTGCAGTCCTAGACTGGTACAAGAGATTCGGTTTACCCGAGATGTGGGTCTCGGATAATGGATCTCACTTCCGCAACACGCTCATGGAGGATCTAAAGAGCAGACTGGGATCGCAGCAGCGCTTTGTACCGGTATACACTCCATGGCTCAATGGAACTGCAGAGAGAGTCAATCGGGATATCCTCCAAGTCGTTCGCGTATTGCTGCTCGAGTTTCAACTGGACTCGAGGAACTGGGAGTTTTTGTTGCCTGTCGTGCAATCAAATCTCAACCAAACCCCAGTTCGATCGCTCATGGGAAAATCTCCCATGGAAGTTTTCACTGGACTACAACGTGACCCGGTGATCAACGTGATTTTGAAACCCAGTCCACGAGCAGGAGTATTTGAAGTTGTTCAAGGGTCTACAGACTCCTCCGCTGCCCAACTTGAAGCTCTTCGTTCGAGTCTTCAAGAGCTGCACGCAGACGTAGTAGATGCAAAAGAGCGCCGACGTCTCCAACAACAAGCAGCGAAGAAGGGCCGAGAATGCACCTTCTCCGTCGGAGATTTTGTGCTTTGGTCAAGGGCAGACCCGCGAATGCCAGGCCAGAAGCTGATGGTTCGATGGGTGGGGCCCTTTCGAATCGTCGAAGAACTCCCGACCAGTTTCATGATTGAGCATTTGCTTACGGGTGAAAACTTCGACGTGCACGCCATAAGACTGAAACACTACGCAGACAGCATGCTCGAGGTGACAGAAGAACTAAAGCATCACGTCGCACTTCAGGGTATCAACCTTGGTGTTCGAGCAGTATACAATGGAAGATACAATCGCCGGACCAAGGAGTGGGAGTTGCTAGTAAGCTGGAAAGGCTTAGAAGACACTGAAGATTCGTGGGAAGCATTCGACAGCATCTACAAAGCAGCGGCAGAATTGGTGACAGCATACGTGGACAACTGCAGCGACAACGGCATCAAGAAACACTTGAAAACCATCCAACAGGACAATCAGGTGTAGTCAAGTCTTCGGGGGCAGTGTGGCGCAGGAACATTCCCAGACTTGAAACACCTCCAGAAACAACCCCAGAGAGCAACCGCTAGAGCGGTTGCCAACGACTAGAGCAGCAGCAGTTGTAACCACCGCAACCTTAAACCTCTAATACACTCACTATTGAATTCGCCTTCAGCCCAAGAAACCACAGGATCGTGCAGCCGCTCTGCTCGCAGTGGACGCCCTCCATTTGGTTCTTGCCGATGATCACGTTCTTGAGGGCGCCACCGGCCTCCACGAGGAACACGGCCGTGTCCTTGCCGCTCTCCTTCTGCTCGCCACACTTGATGTCGGACCGCTCGTACGTCTTCATGCCGCCGTCGAAGACCTCGCCCTTCTTGACGGTGTACGGCTTGAGTACGCGACGGTTCCCTTGCTGGAGGGCCACGAACCCGAGGGCATGGCGGCGGCCTCAGAGCGCATGGAGGCGGCATTGGCGACGACCGAGGTGGCGACGAGCGCGACGGCGACGGCGGAGAAGGCGTTGACCATGGCTGGAGTGGTTGGTGGGGTAGTAGTTGGAGTAGTTGCTGCTGGTAGCTTGCTGCGGGGAGCGCGAATTGAACAATGAGAGTGGTGCGGGTCTGCGTTTTGGTTTGGGCTGTTGCTGTTGCTGTTGCTGTTGGCTGTTGGGTCATGGCACTCCTGTTGCCGCGTCAACTGAGCGAACAGTGTGGCGATGAAGAGGTCCCCAGCAGCAGCAGCAGCAGCAGGAGGCGGTGGCGTCGTCGTCACGGAAGCAGAGCAATCGACGAAGCGTGCCACTGCAACGACAACAAGCGAGCAGCGCATCGATTGTCGTGGACGGACGCACATCCTGTCGTGGTGGTCGACGAGACTCGTCCGCGAAGCCAGATGCCGCAGAGGAGTTGACCCCGCCACCGCTCCGCATGGTCGTCCGCAAAGGCTTGCCTTGATCGCCTTGCTTGCCTTACCCCACTGTGTTGGTTTTGATCGCCTGCTCTGTTCGTCCATACGACGCGTCGATCAATCGATCGAGGATCCGAGCGTGAGAGCGCTTTTTAGGGTCGGTCACCTGACAGGTTGCTGCTGTGTAAAATATCTCCCAGCACCTGTCAATCGGTGCTGCAGTGATCTGCACCAGGTGGCGACTACTCCAAGCCCACATACTCGCGGACACAAACTCGGCGTCAAACAGCAAAAAGACCAAACGAACGGCGTGGTGACCGCTCCGAGCGAATCTTCCCAGCTACCAACTCGGCGCTTCTCTCTGTCCGTCGTGCTGAGACGGCTGCATCTTTGCCCAGCTAGTATAGTCAAGTAATTGCTGTAAACTAGTATTGCTGAGCCACGACACGACGCCCTCTCGCCGTAGATCCATGTGCTTCAAGGGGAATAGGCCTTACCTGTCGCGACTCAGCGTGCCAGGCACTTTGTGTCGAGCGTTGCGTCCCTGGAGGCAGCGATCGATTGATTCTCCTGGCGCTAGGATTTGTCGTGCTACACGATTCGTGTTTTGAGCGGCAGCAGAAATGGACTCCTCGACCGTCTGGCGCGCAGAGTAAGGTTGCACCCGAGGCACGCGAGGAGCGTCGCCCGCTTTCGCTTTTGGGTCGATGCCTGCAACGGCCGATCGAAATTCACCACCACGGCGGCTACTTCAGCCATCGACCGCCTGCAGTCGCATCACACACCACACCGTGCTGGCTGGCCGACGGCAATACTCGCAAGATCGATCAGCCTGGCCAATTAATTCGCTTGACCTTAATCCGATGGATAGCTGCGGTGGTCGAGCGATTAAATGACGCATGGTTGAGATCGCCGATGACTACCGTAGTCACTACGCTGGTATGGCGGCGTGACTAGCAAAACAGCAAGACTGCGAGAAGGTGCGCCGCCGTCCGCCGCGATTTGCTGCTCGAAGAACGCGCACCTCTGTCAAGTCAAGTGGGCCCGACCTCAAATGCGTCCTGTCCTGCCGTTAATCCAGTGGACGAGGTAAGACCTGGTTCAGGGGTGCAGACGTTTCTTGCACCAATCGCACTATAATACGTTAGCCACGACGCAAAGGTATTGATAATACCTTTGCGTCATGGGTAGCGTGCTTTTGACCTAGTGGGCCGCATCAGCTGCTCGTTCGCCAGCATTTCGGTAGTCGACAGGACGCTACATGTACGTGAGCTCAAAGTAAAAGTACCAACGTTAGATGAGAGCGTTTCCAAGCATGAGTTCGAAGCATGAGTTCCAAACATGAGTTCCAAACATCTAGCTTTCTATTTCGATTCCGAATAAACGATTCAACCACGACACGAAGGAGGGACTACTGTAAACCGACTGCAAACCGACCAACAGAACACACTCGACTCGCACAAGAGCCGGCGGCAGAGTAAAATGACCACAGAGATCGCGAGGTCGCGCACGCCTTACGCATAGGTGACGGTGCTGGTGGAGTACTGGCAGAGCGAGCCCGACGGACCGGCGCCCAGCTCCTTGGGCTCGCCCGACGTGGAGCCCTGTGACCACGCGCACACGTCGATCTTCTTGCCCTTGATCTTGACGTTCTCGATGGTGGCCTGGTCGCCCCAGTTCTTGTTCACCGTCACGAGGCTCTTCTTGCCGTTCACGGCGTACACGTTCTTGACGCTCACCTTGCGCGACTTGCCGCCGCACGTGCCGCACGAGCGGTAGAGCTTGCCGAAGTCCTCGGCGTAGAAGCCCTCGATGGTGACGGTGCCCAGGCCGTTGTGCTGCACCACCTTGTCCTCGGCCTTGCGTGCGCCGCCGCCGATCACCTTGGACACGCTGCTGGCCGACCCGCCCTTGATGCTCAGCGCGTCCTCGCACACGTCGTCCCACCACACGTTCTGGATCGTGCAGCCGCTCTGCTCGCAGTGGACGCCCTCCATTTGGTTCTTGCCGATGATCACGTTCTTGAGGGTGCCACCGGCCTCCACGAGGAACACGGCCGTGTCCTTGCCGCTCTCCTTCTGCTCGCCACACTTGATGTCGGACCGCTCGTACGTCTTCATGCCGCCGTCGAAGACCTCGCCCTTCTTGACGGTGTACGGCTTGGAGTACGCGACGGTTCCCTTGCTGGAGGGCCACGAACCCGAGGGCATGGCGGCGGCCTCAGAGCGCATGGAGGCGGCATTGGCGACGACCGAGGTGGCGACGAGCGCGACGGCGACGGCGGAGAAGGCGTTGACCATGGCTGGAGTGGTTGGTGGGGTAGTAGTTGGAGTAGTTGCTGCTGGTAGCTTGCTGCGGGGAGCGCGAATTGAACAATGAGAGTGGTGCGGGTCTGCGTTTTGGTTTGGGCTGTTGCTGTTGCTGTTGCTGTTGCTGTTGGCTGTTGGGTCATGGCACTCCTGTTGCCGCGTCAACTGAGCGAACAGTGTGGCGATGAAGAGGTCCCCAGCAGCAGCAGCAGCAGGAGGCGGTGGCGTCGTCGTCACGGAAGCAGAGCAATCGACGAAGCGTGCCACTGCAACGACAACAAGCGAGCAGCGCATCGATTGTCGTGGACGGACGCACATCCTGTCGTGGTGGTCGACGAGACTCGTCCGCGAAGCCAGATGCCGCAGAGGAGTTGACCCCGCCACTGCTCCGCATGGTCGTCCGCAAAGGCTTGCCTTGATCGCCTTGCTTGCCTTACCCCACTGTGTTGGTTTTGATCGCCTGCTCTGTTCGTCCATACGACGCGTCGATCAATCGATCGAGGATCCGAGCGTGAGAGCGCTTTTTAGGGTCGGTCACCTGACAGGTTGCTGCTGTGTAAAATATCTCCCAGCACCTGTCAATCGGTGCTGCAGTGATCTGCACCAGGTGGCGACTACTCCAAGCCCACATACTCGCGGACACAAACTCGGCGTCAAACAGCAAAAGACCAAACGAACGGCGTGGTGACCGCTCCGAGCGAATCTTCCCAGCTACCAACTCGGCGCTTCTCTCTGTCCGTCGTGCTGAGACGGCTGCATCTTTGCCCAGCTAGTATAGTCAAGTAATTGCTGTAAACTAGTATTGCTGAGCCACGACACGACGCCCTCTCGCCGTAGATCCATGTGCTTCAAGGGGAATAGGCCTTACCTGTCGCGACTCAGCGTGCCAGGCACTTTGTGTCGAGCGTTGCGTCCCTGGAGGCAGCGATCGATTGATTCTCCTGGCGCTAGGATTTGTCGTGCTACACGATTCGTGTTTTGAGCGGCAGCAGAAATGGACTCCTCGACCGTCTGGCGCGCAGAGTAAGGTTGCACCCGAGGCACGCGAGGAGCGTCGCCCGCTTTCGCTTTTGGGTCGATGCCTGCAACGGCCGATCGAAATTCACCACCACGGCGGCTACTTCAGCCATCGACCGCCTGCAGTCGCATCACACACCACACCGTGCTGGCTGGCCGACGGCAATACTCGCAAGATCGATCAGCCTGGCCAATTAATTCGCTTGACCTTAATCCGATGGATAGCTGCGGTGGTCGAGCGATTAAATGACGCATGGTTGAGATCGCCGATGACTACCGTAGTCACTACGCTGGTATGGCGGCGTGACTAGCAAAACAGCAAGACTGCGAGAAGGTGCGCCGCCGTCCGCCGCGATTTGCTGCTCGAAGAACGCGCACCTCTGTCAAGTCAAGTGGGCCCGACCTCAAATGCGTCCTGTCCTGCCGTTAATCCAGTGGACGAGGTAAGACCTTGGTTCAGGGGTGCAGACGTTTCTTGCACCAATCGCACTATAATACGCTAGCCACGACGCAAAGGTATTGATAATACCTTTGCGTCATGGGTAGCGTGCTTTTGACCTAGTGGGCCGCATCAGCTGCTCGTTCGCCAGCATTTCGGTAGTCGACAGGACGCTACATGTACGTGAGCTCAAAGTAAAGTACCAACGTTAGATGAGAGCGTTTCCAAGCATGAGTTCGAAGCATGAGTTCCAAACATGAGTTCCAAACATCTAGCTTTCTATTTCGATTCCGAATAAACGATTCAACCACGACACGAAGGAGGGACTACTGTAAACCGACTGCAAACCGACCAACAGAACACACTCGACTCGCACAAGAGCCGGCGGCAGAGTAAAATGACCACAGAGATCGCGAGGTCGCGCACGCCTTACGCATAGGTGACGGTGCTGGTGGAGTACTGGCAGAGCGAGCCCGACGGACCGGCGCCCAGCTCCTTGGGCTCGCCCGACGTGGAGCCCTGCGACCACGCGCACACGTCGATCTTCTTGCCCTTGATCTTGACGTTCTCGATGGTGGCCTGGTCGCCCCAGTTCTTGTTCACCGTCACGAGGCTCTTCTTGCCGTTCACGGCGTACACGTTCTTGACGCTCACCTTGCGCGACTTGCCGCCGCACGTGCCGCACGAGCGGTAGAGCTTGCCGAAGTCCTCGGCGTAGAAGCCCTCGATGGTGACGGTGCCCAGGCCGTTGTGCTGCACCACCTTGTCCTCGGCCTTGCGTGCGCCGCCGCCGATCACCTTGGACACGCTGCTGGCCGACCCGCCCTTGATGCTCAGCGCGTCCTCGCACACGTCGTCCCACCACACGTTCTGGATCGTGCAGCCGCTCTGCTCGCAGTGGACGCCCTCCATTTGGTTCTTGCCGATGATCACGTTCTTGAGGGTGCCACCGGCCTCCACGAGGAACACGGCCGTGTCCTTGCCGCTCTCCTTCTGCTCGCCACACTTGATGTCGGACCGCTCGTACGTCTTCATGCCGCCGTCGAAGACCTCGCCCTTCTTGACGGTGTACGGCTTGGAGTACGCGACGGTTCCCTTGCTGGAGGGCCACGAACCCGAGGGCATGGCGGCGGCCTCAGAGCGCATGGAGGCGGCATTGGCGACGACCGAGGTGGCGACGAGCGCGACGGCGACGGCGGAGAAGGCGTTGACCATGGCTGGAGTGGTTGGTGGGGTAGTAGTTGGAGTAGTTGCTGCTGGTAGCTTGCTGCGGGGAGCGCGAATTGAACAATGAGAGTGGTGCGGGTCTGCGTTTTGGTTTGGGCTGTTGCTGTTGCTGTTGCTGTTGCTGTTGGCTGTTGGGTCATGGCACTCCTGTTGCCGCGTCAACTGAGCGAACAGTGTGGCGATGAAGAGGTCCCCAGCAGCAGCAGCAGCAGCAGGAGGCGGTGGCGTCGTCGTCACGGAAGCAGAGCAATCGACGAAGCGTGCCACTGCAACGACAACAAGCGAGCAGCGCATCGATTGTCGTGGACGGACGCACATCCTGTCGTGGTGGTCGACGAGACTCGTCCGCGAAGCCAGATGCCGCAGAGGAGTTGACCCCGCCACCGCTCCGCATGGTCGTCCGCAAAGGCTTGCCTTGATCGCCTTGCTTGCCTTACCCCACTGTGTTGGTTTTGATCGCCTGCTCTGTTCGTCCATACGACGCGTCGATCAATCGATCGAGGATCCGAGCGTGAGAGCGCTTTTTTAGGGTCGGTCACCTGACAGGTTGCTGCTGTGTAAAATATCTCCCAGCACCTGTCAATCGGTGCTGCAGTGATCTGCACCAGGTGGCGACTACTCCAAGCCCACATACTCGCGGACACAAACTCGGCGTCAAACAGCAAAAGACCAAACGAACGGCGTGGTGACCGCTCCGAGCGAATCTTCCCAGCTACCAACTCGGCGCTTCTCTCTGTCCGTCGTGCTGAGACGGCTGCATCTTTGCCCAGCTAGTATAGTCAAGTAATTGCTGTAAACTAGTATTGCTGAGCCACGACACGACGCCCTCTCGCCGTAGATCCATGTGCTTCAAGGGAATAGGCCTTACCTGTCGCGACTCAGCGTGCCAGGCACTTTGTGTCGAGCGTTGCGTCCCTGGAGGCAGCGATCGATTGATTCTCCTGGCGCTAGGATTTGTCGTGCTACACGATTCGTGTTTTGAGCGGCAGCAGAAATGGACTCCTCGACCGTCTGGCGCGCAGAGTAAGGTTGCACCCGAGGCACGCGAGGAGCGTCGCCCGCTTTCGCTTTTGGGTCGATGCCTGCAACGGCCGATCGAAATTCACCACCACGGCGGCTACTTCAGCCATCGACCGCCTGCAGTCGCATCACACACCACACCGTGCTGGCTGGCCGACGGCAATACTCGCAAGATCGATCAGCCTGGCCAATTAATTCGCTTGACCTTAATCCGATGGATAGCTGCGGTGGTCGAGCGATTAAATGACGCATGGTTGAGATCGCCGATGACTACCGTAGTCACTACGCTGGTATGGCGGCGTGACTAGCAAAACAGCAGGACTGCGAGAAGGTGCGCCGCCGTCCGCCGCGATTTGTTGACCCATACGCTCGCTTGTTGTCGTTGCAGTGGCACGCTTCGTCGATTGCTCTGCTTCCGTGACGACGACGCCACCGCCTCCTGCTGCTGCTGCTGCTGCTGGGGACCTCTTCATCGCCACACTGTTCGCTCAGTTGACGCGGCAACAGGAGTGCCATGACCCAACAGCCAACAGCAACAGCAACAGCAACAGCAACAGCCCAAACCAAAACGCAGACCCGCACCACTCTCATTGTTCAATTCGCGCTCCCGCAGCAAGCTACCAGCAGCAACTACTCCAACTACTACCCCACCAACCACTCCAGCCATGGTCAACGCCTTCTCCGCCGTCGCCGTCGCGCTCGTCGCCACCTCGGTCGTCGCCAATGCCGCCTCCATGCGCTCTGAGGCCGCCGCCATGCCCTCGGGTTCGTGGCCCTCCAGCAAGGGAACCGTCGCGTACTCCAAGCCGTACACCGTCAAGAAGGGCGAGGTCTTCGACGGCGGCATGAAGACGTACGAGCGGTCCGACATCAAGTGTGGCGAGCAGAAGGAGAGCGGCAAGGACACGGCCGTGTTCCTCGTGGAGGCCGGTGGCACCCTCAAGAACGTGATCATCGGCAAGAACCAAATGGAGGGCGTCCACTGCGAGCAGAGCGGCTGCACGATCCAGAACGTGTGGTGGGACGACGTGTGCGAGGACGCGCTGAGCATCAAGGGCGGGTCGGCCAGCAGCGTGTCCAAGGTGATCGGCGGCGGCGCACGCAAGGCCGAGGACAAGGTGGTGCAGCACAACGGCCTGGGCACCGTCACCATCGAGGGCTTCTACGCCGAGGACTTCGGCAAGCTCTACCGCTCGTGCGGCACGTGCGGCGGCAAGTCGCGCAAGGTGAGCGTCAAGAACGTGTACGCCGTGAACGGCAAGAAGAGCCTCGTGGCGGTGAACAAGAACTGGGGCGACCAGGCCACCATCGAGAACGTCAAGATCAAGGGCAAGAAGATCGACGTGTGCGCGTGGTCACAGGGCTCCACGTCGGGCGAGCCCAAGGAGCTGGGCGCCGGTCCGTCGGGCTCGCTCTGCCAGTACTCCACCAGCACCGTCACCTATGCGTAAGGCGTGCGCGACCTCGCGATCTCTGTGGTCATTTTACTCTGCCGCCGGCTCTTGTGCGAGTCGAGTGTGTTCTGTTGGTCGGTTTGCAGTCGGTTTACAGTAGTCCCTCCTTCGTGTCGTGGTTGAATCGTTTATTCGGAATCGAAATAGAAAGCTAGATGTTTGGAACTCATGCTTCGAACTCATGCTTGGAAACGCTCTCATCTAACGTTGGTACTTTTACTTTGAGCTCACGTACATGTAGCGTCCTGTCGACTACCGAAATGCTGGCGAACGAGCAGCTGATGCGGCCCACTAGGTCAAAAGCACGCTACCCATGACGCAAAGGTATTATCAATACCTTTGCGTCGTGGCTAGCGTATTATAGTGCGATTGGTGCAAGAAACGTCTGCACCCCTGAACCAAGGTCTTACCTCGTCCACTGGATTAACGGCAGGACAGGACGCATTTGAGGTCGGGCCCACTTGACTTGACAGAGGTGCGCGTTCTTCGAGCAGCAAATCGCGGCGGACGGCGGCGCACCTTCTCGCAGTCTTGCTGTTTTGCTAGTCACGCCGCCATACCAGCGTAGTGACTACGGTAGTCATCGGCGATCTCAACCATGCGTCATTTAATCGCTCGACCACCGCAGCTATCCATCGGATTAAGGTCAAGCGAATTAATTGGCCAGGCTGATCGATCTTGCGAGTATTGCCGTCGGCCAGCCAGCACGGTGTGGTGTGTGATGCGACTGCAGGCGGTCGATGGCTGAAGTAGCCGCCGTGGTGGTGAATTTCGATCGGCCGTTGCAGGCATCGACCCAAAAGCGAAAGCGGGCGACGCTCCTCGCGTGCCTCGGGTGCAACCTTACTCTGCGCGCCAGACGGTCGAGGAGTCCATTTCTGCTGCCGCTCAAAACACGAATCGTGTAGCACGACAAATCCTAGCGCCAGGAGAATCAATCGATCGCTGCCTCCAGGGACGCAACGCTCGACACAAAGTGCCTGGCACGCTGAGTCGCGACAGGTAAGGCCTATTCCCCTTGAAGCACATGGATCTACGGCGAGAGGGCGTCGTGTCGTGGCTCAGCAATACTAGTTTACAGCAATTACTTGACTATACTAGCTGGGCAAAGATGCAGCCGTCTCAGCACGACGGACAGAGAGAAGCGCCGAGTTGGTAGCTGGGAAGATTCGCTCGGAGCGGTCACCACGCCGTTCGTTTGGTCTTTTGCTGTTTGACGCCGAGTTTGTGTCCGCGAGTATGTGGGCTTGGAGTAGTCGCCACCTGGTGCAGATCACTGCAGCACCGATTGACAGGTGCTGGGAGATATTTTACACAGCAGCAACCTGTCAGGTGACCGACCCTAAAAAGCGCTCTCACGCTCGGATCCTCGATCGATTGATCGACGCGTCGTATGGACGAACAGAGCAGGCGATCAAAACCAACACAGTGGGGTAAGGCAAGCAAGGCGATCAAGGCAAGCCTTTGCGGACGACCATGCGGAGCGGTGGCGGGGGTCAACTCCTCTGCGGCATCTGGCTTCGCGGACGAGTCTCGTCGACCACCACGACAGGATGTGCGTCCGTCCACGACAATCGATGCGCTGCTCGCTTGTTGTCGTTGCAGTGGCACGCTTCGTCGATTGCTCTGCTTCCGTGACGACGACGCCACCGCCTCCTGCTGCTGCTGCTGCTGCTGGGGACCTCTTCATCGCCACACTGTTCGCTCAGTTGACGCGGCAACAGGAGTGCCATGACCCAACAGCCAACAGCAACAGCAACAGCAACAGCAACAGCCCAAACCAAAACGCAGACCCGCACCACTCTCATTGTTCAATTCGCGCTCCCCGCAGCAAGCTACCAGCAGCAACTACTCCAACTACTACCCCACCAACCACTCCAGCCATGGTCAACGCCTTCTCCGCCGTCGCCGTCGCGCTCGTCGCCACCTCGGTCGTCGCCAATGCCGCCTCCATGCGCTCTGAGGCCGCCGCCATGCCCTCGGGTTCGTGGCCCTCCAGCAAGGGAACCGTCGCGTACTCCAAGCCGTACACCGTCAAGAAGGGCGAGGTCTTCGACGGCGGCATGAAGACGTACGAGCGGTCCGACATCAAGTGTGGCGAGCAGAAGGAGAGCGGCAAGGACACGGCCGTGTTCCTCGTGGAGGCCGGTGGCACCCTCAAGAACGTGATCATCGGCAAGAACCAAATGGAGGGCGTCCACTGCGAGCAGAGCGGCTGCACGATCCAGAACGTGTGGTGGGACGACGTGTGCGAGGACGCGCTGAGCATCAAGGGCGGGTCGGCCAGCAGCGTGTCCAAGGTGATCGGCGGCGGCGCACGCAAGGCCGAGGACAAGGTGGTGCAGCACAACGGCCTGGGCACCGTCACCATCGAGGGCTTCTACGCCGAGGACTTCGGCAAGCTCTACCGCTCGTGCGGCACGTGCGGCGGCAAGTCGCGCAAGGTGAGCGTCAAGAACGTGTACGCCGTGAACGGCAAGAAGAGCCTCGTGACGGTGAACAAGAACTGGGGCGACCAGGCCACCATCGAGAACGTCAAGATCAAGGGCAAGAAGATCGACGTGTGCGCGTGGTCACAGGGCTCCACGTCGGGCGAGCCCAAGGAGCTGGGCGCCGGTCCGTCGGGCTCGCTCTGCCAGTACTCCACCAGCACCGTCACCTATGCGTAAGGCGTGCGCGACCTCGCGATCTCTGTGGTCATTTTACTCTGCCGCCGGCTCTTGTGCGAGTCGAGTGTGTTCTGTTGGTCGGTTTGCAGTCGGTTTACAGTAGTCCCTCCTTCGTGTCGTGGTTGAATCGTTTATTCGGAATCGAAATAGAAAGCTAGATGTTTGGAACTCATGTTTGGAACTCATGCTTCGAACTCATGCTTGGAAACGCTCTCATCTAACGTTGGTACTTTTACTTTGAGCTCACGTACATGTAGCGTCCTGTCGACTACCGAAATGCTGGCGAACGAGCAGCTGATGCGGCCCACTAGGTCAAAGCACGCTACCCATGACGCAAAGGTATTATCAATACCTTTGCGTCGTGGCTAGCGTATTATAGTGCGATTGGTGCAAGAAACGTCTGCACCCCTGAACCAAGGTCTTACCTCGTCCACTGGATTAACGGCAGGACAGGACGCATTTGAGGTCGGGCCCACTTGACTTGACAGAGGTGCGCGTTCTTCGAGCAGCAAATCGCGGCGGACGGCGGCGCACCTTCTCGCAGTCTTGCTGTTTTGCTAGTCACGCCGCCATACCAGCGTAGTGACTACGGTAGTCATCGGCGATCTCAACCATGCGTCATTTAATCGCTCGACCACCGCAGCTATCCATCGGATTAAGGTCAAGCGAATTAATTGGCCAGGCTGATCGATCTTGCGAGTATTGCCGTCGGCCAGCCAGCACGGTGTGGTGTGTGATGCGACTGCAGGCGGTCGATGGCTGAAGTAGCCGCCGTGGTGGTGAATTTCGATCGGCCGTTGCAGGCATCGACCCAAAAGCGAAAGCGGGCGACGCTCCTCGCGTGCCTCGGGTGCAACCTTACTCTGCGCGCCAGACGGTCGAGGAGTCCATTTCTGCTGCCGCTCAAAACACGAATCGTGTAGCACGACAAATCCTAGCGCCAGGAGAATCAATCGATCGCTGCCTCCAGGGACGCAACGCTCGACACAAAGTGCCTGGCACGCTGAGTCGCGACAGGTAAGGCCTATTCCCCTTGAAGCACATGGATCTACGGCGAGAGGGCGTCGTGTCGTGGCTCAGCAATACTAGTTTACAGCAATTACTTGACTATACTAGCTGGGCAAAGATGCAGCCGTCTCAGCACGACGGACAGAGAGAAGCGCCGAGTTGGTAGCTGGGAAGATTCGCTCGGAGCGGTCACCACGCCGTTCGTTTGGTCTTTTTGCTGTTTGACGCCGAGTTTGTGTCCGCGAGTATGTGGGCTTGGAGTAGTCGCCACCTGGTGCAGATCACTGCAGCACCGATTGACAGGTGCTGGGAGATATTTTACACAGCAGCAACCTGTCAGGTGACCGACCCTAAAAAGCGCTCTCACGCTCGGATCCTCGATCGATTGATCGACGCGTCGTATGGACGAACAGAGCAGGCGATCAAAACCAACACAGTGGGGTAAGGCAAGCAAGGCGATCAAGGCAAGCCTTTGCGGACGACCATGCGGAGCGGTGGCGGGGTCAACTCCTCTGCGGCATCTGGCTTCGCGGACGAGTCTCGTCGACCACCACGACAGGATGTGCGTCCGTCCACGACAATCGATGCGCTGCTCGCTTGTTGTCGTTGCAGTGGCACGCTTCGTCGATTGCTCTGCTTCCGTGACGACGACGCCACCGCCTCCTGCTGCTGCTGCTGCTGCTGGGGACCTCTTCATCGCCACACTGTTCGCTCAGTTGACGCGGCAACAGGAGTGCCATGACCCAACAGCCAACAGCAACAGCAACAGCAACAGCAACAGCCCAAACCAAAACGCAGACCCGCACCACTCTCATTGTTCAATTCGCGCTCCCCGCAGCAAGCTACCAGCAGCAACTACTCCAACTACTACCCCACCAACCACTCCAGCCATGGTCAACGCCTTCTCCGCCGTCGCCGTCGCGCTCGTCGCCACCTCGGTCGTCGCCAATGCCGCCTCCATGCGCTCTGAGGCCGCCGCCATGCCCTCGGGTTCGTGGCCCTCCAGCAAGGGAACCGTCGCGTACTCCAAGCCGTACACCGTCAAGAAGGGCGAGGTCTTCGACGGCGGCATGAAGACGTACGAGCGGTCCGACATCAAGTGTGGCGAGCAGAAGGAGAGCGGCAAGGACACGGCCGTGTTCCTCGTGGAGGCCGGTGGCACCCTCAAGAACGTGATCATCGGCAAGAACCAAATGGAGGGCGTCCACTGCGAGCAGAGCGGCTGCACGATCCAGAACGTGTGGTGGGACGACGTGTGCGAGGACGCGCTGAGCATCAAGGGCGGGTCGGCCAGCAGCGTGTCCAAGGTGATCGGCGGCGGCGCACGCAAGGCCGAGGACAAGGTGGTGCAGCACAACGGCCTGGGCACCGTCACCATCGAGGGCTTCTACGCCGAGGACTTCGGCAAGCTCTACCGCTCGTGCGGCACGTGCGGCGGCAAGTCGCGCAAGGTGAGCGTCAAGAACGTGTACGCCGTGAACGGCAAGAAGAGCCTCGTGACGGTGAACAAGAACTGGGGCGACCAGGCCACCATCGAGAACGTCAAGATCAAGGGCAAGAAGATCGACGTGTGCGCGTGGTCGCAGGGCTCCACGTCGGGCGAGCCCAAGGAGCTGGGCGCCGGTCCGTCGGGCTCGCTCTGCCAGTACTCCACCAGCACCGTCACCTATGCGTAAGGCGTGCGCGACCTCGCGATCTCTGTGGTCATTTTACTCTGCCGCCGGCTCTTGTGCGAGTCGAGTGTGTTCTGTTGGTCGGTTTGCAGTCGGTTTACAGTAGTCCCTCCTTCGTGTCGTGGTTGAATCGTTTATTCGGAATCGAAATAGAAAGCTAGATGTTTGGAACTCATGTTTGGAACTCATGCTTCGAACTCATGCTTGGAAACGCTCTCATCTAACGTTGGTACTTTTACTTTGAGCTCACGTACATGTAGCGTCCTGTCGACTACCGAAATGCTGGCGAACGAGCAGCTGATGCGGCCCACTAGGTCAAAGCACGCTACCCATGACGCAAAGGTATTATCAATACCTTTGCGTCGTGGCTAGCGTATTATAGTGCGATTGGTGCAAGAAACGTCTGCACCCCTGAACCAAGGTCTTACCTCGTCCACTGGATTAACGGCAGGACAGGACGCATTTGAGGTCGGGCCCACTTGACTTGACAGAGGTGCGCGTTCTTCGAGCAGCAAATCGCGGCGGACGGCGGCGCACCTTCTCGCAGTCTTGCTGTTTTGCTAGTCACGCCGCCATACCAGCGTAGTGACTACGGTAGTCATCGGCGATCTCAACCATGCGTCATTTAATCGCTCGACCACCGCAGCTATCCATCGGATTAAGGTCAAGCGAATTAATTGGCCAGGCTGATCGATCTTGCGAGTATTGCCGTCGGCCAGCCAGCACGGTGTGGTGTGTGATGCGACTGCAGGCGGTCGATGGCTGAAGTAGCCGCCGTGGTGGTGAATTTCGATCGGCCGTTGCAGGCATCGACCCAAAAGCGAAAGCGGGCGACGCTCCTCGCGTGCCTCGGGTGCAACCTTACTCTGCGCGCCAGACGGTCGAGGAGTCCATTTCTGCTGCCGCTCAAAACACGAATCGTGTAGCACGACAAATCCTAGCGCCAGGAGAATCAATCGATCGCTGCCTCCAGGGACGCAACGCTCGACACAAAGTGCCTGGCACGCTGAGTCGCGACAGGTAAGGCCTATTCCCTTGAAGCACATGGATCTACGGCGAGAGGGCGTCGTGTCGTGGCTCAGCAATACTAGTTTACAGCAATTACTTGACTATACTAGCTGGGCAAAGATGCAGCCGTCTCAGCACGACGGACAGAGAGAAGCGCCGAGTTGGTAGCTGGGAAGATTCGCTCGGAGCGGTCACCACGCCGTTCGTTTGGTCTTTTTGCTGTTTGACGCCGAGTTTGTGTCCGCGAGTATGTGGGCTTGGAGTAGTCGCCACCTGGTGCAGATCACTGCAGCACCGATTGACAGGTGCTGGGAGATATTTTACACAGCAGCAACCTGTCAGGTGACCGACCCTAAAAAGCGCTCTCACGCTCGGATCCTCGATCGATTGATCGACGCGTCGTATGGACGAACAGAGCAGGCGATCAAAACCAACACAGTGGGGTAAGGCAAGCAAGGCGATCAAGGCAAGCCTTTGCGGACGACCATGCGGAGCGGTGGCGGGGTCAACTCCTCTGCGGCATCTGGCTTCGCGGACGAGTCTCGTCGACCACCACGACAGGATGTGCGTCCGTCCACGACAATCGATGCGCTGCTCGCTTGTTGTCGTTGCAGTGGCACGCTTCGTCGATTGCTCTGCTTCCGTGACGACGACGCCACCGCCTCCTGCTGCTGCTGTCGCTGCGGCAGGGCATGCCGTGGAAGTACACGCCGAAGAAGCCGAAAAAGTGGAGCGCGCAGGAGACGCTGCTCAGCGCAGCAACGCGAAGCTGTCTTCGCCGCTCGACAAGACTATCATTGCCAGAGACTCGCATCGCTCGTTGAGAGGGCTCAACCACCTCCTGCACCACCGCAACGAGCCGCGGGTCAAGCAGGGTCGCCCGCGGCAGTACGCCATCTCGGCCGCGGCCGCCAAGATTCGGGTACGAATGGTGCTAGACGACAAGCCCGTCACCGCCTACAGCTTCGAGACGCTGGCGAAAGTGGCGGGGATGCCGCGGTCAACGTACAGGACGTACCACGGCGAGATCGTCGCGGAGATGAACCTCATGGAGCACGATAAAGAGGACTGGTGGGCCGAGGACTCCAGAGGCCAGGCGACGCTGTTGGAGCTCATCCAGGCCGCGAAGACGTCTCTCCACACTCGATATTCGAGTGGACGCATCTGAGGCTGGCCCAGGAAGTAGTGGAAAGGTTTAGGAAGGGCGTCCGCGTCATCGTCTGGACGAACCCGTGGCTGTGGACCCGGGACAGCCGGCCGATTTTCGAGCTGCTGATCAACAACGGGGTCCCGGTGTACACGCCGCAGTCACAGAAGTCGTACAAAAGTCCACACGAAGCTGCTAATCGTCGACGGAAGCTTGATCCACAACGGTAGCTCGAATTGGACCGGAGGTGGAGTGGATCAGGACAAAGGCACCGTGTCGGCGTCGGGGAACATCGTGCAAGCAAAGGCGGCGAACGAAGAATATAACCAGCTCGTCTACAGTCCCGACAAAGCCAAACAGAACATCGCGCGCATCCTGGTGCATTGCGAAGCGGGGGTTCTTGTGCGGGACATCGACGCCGTCGACCAGCATGTTCTTGCTCGCAGTACTTGACTTCACAGATCGGCCTTGCTTCAGCTTAGTACTAAATTTTAAAAAATTAAAAAATTATAAATAAGCGGCGGGCCGTCTACATATAGAAGTTCCGGCATGGGGCACTATGAGTTCGTCGCGGGGCTCGAGGTCACGTACGGCAACGCGCTTGCTACCGGCGGCGGCTTCCACCGCGTGACGACCGTCGAGGCGCGGCTGCCGAGGTGTCTCCGCTCACGTATCTCTGGTACAAGCTGGCCGCGGGCGGCTCCGAGTCTTCCGAGACGCCCAGCGCCGTCACGCACCTGCGAGTGGGCTCGGAGCGCCCTCCAGAGGACGATGCGTCCTGGACCAAGCTGGACAAATCGCTGGACCGATCCCGAGGATGCTTCCTGTGGTTCAAGAGCGCCCCCTTCACAGCGCCAGCGTCCCCACGACGCAGAGCAACCAGCCGCTGCCGCTCAAGGAGATCCGAGTGGCGCGGGACGTTAAAGACATCCCCGAAGGCTTCGAGCACCTGGAGGAGCCTCTCATCAGCCAGGAAGGCGACAGTACGACTGGTCCTAATGAGGTTTTAACGGGGGAGCTAACATTCTGCTTGGTATGTTGATGATCAGAGGAACTGCGCACCTATTTGTGTTTCCGCCGACTCGTGAGTGAAGACTTCAGCGGCTCCAAGTGGTCCATTCTGAACCAAAAGCAGGCAACTGGATCGACGTTAAGGACCTGTCATCCAACAAGTGGAGTGTGGCGCAGATCTTGCAGCACTCTCCCAGCGAGATCCGCGTGCATATTCCTACCTGGCGGAAGGGGAGGGACGAGTTCTTGTCGAAAGCCACTTGCCGCAATCGCGTGGCCAAGCTTGGGACGCACACGAATGTGTACATGTCCCCGGCCTACCCGTTCCCGCGCAAACAGGGCAGTGCCTGGAGCGCAGGCATGAAGGAGCTGCAACAAGCACGGGAACAGTTTGACAAGTACTTTTACGACCGAGAGAAACAGGCGACGTATCTCCCGCGGCTTTTGATCCCGTTCGTCGAGAAATCGCTGCTGTGCACGTTCCTGTCGAGCGAACTCGCAGATGAAATGAACAAGTTCCATCAGCATGTGCTGAAGAATATTGTGGCGTGTATGCTGGGGAAAGACGCCAACAGCGTTATGTTGTCCATGCTGTCACTGCTGCGGATGATCCTGAACGGACACAGCTCGTGCATGTTCTTTTACGTCAAGTACCCTGGGAGCTATACAGCTGCCAAGTATCAGCGGCTGGTGTATACCTCATATTTGGTGAGCCCGGATGCGCTGGCAACGATTCCAACGCGCCACCCGTGCCGATCTTTCTACTACATTGATAACGTGGATTTATTTGTCCAAGCGGGAGGCTTTCGTGTGATCCTCCAGCGCCTGACTTGTCCGGACATTGAGCTAACTGAGGTACTGCTGTATTGCACGATCCTCAACGAAGCGAAACCTTGTTTAGCCCAGCAAAAGCGACGCCGAAGCTCGTCCTCCAGTCGACGCCGTCAAACAACTGATGTTCAGATTGAGGATTTCTTTCGGGACTTTTTGAACGCTACCTTCACACGGTTACGACATATGAGTGGAGAGGAGCTAAAGGACGATGATGGGCTCATTGACCAGATCGTTGGTGTTGTGGATTCGCTTTGTAGGGATGGTTTGCTGCTAGGAGGCAGCAACGTGGAGGCCGACGTGGATGAATTGGCTAGCATAGAGATTGCGAATGCGTCGTGCGACGTGGATTTTGCCGAGTCCATCGAGGTTTTCCACTTGGATCTCTCTAAGAAGTTTATCTGTTGCCCTTATTTGGCCCAACGCTTACTGGGAATATCGCGCATCAACAACTTGATCACCATGGCGCAGCGGAAGGACACCCTTCAGAGGAAAGCGAGTTTGAGTTTGCGGCGTAACTCATCGTCGACGATTAGTACGACGTCATCGCTGAGTGCAAGTACTACGTCGTCCTCAAAGGTTTCAGCTTCTGGGAGCCAGCCTATGACCAAGTGGCTGCGTACAAAGTACATTGTGGAGTGGTTGGCGGCGTCAGATATCTTGGAGGTGATATTAGGGGATCGAGAGAGCTGTGCAAAGTACTCTCTTCAAGAGAGCACCCACTTGGAGATTCTCAAGCGCTCTAAAAGATGTTCGGGTTTGTTGCGGCACACGGTCTCTTAACGGAGCAGCATATCGTACTCATGTGGAAAATGGCGATGAATCAACTTAGGTCGGGGAGAAGAACTGTCTTTGACGTTCTGATATCGCTTTGCAATGTACTGTCAGCTGATCTGATGGATGTTGTCGTGGTCCTGTTGACACAAGTCCCCTTGGGCGATTATGACGAACTGATTGTAAACTTCATCAAGCGTGTAATTACGATTGCATCGAAACTTGTAGTCGAGTCGGAAACGACTGGCTTCAAGATGTCACTCGTCTTTGGTCAGCGCTGCTTCTGGATCAAAGAATAAGCTCAGTGCAAATGCTCAAAAGACGTCGAGGTGCTTAGCAAAGTGGTAAGCTTGTGCTGTACTCTACTTTGGAACGCGATACTGCAATGCGATGCGTCCGACGGGACAAGTAATGCTTCAGGGTTGCGTGGGTCAATGCGAGCTGAAGTTGAGTCGGCGCTTGCGGACTCCTTGAATCACGTGCAAAAGTTGTGGCTTTCGGCAGGGTCTTCGTCGTCGCCTTCGGGGAAGGAGCAGCAACAGTTGTTAAGTGATTACTTGCGGAAGTGCGCGGAGAATATTAAAAATGGGGCTCTGGTGGAGACGTCGATGAGCTTGATTCAACGTATTGTGGATGGCTATGGTGGGAGCTCGTCCTCTTTGTCTGCTTCGACTCTGTCGCTGACAAGGGCAAGTTCTCAACCTCCCACCACAGCTAATGAACTGATGAAAGAGCTCAATAATGCACACAGCATCGTGGCAGTTATTGTTAATTCGATCAAGATCTTCGTCACTAACTCCGACCTCGAGAGTCGGGCAAAGATTGCCCACCTAGACGGCATCCAGAAGCGCTTATCTTTCCTGGGATACATCGTGACAAAGTCTGATTTAAAGCTTCCCTTTGACGCTGTCTGTCAGTTGTGGGGTTGTTTTGACGCCGCTGAAAGCAGCAAAGAAGAACGCGAAGTGTTCTTTGCATGGTTTACGACGGTCATCCCTGACCCAAACAACTTTGTTCACCGAGCATATTCAGGTCACACTGGGTTTTCCGAAGCTGTGGTAGGTGAGATTTTTCAATCGCTGATCGGGGGCAGAGTTCATCACCGATTCGTTTGGACATGAAGACGATGAGTAAACAGTCATTTTGGGCTCTGGAGAGGTTGTTTCGGTTTGTCAACATGAGCACTAAACGACTCTCCTGTACTGCAGTCGTTGGAAGTGCATCTCAGCGGAGTGAGAGCGTTTCGGGCGAAAAGGATAAAGAAGATCTGTTTGTAGTAGAGGCGATGGATTTGCAAGGTCTTGAAACTCTATATGATGTAGCGCTTCGTGCCGAGGACGACTCTGTCAGTGAACAAGCGATTAACTATCTGATTTATTTGCAGCTACATGTTGGGTCGAAGCTTGTGCGGCGCGAGGTATGGTCCGACTTCGTGGAAATCTGTCTCTGGCGGTTAAACGAGAAGATGAAAGGCAAAATTGACGCGTCAAACACACGAGAGGTTCTCCGGCTGTTGGTATTACTGAGTACCTTTCTCCATCAGTCAGTTGTACAGGCTCCAAATACTACTGGGGCATTTGATGGTCCCGAAGAGCTGACAGTTTACGTTCGTACACAAGACGGTCGAGTTGCCGCACCCTTTCGATATCACTTGCGACGAACCTCGTTAGTGTCAGAGCTCCGTGATCGGATCGCGAAAGATACTAGCCACCCGGCTGACCGAGTGCGCATCGTGAACTCGTTAAAGACAAAGCTAACGGCTCAAGGCCATGGAAAATTCACTCTTGAGAAAGCGCGCGTTTTTACTGGCCACCACTCGGGGAAGATCTCGTTAGCACAGACAGCTCCTACGCCCTCTCGCAAGATTACCAAGCAAGTCAACTATGTTGAAGCGATTCTGTTATCAAAAGTCGAAAGCGACACCAGCGGGCATGTCAATCGCAGTGTGTTGGACTTTCACGGCGCAGCTGGCTCTGCTTCTGTAGTCGGGGGTGCTGGGAACAACAGTAGCACTGAGTGCGACTGGCACGCTATTAAGTCGGAGGTATCAGGAAACGATACGTGGCTGCAATTGTTGTTCAGCTTTCTATCATACAATGACGGGATCTCGGATGAGGCGTGGAAAGTGTTGAAGTTACTCACTACAGACGAGGACATGGAGAAGCAAATGCGGACGTTGAATAGCGTGCTGGCTATTGACGGTTCGATTCGTAAGACCCCAGATTCATTTGATTGGGACCTCCTCTTAGACTCTACATGTCCTCCAAAACTGTTGTATCAGCTGGAACTGGTAGAAACATTTGCTCTTTGTGGCGATAGGCATCACTTAAGTGGCGAAGACGATGTGGATGAAGATCATGTGGGGGAAATTCAGTTACCGGTGCGAGCATTAATGGGGTCGATGCTTTGATTGGTGTTGTTAATGTTTGGAGTTCTTCTTTTCTGAAACTTGGTGGTCGAGTGCAGCTGGAGCAGTTCATACTGTCGTCGAGTCCAAGTCAGTTACTTGTCCATGGAGAACTGTCAGTGATGTGTCTGTCCAAGTTGCTCAAACTTCTTCGACACTTTATATTAGTGGAGTCGAAGACGGCGGAAGAGAACGGTGAGGTAGTCATGAGAGACCACCAAAAGCTGATTCACCAACTCCTAGAAGCATTGCATAGTCTCCAGACTATTGAAAAGGCCTCTGAGGAAACAGCAACTTCTACAGTGAGTCCAGGAAATGCATCGTCACAACCCCAAGGCGTGCACGTTAGCGGAGGAGACAAATCGAACTCTCCGTTGCCATCGTGTTTGACAGCGTATGCCCGTCCACAGCTCGTAGACCCCGACAATGTTGACGATATCCCGAATGACGCCTATTTGATGACAAGGCTGCTGTCATGCATTGCAACGTGCGCTTTGGTGGCTGGTCAAGACACTCTCCTTCTTTTGAAAGCTGTCCTGGCTACGGCCAGATCTTCCTAAACTGTTTGGTTGGAAGTCGCTTCAAACCTGTTCGATTAGAAGCTGCTAGTGCAATCGCATCTCTGGCAACGACAAGGAACAAGCTCCAGGAAGACCGAGTAGCGTGCTGCAACTTTTTCCTTCAGCTGTTGGGAGAGTTTACCGGGTCGGTGAGCGATGAAGAGTACTACAATGTGTTCATCCTGCTGGTTACCAGTGCGGAGGACTTGACGAAATTCCCTATCCTGCCATCCTGCCAAATGCTGTGCCGCCGGATTAAGGCGTTTGATATTGAAGATGATGTGCGCGAAGCCATTACAGCTACCACGGTTTCTCGAAGAAGAAATGGCGGTAACTTGTCGCCTGGCATCGTTTCACGGGCCGCAGACGCGCTTCTGGAAGGGCAATTGTCGACGCTGCTTGCCATCATCAAGCGAATCCCTGCGGTTTTAGCCGACGGGGTCCTAGACGTCCCGTGTGACGGGCGTAGTTTGCGCGAAGTTGTATCGCCCACACTTCATGAGAAGGAAGGGATCTTGCATGAGCTTTTCCACAAGTGTCTGTTTGCCACTCCAGAAAACAGGATGAATGGGGATCTCCAGATGGAGAAAATAATGGGGATGCTGCCGATCCGTTGCGGGCCTCTTCGACCTCTCAATATTATCTGCAACAGCCCAAGTGCTGCAGCGATTCATGTCGCGGTGTCGCTTTCGACCTCCTTGCTGAATTGTCAATCGACAATACGGAGGGGCTTCGCTTTTTGCTTACACAAATGGCAAATCAGCATTCTCTCGAGCGCCCACAGGAGCCTGTCGTGGCTACGTCAGCGACATCAACGTCGAAGCATAAGAGTGCAAAAGCTGCGAAAGACCACCTGTTGCTGCGGGGAAATACGTGGGCTTGAAGAACCTTGGGTGCACTTGCTACCTCAATTCAACAATCCAAAGCTTCTTTATGATGCCACGGTTCCGTCGGCAAGTCTTGCGCCTTCAATCGGATGGTAACTTAAGTGGCAGTGATCGTACTGAGGCGAAAACTCTGACGTATGAACTGCAGTCGCTGTTTGCACATCTCGAGGGTAGCGCGAAGCCCTACTATAATCCACGCCCATTCACCCGAGCAATGAAGACGTGGGATGGTGAAAGTGTGGATGTGAATGTCCAGCAAGATGCCAGCGAATTCCTGACGTCGTTCTTCCAACAAATTGAGTCCGAGATGAATGGCATCAGTGGTGGAAGTGACCACTTCAGTAGTGACGAGAACATCCTCAACACATTCTTCGGCGGGGAATTTAGCAACGAGCTCGTTGCAGAGGGAGATCGCTACAGCGAACGGTTTGAGCCCTTCCACTTTATCTCTGTACCCGTTCGTGATCGGAAAACCTGACCGAGTCTCTTGATGGGTGGGTAGAAGGAGAAAAGGTGAGCTACACATGGGAGAAGAATAGTGGGCCTGGAAACGAGGGCGAAGTGGGCAATAACGACCATGAGGAGGAGAAAGTGACGCTGGAAACTCACAAGCGCATCTCTATTTCGAAACTACCTGCATACCTTATCATTCATCTCAAGCGGTTTGAATTTGACTTTGAGAAAATGCAGCAGATCAAGCTGCACGATCGCTTTGAGTTCCCTACCGAACTAGACATGTACCCGTACACGAAGGAAGGCCAGCAAGTGAAGAGAAAGCGATCAGTGTCGCCGTCGGATGATGCTGCTGGCAACCACGACCGTCTGAGTACGTCTTCGGATAACGGGGACGATGCAAGAACTATGGCTCCGGAATACTCGCAGTACGAGCTAGTGGGGACAGTTGTACATCTTGGCACTGCGCATTCAGGACACTATTACTCGTTTCTACGTGATCAGCAGACGCAGCGAGAGAAGAACCAGTGGTACGAATTCAATGATACGCTGGTAACTCCCTTGACCCAGCTCAAATTCCTGGGGAGTGCTTCGGTGGCGAAGAGAGAACGAATGGAAGTTCAAACTCACTCTCATCGGAGGGAGCGCAGACAGCCAAGATGAAAACCGCAGCAGCTTCATGTTGTTTTACGCCCGAGTGTCTCCCGGATTGCGTGAAGTTGGTGATGAAGATGCTTCTTGTGTCAGTTTTCCAGGTGCAGTTCTTGTTGCGGCATTCTGTTTACGGCTGAAACGACGAGCGTCCGCGCGACTGGCACATTTGCGCAGTGTCTCGCTCGTCATTGCGCCAGAGCCGATCCGAAAGCTCATCGCGATGGAAAACCGCTTATTTTGGCGGAAGAGATACCTTTACGACACGCGGTGCCTGAAATTCACATTCAACCTTCTCCGCTCGTGTCTTGTCGGGCTAGAGAGTGCCGCGAGTATGGCGGTCTTGCCCAGTTTTGAACCCGTTGAGGTCCATTCGAGGCCTTACAAGTGGCGACCAAGTTTGTGTTTGGCACGCTGTGGCAAGGTGGCGACGTGAGCAAAGTATTGGAATGGCGTCTCGTACTGCAAAGTCTTTACCATTCGGATGTTGGTGGCTGTCGCTGGTTCTTGTCAACGATGGAAACCAACGAGGCGCTGCTGTTGGAGTTGTTGGTGTTTAACGAGCACCGAGAAGTTCGCGAACTGATGGCCAATGTGCTGTCGGAAGCGATCGCAACCACGTCAAACATTGACTTTGAAGAGGAAGCAGAGACCACGCCACAAACGCTGTCTGAACAGAATGACGAGGCCAAGAAGCAGCTGCCGGCCTCATTCGAGTTCATGTTCTTCGTGATCCAACTCATGCCAGCACTGCTCTCCGTTCCTGTCCAGCATCACCGTCAGTACTTCCTCACCATGTATGACTTTGTACAAACAGGCCGCAACGAAGGCTCTTTCCTCGTGGTGAACAGCGTGGTGGGCGCGATTGTGGGGCTCCTGACGGGCTTAGGACACACACAGCCGCTGCTTCAGTTGCAGCTGAAGAAGCACAAGTCGAGGCAAATCCTCAAGCGCATTGACCTAAGTGTCACCGTTTTGAAGCTGCTGTCAGTGTTGATTCGCTGCAGTTTGCCGCCAGCAATGGATGTCAAAGCTGATGCTGAGTATCCTTTGATGCTTCCGTCCAACATGGTCCACGACCATGTCGATCTGACTCCAACCGACCATGAAGTACTGCTCAATGAGCGCTTCATCACTTTGCTCACCCAACGCGCCAACCATTACACCAAAGAGACGAAGCCACTGGAGCAGATTGTAAGCCACTTGTGCTGGGAAAGTCGCCAAGTCACCTCCTCCTTCTTGGAGAAGATCATGTATGGGATCGAAGTTGAAGATCACCATGACGTCAAGCCGTACTTTCGGACGCTGAATTCCTTGCTGAAAATCCGAGACTCGCTGGCTGAGGAACGACTCACAGATGGTCTGACAAAGTTGATTGCTGTGATGGCTTCGCAACAAAAGTTTTACAAAGCCACAGAGACATCGCTCGACATGCTCGCCAGGTTGGCCAAGCGTCACAGCGCGGTGGCCATGTGGCTGCGAGACAACCGCGGAGCTGTTCATGGATGGAGAAGTGGCTGCAGGCGCACCGTGGACCTGAGGGCTACTTGCAGCAGCGCAAAACGGTCCTCGTTAAGCCGAATAGCACGTCGTCCTGGGTGAATGTGAGCGTGACGAGTTCGGGGCTCATTAAGGCTATCGACCGCTCCATCACAAAGCTGCTCCCACGGATCCGCAGCGTCCTCGATCCAGAAGCTGCGTTGGAGACGTTCTATGACAGCGACGACAATCCCCAGCGGCTTGTCGGTAAGCGTGTGCGCGTTAAGTGGGCTAAAGACAAGTGGTACGAAGGCATCGTCCAGCAGTTTAACGAAGACACGTACGAGCACTTTGTGGCGTATGACGACGGCGACAAACGATCGTATCACATGAGCGAGAAACTATTTTACGTGGTGGATTTGACGCCGTCGCCCAAGCCGAAACCTCGAAAGAAAAAGCCACAGCAAACGTAAGCAAACTAAGAAGTGATTGTGCTGCGAGAATATGAAAAATGTGGATGTTAGCAGGTGCAAGCTGCTTAGTGTGTTCCCATTTCAGTCGGAAGAAAATAACTCCAGGGGGACCAACCGGAAAAATAGTCAATTCAACAACGCACTTTCGGTCGTGAGCGACACCATGGCCATTAACCCTCCGAAATGTGCTGTGAATATGGAGCAGCGGCTGGCTGCACTACGACGAGACCAGGAGATCGATGGTTTACGCGTCTACCTCATCAAGTACAATCTCTTCCCGCGGAATCGGGATCCGCACAACTCGCCCATTCGCCTGGAAGAGCTGAAGGAGCTCGTGAAGCATTGGAAGCTGCACCGACAGCGAGGGTTTTGGAGAGATCACCCCGACAAAGATGACCTCGTGCGAGCATTACTACAGCACATTAAGAGTGAGGCAGCAAACAAGAAACGGCGACAGGACGCTCAGGACAAATACCGCAGTAAGACTTTGAACGGGGACGACGGCAGTCCAGGGAAGCTTCGTGATCTTACAACTTTTTCGGTACCAATGGAAATTCGGAAGGGCAGGAGGGGGAGACGATCGCGAGCAAGCAGTCGCCTCCACCAAGAAGAAAAACATTGGTGGAGACTTGTTCTACCAGCGTGGTGACTATGATGAAGGTTTGATCTACCTATCACGTATCGATAGATCTCGTTTCCAGTCGGAAAGCCACAATCCATGTCATGACTTGCTGACGACATCTGCTTCAGCTCCAACGCCACTGAACCGCCTTCTGCTGCCATCATCCGACGAGGGCAGCAAGAGTAAAAGTGGTGTTGGATCAGTAACTGGAAGTGGTAGCGCCGCAGCAAATGAGAACGAGAAGAAGGGGTCCGTTCGTCAGATTCCGACTTCATCTGCGACGTTGACCCCAGTGTTCAGCAGCAGCGTCAGCCCCGCAGTCTTGACCAAGGACGTGAAGCTTAAGTCTGTCGAAGGTCTCTATAGTATTTCGTGCCACAAGGGCTACGAGGCTCAACTTCTGCGCGAGGGAGCACTCGCCACCTTGTCCAGTGTGCTGAAGGTGGATGACCCGGCCATTCGTCTGTATGCTGCTGCTGCGATTCTCAACCTCACGCATTACACTCCGGTGCCACCTGCGCCTCTTGGCACTCCAGTGAAGAAACCTCAAGCGCAGTCTTCTTCGTCGTCGCTGTTAACATTGGCGCCACCGCAGGCTACCAAAGATTTGTACACCAAGATGATGGATGGAAGTGTCATAACAGCATTGCTAGACCTCATGCACACACCCCACGCAACAGTGAAAGCTTTGTGTGCCCGTGCGCTCTTGCGCTTCACGATTGACGAGGCGCATCACTTCGCGATGGTTCATGAAGGCGTGGTAAATGCTCTGCTGCAAGTGATGGCGACAACGACAATGACGATGGTATCGCCCTTGGCTGCGCCAAACGAAGTGAAATTATTATGCGTGCTGGCGCTCGTGAACTTATCGGGGATACCCCGTGCAGTCACGTGCGATGCTCTGTTGAGCGTTATTACGGCGCTGGCCAAGCATGGAGATACCGGAACTCGCAGCATTTGCGCACAGGCTCTGTTAAATCTCTCGATTGTACCTACGACGCGCAGTGTCGTTGTAGAAGAAGGAGCGTTAGGCGCACTTTGCGTGCTCGCATCTGCGGGAATGAAGCCTATGCAGCTCGCCCTGCTGGAATCGGTTGCATGCACGCTGTGCAACTTGGCGGCCGTCAAAACGAACCAGGAACCGCTGTCAAAAAACAATGGGCTCAACATTCTGTCGGACATCTTGGACGGCGTTGCGGCAGAGCTCCGGCGAATGGAAGTGGCCGTCAAGAAAGAAGACGATCATGGAGGCGACATCTCTCTTGTGTGCAATTCGAAAGGACTGTGTTAACGCGGTTGCTATGCTCTGTTGCAACCCAAAACTTCATGTGCGCATTCGCAACTCAGGTTTCATCGCCAGGCTGCTGAACATACTTGAACAAGCAGGTGCTGATGGCATGGACGAAGAATACAGTGATGACGATGAGCCAACAGCACTTCCTGGCAAGCTAGCTACGTCTCAGACGATGGTGCCTTTGGATGCGGAAACGGAGAAGTATGCTGTGGTGGCGCTGGCAAATTTGGCTTTAGATGATCGGTGCCGTCCTTCACTCGTGCAAGAAGGCGCTGTGCCTGTGTTCCTAGACTTGCTAAGTGCTCCTCAAGTGCCGACTACCGTTGCTCATATGCTACGGCAAAACGAAGGCAGCGTTGAAGATTTGGACCAAACGACTTAACGCTTTGCTGCTGAAGCTGGACTGTGTGACTGCGCTGAGCAATCTTCTTCTACATCCCGCTAACTTTCAAGCTCTCGTCGATGCTGGTGTCGTCCCTACTTTCCTGGATCTCATTCGGAACGATGCAACATCCGCCCCGGGTGCAAGCAGCAGTAGTCGTGAAATCCAGAAAGCCTGTGTTTATGCCATGTTGGGCCTTGCTAAAGACCCTGGGATGAAAACGAGGCTTGCAGAGGCATCGAAAGTGTCTGGTGGCAAGGATGATGTTGGTCAGACTGGCGCGATTCCAACGATGCTGGCGTTTGCGTCCAAAAATCTAGGGAATGCGGAGCTGTGCGGAGTTTGCATCAGCTTCTTTCACCACTTGTCGTCCCGAGCGGAGAACCACGAGTTACTCTTTTACGAGGGCACGGTGGGGTTGCTCGTCCGGGTGATGCAGAAACCTAGTACGGCCGAGGCCCCGGCGACCATGTATGCACTTTGGTTGGACTGTTTGTCTACGCTGGCGCACCTTGCATCACACACAGCCAGACACCACAGCCTTCTTGACGATGGCGTCTTGGAGGCTATCCAGCACTTTTTAATTGTATTGGCTGCTGATCAGCGACCACGTGATGCAATTACTGACAAAAATGTTATCAAGGCGCAATATGCAGCAGCTCAGATTGTCTTTAAGATGCACGAACTTTGCAGTGGAAGCGTGGCCCCGGACGGGTCTACAAGACCAGCAGCAGCTCCGGTGGATGCGCCGGCATTCTTCGCATGTCTGCTGCTGCTCGCCACACAGTCAGCATCAAAGAATTCACGGCTGTCAAAGTCAGCAACGTTGCTTCAACAACGAACAGCACGGCGGACAGCGCTTACCATTGCCAAAGTAGCCCTAGCACCTCCACACGGCGCTAGACTTCTGTCGGAGCACGCTGATATTCCACCAGCACTGAACATGGTCATGCGGACTGGTATTCATGAAGCCCAAGTTTGCGCCGCGATTGCGCTGTGCAATCTCGCAGCAGAGCGCGTAACGTCTGCAAAGGGCAAGCCGCTGGCGCGTGTTTGGCGTGACGCGACTGTGGATGACTTCATCGTCATCACACTGCTGCGTGTGAATAATCTCCAGACAAAGTGCATTTGCGCCAAGGCCCTCTTCAACCTCTTAACGCACGAGGAAGCTCGTGACCAGCTCGTGAAAGATGGGGTGTTGTATGCGTTGGTAAAGCTCGCGCGGCTTGAGGATGATTCCATCCGCGACTTGGCGCTGCGGGCATTGTACAACATTTCCCTGGACCCTCGAAAAACGCCTCAGCTACTTGAGATGGAGCTTGTGCGGATTTTGGTGAAGATGTACCAAGGTGACTTGCAAAAAATGATGAAGCGGCTGGTGATCGGCATTTTCAGCAATATCTCGAGCGCGTCATGTCCGCTAGGTGGTAATATTCCACCCAAGACAACGAATGCAGATGAAGATGATAGCTCTCCTGTCGACAACAACGGCGCCACAAATTCGATCTCCAAAATGGAGCTGCAGATGATTCAAGAAGGAGCATTGGGTGTGCTGAAGAGTCTTGCCAAGGCTCGCGATCCTGAAATGAAACTCTACGTGGCCAATGTGCTATACAATCTGTCTTGTGCGGCTGAACTTCGGGTGGCCGACCTACTCGTACAAGACGAGAGCAGTGTCGTTAGCACCCTAGTAGCAGAACTCAAGTCGGAGAGTCAAGACGTCCGCAAGTACGCGGCCAAAACCCTCGCCAACTTGAGTGCATCCGCCGTGGCTGTTCAGATTATGACGAACGACGCGGCTAGCGGGGTTGTGAGCGTGATCAACGAAGCTATGAAAGGCTTCAAAACGAGAACAGGGTCGTCAAGTTCAGGTCATGAATCTTCACAGGCGGATTCATCCTTGGCTTGTGTCGAGACGAATTGCGCGTGCGTGTTCGCGCTTCGTAACCTGTTCTCGCATGAAATGAACCAGCGGAGGTTTATCGCTTGCAATGGACTTCCCACTTTGGCCGCTCTTCTCTCAAGTCCAGCGATGGCATCGGAGGCTGCAACGCTTCGTGTGGCGACGGATATGGTCTGCTCTTTAGCAAGATTCAACAGCGGAGCCAATGGAAATATCGGCGGAGTGCCTTATGAGGAGCGGGTCGTAAAGGACGGAATTGTTCGTGCGCTGGCAGCAATTGCGAAGAGTGCGGTTGACGGCTCAACAACGAAAGCCGAAGAGAACGCCGCCTGCATGAATATTGTGACGTCGTTGAGCAGTTTGTCGAGAAACTCACGGTGCCACGATGGGATGCTTCGTGACGGCGCACTAAACGCACTCGCGGCATTGTGTGTCACCAATGCTAGCGATACGCGCGCACCGTTCAAGGGCCTCATCGGCGTGCGTGGCGAACCTTTTGCTTTTCATTGTATGGTAGTTATCCGCAATTTGTCACGCCAAGAGCCTCCACCACTGACGTCTTCAGGAGCGCAAGTGTCAAGCAGTTCTGACAGCACGACTGATAATATCTCTGGTAGCTCCAAATCGGAGGATGTGCGTAGTCAGCGACTCAGCGGGCAAGCAGCTCTAGTGCCCATCGTACTCGCGCTATCACAGGCTACGAATACCCAAACGCGCGAACACGTTGTGGTGTCGCTGTATAATTTGTCACGATTGCGCCGTTGCAAGCGGCAGCTCATCAAGAACGACGGTGTGAAGGTGCTTCTCCGGCTTGGAACGAGTGCTATTACGGCATTCAAGCGGCACGTGTGTTCTCTCGCCCTGCAGGCTTTAGCAACGCAAGCTCCACCCCCGCCTCCGACGGAAAATGACTCTGACTCTGCCGCGACAAGTACGGCAAATGCTGCCGATTGGGACAAGCCCTACATCGACAAGGTGGTGCAAGAAGGTATCGTCGCGGCGATTGCAGCGTTAGCGGACACGCATCAACACGATTTACTGGTAAATGTGTCAACAAACCTTTACGCGATCGCGCAAAGCCCTCCAGCAGCTGTCGAGCTGGTGACCTTGCTGCGGACGACCAACCGAGCGGTCGAACAGCGAGGGTCTCCTCCAGACTGGGGGAAAGTGGTGATCACCGACTTGTCTTCTTGGCCGGAAATTGAGCCGGACGGCGACGGGAAGAGAGCAATCCGCGTCGACAATGGGCTCACGCTCGATTCGGTCTCGTCGAGTCTTCAAGAGGAAGAGCATGGCGTGGACGCTTACTCGGACGGTAGTGATGATGAAGGTCAGCGGAAAAGTTCACACGGCAAGTCGTCAACTGGCAAACTGCTGGGTACGACCTCGGCGTCGTCCCCAAAGCACACCGCAAAGTCACCGTCTGCCCTGACGTCAGCTCTGGCCCCACCACGAAGCTGCAGCACTGATTCCGTGCTCGGCTGCTTCCAGCTCTTGGCTGACCCGAATCCTGAAAAAGTCCGCGTCAACGTCGAGTTCGAACTTGCTGGCCGTCGTGCAATGACACCGACCCCTTCGAGCATTTCCAATGCCAGCGCTGGTGACGAGCTACCAAAGCTGCGTCCTGAATCCGCTCCAGAAGGACCAGTTGAGGCGGTCATGAGATCAGATGCTGGGCGTAGCGGTCAATCGACACTGACTCAAGTCCGCCAAAACGCTTCGACCGGTAACAGTTCGAGCCATCGACGTTTGACAAGCAATGGAGTTTATAAGACCGATGCTAAGTCTCCAACTGGAAAGCGACGATCTCATCAGCTAGAGCCACTGCACATGACTTGATAGATACGTTGCTGATAAAGATTAAGCCAAACTAACCGAGAAGGATGCCAAACTTAGCATATAACAACTAATATGTTAAACCTTATCGACAACACGCATATCCCATGCAAGCAAGAGTAACCAGTTTGACGTGTCTGCAGCGCGGTAAGTACAACCAAATTCCGTTTACTTTAAAACGCGAAGCACTGCTAACGACAGTTCCCTCCTCCATTACGAACTGCGTATAACTACATACATATTCGCTAACACTACCGTCCATGTCTTGGGTCCATGTTTCTCCCACGTTCCTCCCATGTAGCGCCCATGTGTGAAGTTTTTCAGCAATATATTCCAAGCCCAATTTGTGTCCATGCCTCGCATCGAAATTGCCCATGTACCTGTCCCTGCCCAGTCCCATCTATTTCTATACCGAAGCGGAAACGACCACTTCGCTTCCCGCTTTTGAGCTCGTCTACCCTCGCTTTTTTGCCGCCTTTGTACGCCGCGTGACGTTCGGAGTGTGGCTAGTAATCTCATCAGCGATGGATTTGCCTAGCTCTCCAGGGTGTGGTACTCTTCAAGATGACGACGATAAGGAAAAGAAGCGAAATCGGAGGCAACGCAGGAGGTATTACTGCAATTTCGTCGTGTGAACAAACAGCCCTGCCTGTACGGGGAGATGATGAAAGCAAACTATTGCCAACAACTTCAATCGATCCTGTTGAAGTGGAAGTTGAGGCTCCTGTACTTTCGTACCCAACTGGGAGTCATGGTCAGAGTATTTACCTCTATATCAGCGCCGGACCTTCCAGGTCATTAGAATTCAAGAGACAGTGAGTTATCCATTCCGTAATGCTGGCCTGAACAAGAGCAAAACCTTTTTAAATGGTGAAAGTGTGCCGTTCGTTCCGGAGAATTGGGAGATATACAAGCGCGTGTACATTTGCACCCATTCCTGGAAACCAAGAGATCGAGGGACAGGAAAGTGGCCCAAACGTGTCCTTCGAGGCTTGGACTGTCCTTTTCGCTTCGTTGTCCAGCTTTGCGAGGCAACTGGAGGCTGGCACTTAGAAGTTCGATACGGCAACTGCGTTCACAATCACAAGGTTGACGATGCCATGTTCAACACATATTGCTCCAACCGCGGTATCCACAGCGATGAGGCTCAAGCTGCTGTAGCTGAGATGGCTCGAAATGGACATAAACGAGCGCGCATATATGAATATCTGCTGAGTCGTGGAGAAAATATCGTAACAAAAGATGGAGACAATCTAGTGCAGGCGTACAAGACTGGGGTATCTATTGGTATGTGTGATGACGATGTATAACGTTGGACTTCAGAATTCAGAGTTCGTGTCTTGTATTTTGCAAAAGCAGGATGAGAAAACTAACAGATCAGCTCAACCCGGAAACGGAGACCTTGTGAAGAGCGGGATCTTCAACTGGTAATCATGCATGTGGTTGAGATAAGATTGCCAGTCAGCGGCTATCATTGCGGGTAGCAACGAGAGGGTTTCGCGAGCTCCTCGAGAGCCCCAACAACTTGCAGTATGACGATCGGTTCTGAGAACATTACATCCTCCCAGGACTTACCTGCGGCTCATCGATGCATGCCCACGGAGGCGCTCGCCTAGCTTGTCCAGCAAGTCATTCCAATGACTAACGTGGTCGATGTCTTCTTCAAATTCCTATCAATTCTCGTTGTCAGGCAGATCTACCCATGAACAAAGGTACTGAAGTCGTCCACCACGACAGCGTTTCTTGAGCAGTTCTTGGATTACATACACTCGTTCGCCTTCAGAGCCATACATGCGCGGTGCACTTTTCGTGATTTGTCGGCCACGGAAAATTTCGGGAATGTCAAGTGAGAGTTTGAGTTGGTCCACATTAAAGGTGGTATGACGTCCACGAGCTACATATCGATGAGGTAGTGCCACTCGATACGCGTTCTCACCGATACGCTGCTCACCGAAAATGGTCCGTACCACTTGGAAAGTAGTTTGTTGCACGCAGGATCTCGCTCTGGATCGTAGTCAGGTTGACCGAGCTCGCTACTGAGGACACGAGAGTCCACGTAAACTAAGTCGCCGCTTGGAAAGACATTTGTTGACGACCGCGGCTGTAATATTTAGCTTGACATTCTTGGGCCAACTTCATATTGCGCTGGGCCAACTCAATAGTTTCTTGCCGAGCTCGCGTGAGATTTTGTGCTGAATTTCCTGAGGATAACTGAGTCTGAAGCACGATCGGTGAACGTGGTTTGCGACCGCAGTCAACTTCAAATGGAGATACTCGAGTCGAAGTCGATACTAAGGTAGCATGGGCGTACTCCACAGTCGGTAGCATCTTCAACCAGTCTTCACCATAATGCGAGACAACACATCGAAGACTGTCTTCTAGAGTACGAATTTGTCGTTCGCTGCGGCCATCGGCTTGGGCTCTCTTTGACACTGTCATGCGCTGTTTAACTTGCATAATCGACATTAATTCACGCCAGAATTCACTCGTCAATCTCGGGTCGCGATCGGAAACAATGGACACCGAAAGTGAATAGTAGCGCACCACGTGGTCGAAAAACAATTGTGCCGCAGTTTTAGCATCCACATCCTTCGTAGTTGGAATATAACACGGGCGATTGGAGAGTCTGCACACAACCACATAAATTGCATCGAAATTGTGCACTCAAACCCAGGATGCGAGACCACAGCTGCATCGTGAAAGTCGTGCATCAATCTAAGCAAAATGGTATCAAGTTGTGGGACGCGTAGGACAGGAACGACATTATTTCCTTTCACCACCAGAATGTCATCATGAAGCTCGTATTATCCGCATATGTGATCGTCTTGACGCCGAAGGCCCTGGAGGATGGCCACACAATCCTCATCCTTTTTGTATGCTTCTTTAATATCGCGCGCAAACTGATCATCCCCCCACCAAAAGTGAGGTAAGACCGACAATGCCATATTTGTGTCCAGGTCTGTCGTCGACGGCACGAATGCTGCGGTTCCTTCTATTAGAAGTTTAGCAGCTCTCGTCACAAAACGTGTCTTGAAAACAAACAACCCCATCGAAGTGGCACAGACTGGAGGTCGAGATAATGCATCTGCTACGACGTTGGAAATTCCTTTCTTGTGCACCAACTCGAAATCAAATTGCCCGAAAAATTCAAGCCTTCGCATCATTTTAGGGGACAAGTTCGGATAATGTAAGAACTAGCGACAGGCAGAATTGTCTGTGTGCACCACAAAATGACCTCCTAGCACGTAACATCTCCATCTCCCGAGGCAAGTTTTAATGGCATAAAGTTCTTGTTCATGCCCTGCCCACTTGCTCTCGGCGTCTGATAACTTGCGGCCGTAAAAACTGACTGGGTGGTCAAATCCATTAACTTGCTGGCTGAGAACTCCACCAACACACATCTTCGAGGTATCGGTGGTGACTCTAAACGGCAGTGACATGTCTGGTAAGCGCAGAATTGGAGCTGATATTGGTGTTGTCTTGATGGTATTGAACGCGTATTCTTGGTCAGAGCCCCACTTCCACTCAGTTTTGTCCTTTAGTAAATCAAACAGAGGAAGCACCAGATCAGCATAGTTGCGCACAAAACGACGGTAGTAACCAGCCAGTCGCAGGAATCGCTGTAAGTCTTTCACATTGTTTGGACGAACCCAGTTGGGGATTGCAGTAGTTTTGTCGGGGTCAACGCGGACACCAGCTCTACTCACGATATGGCCGAGGAACCGAATCTGGTCTTGAGCAAAATGGCACTTGCTGGGCGGGCGTACAGTTGCTCGGTTTTCAAAATCTCAAACACTCGACGTTGATGCTGTAGGTGCTCGATATGGTTCTTTGAGAACACACAGATATCATCCAGATAAACAACTACAAATGTGGACAGCTCCTTGTTCTCGAAAATCCGACGCATTAAGCGGGACCACGTGCCTGGCATCTCTGCCAGGCCCATGGACGCCACAAACCACTCATAGATCTCTGATCCTGCCCTGAAAGCTGTATACTGCCGAGAATCGAATGTCATTCGCATTTGATGGTACCCAGAGGCTAAGTCAATCAAAGTGAACGTGTGCTCCTGCGAGTCGATCGAAAATCTCGTCAATGCGGGGAATGGGAATGCGCGGGATATCAGTGACAAAGTTCACATAGCGATAATCGATCACCCACCGCACGGGCTTTGACGGATCACCCCACGCAACCACTGAATTTTTGACGGCAATGCTCCCGTGACTGGATCGCGCTTTGGTACTGCGAAGATGTTGGACACCCACGGGGACGAGCTGCGTTGAATCCACCTTTTTCGCAACAACTTATCGACAAACACTTGCAGTGCTTCCTTCTCGACGTGTGCGTGGCGAAACGGAGGGCAAGAAGATGGAGTTGCTCCTTGCTTCAGTTGCACCGAGTGTTCTATGTCCCGTTCGGGTGGCAGGCCTTCTGGCAATTCTTCTCAAAGATTATCCGCGAACTCCTTCACTAGTTGCTCCACGTCGGCGTCAGGTTTTTGTTACCATCGTCCCCCACGACATCCAGGTGGAAAACTTCCGCATACATCCCGGCGGCCAGGTTGCGACGGAAGTCATCAGCATCGATGTATTCTATCTCGGGTTCGAGATCTGACGGAGGCTTCCATTCTCGTGGTAAATACCTACGTGGTGGGCTTCGCCACGACAGAGTTCCAGCTGACCAGTCAATATTGGGATTCTCCCGACGAAGCCAAGTTTGTCCAAATACTTCATCAAAGTCCTGCTTCAAAGGCCACTCCACTAACTCGACCAAACACAAACGATCTTCCACCGTCATATCCAACGTAAACTTCCGCGATGTAGTCTTCGAGAGTCTTCCTTCAAAGTCGCGGGCCTGAATCATTTCTTCCTGAATTCCAGCGGGTGCCGCTAGCAGATCGCGCCGCACAATGCAATGCGTCGCACCGGAGTCAACCAACATATTCAGACGACGCCCTTGCACGAGAGCATCCACAAACAAAAGATCGGTGCCCTCCACTTGCACCTTATCCAAACAGAGCTCCATCGCGCAGACAAACGTGTCGATGACACTACGCTCGTCAGGTAGATCTTCTCTCTCAAACTCGACCGGACTGTCATTTTCAGAGGTTGCGCACGGAGGTTTAAATTCACATGGCTCAACGTGTCACGGGCACAAGCCCGTAAATCGCCAAGACACAGTCGCATTACCGGCCATATGCAACCGAGGTTGTATTTCTGGCGATCCTCCAGCGTGGTTGGCTGTGGCTACCGTACCGGCCACGATTCCTGTCGGTACTGCGTCAAAAATCGCCGTTCTGTTTGCAACCCTCGGTAGACTGCACGGTCTTTAAAGTTGCTCGGGTTTGCAACCGAGCGGCATACAAACATCTAATATGAGTTGCAAATGAATCCATACGTGACTGCAGTAACGAAAGGTCGCATTGCACAACTCGCACAGCATCATGACAAGTCGCTACAAGCCGGAGCTCGTGAAGTTCATGTCGTTCAAGGACGGCGTTGCGTACAGCAAAGATCACACGTTCTCAGCAGAAGAACTCCTACAGATTACACCATCTCACTTGTGTCGCTGGATGAACCAGCAAGCGTACGGTGACGAAGCACCTGGCGACGATCTGAGGCCTGTTCACCGGCGTTCGAACACGCTTGAGTTTTCAAAGAAAGCCATATCTTCGTTCATGCCACGCATCAACACAGCATGGGATCCAGTGTCTGAATGCGGCAAGCCCACGCGCTCTGATGCTGTTAACAAGTTGATCAAGAAAGTGAAAAGTTCGAGGTGCGACGAGAGGGGGCAGAATCCAAAGCTCGACGTGCTGTTGAGTTTGAAGAATTCACAAATCTGTTGCTTCTCGTTCGGTCTTTGTGGGGAAAAGATGACTCTGCGTACATGGTGGGGAGCGTTTTGACGCTTCAATGGCATATCTGCGCTCGTATCGATGACATGATGAAACTGCCATTTGATAACTTCTCTCCAATTACTCAGTACACTTCTACCCTTCTTTTTCAAATGCGGTGGTCTAAGAACATTCATGATGAACGAGACGCCCCAGAACAGATAATTATTGGCAGTATGGACCCCAAGATATGTGCGATGCTCAACCTTATTATTTACATCGAGTCTGTCGCGAACGTAGTGAGTTCGGAGTTTTTGTTCGGGAATCCAAAGGACGGGGACCGCGCTGTGCGCCGATTCTTGACAAGCCTGGTGCAAAATGAAGCGTTCAAAAAATGAAGGCAGGAAAATTGGGCACACACAGTCTGCGTAAGGGGGCAGCTACGTATGCAAAGCGCAGCGGCATCTCAAAAGATTTTATTAATCACCGAGGACGATGGCAAACACGGAAAGATGTCGTTGATGCGTATCTGGAGAACACGCAGCCGTACCCAGATGCTTTAACTGCGTCAACGTTGACTAGGCCATTAGGCCCTTGCTTTTACAAGCTGAAGGCTGGAATCGGCTGCGTAACACCCACTTTACTTTTGGATGAAATTTCACCTACAGCAAACCAGCTCATGGGCGAATCGATTGCACAGACCTTAGCGTTACCGCTCCTGTGGGCAGCACTGCAACCTGCAGACAGCTATAGCTACACACTGATACCTGTAATTTGAGACATAAGATTGTGAGATTTTACACAAATGCAGGAGGGACTCCAACTCTGAACCCCGTTGAACGACGAGAAGTTAACGTCACCGGAGATGGTTCCCAATTGAGTATTGGTGTTATCGAAGACGACGACAGCAATGACGAACATGACTCCTCCATAAACAATGCTCGGAGAGTGTCAACACGTAGTTTCGGAGGTGGTGACGGCACTCGGAGCGAGTTTACGGCGCTTCGCGCCCAGCTCTCATCCAGCCGACGTCTGACGATGGATTTAATGACAGAAGTGCATCAATTACGACGAGAGAATCAACGCGAACAGCAAAAACGCAAGCGCTATTGCGCCGCCTTCTTATACAACCAGCCGTCCGATTCAATGTCGTGCCGCATCATTCTGAGCCAAATTTCGAGCCAAATTCTGAGCCACCTCCACAATCTCGGCCGGTACCTATTGCTAGGCTTTCTAAACGACCCAAAGACTTGTTTGAACTCTGGAATGAGTATCAATTCGGATGCTGTGGACCGAAGCCGGCAAATAAATTTACTGCAACAGAACGAGGTGCAAACAAGTTTGCATTTTCGAGACGACGAGTTTTTTGGGATGTGGTTGCTAATCTGGTTCGATCCGGGTTCACCAGCGACACAGCAATCGACAAAGTGTACTGCGTGTATGGTAAACAGCTCTCAGTGTCGAATATTCTAAAACTCATGCGCGCTGATCGTCAGCAGCGAGTCGGACATCCAAGTCTCCGCGGCTAACACGTTCTAAACCACTTCAACACTGTCAATGCTATAGTAGAATATTAGTCAATCCGAGCAGTGTTGTTACCACGGTTGCACAATTTGCCTGTATTTATGCAATTCCTGACCCAACGGCACCTCGGAGGTTTCGAGTTCCTCCTCGGCACTGAGCTGCACGATCGCAGTTCGCGTTGGTTTCATAACTTCCTACTCTTCGCTTTAAAATTTGCTGTAGCTAGAGGCTTGCAGCCACCATAACATCAATAAGTCTTCATTTTTCCACCTTTCCAACAAGTGAAGACTCACCCACGTCAACTTCTACCAGAGCACGTGACAATTTCGAAATTAGAGTGAAAACTCTGAAGAAAACGACTACAACAACTATCGACTAGTGCTTGCTATGGGCAAGAAGACCGCTCGCTACTCCGAAGATCAGTCCCCCAACATCTGCCCCCGACAGTCGCCGCGAAACGACGACCACTATGTGGCAGAGCGCGATTTACCGAAACCGCTCTTGCGCACGGTGCCCAGACTACCGACTGCGGAGGGGTACTCCGATATGCCGTGCGTGTGCTGAACTCTTCCTCACCTTGTGTACCCGTCGGCGGGCGGGTAGCGCTCTTCAGGTGGCTTGGAGATGAGTGGGTTGATGGTCACTTGAACCGACTTGGGCAGTCGCGGGACCTTGGGCAGCAGCGTGGATATGCTTCGCCTGCTGTCCGGGTTGGGGTGTCGTCCTCCGAGCGAGTCTTCGAGCTCGTGGTCGACGGGCCAGACGCTGTCTTGGGCCCTTCTTGTCCTTGTCCTTTCCTTTGCTTGGGCTCTTGCGAGCGTAACCGCTTCCGATAGCGGGATCTCAGGGGTGAGAGTGATCACCGGCCAAAATCTTCCGGGCCCTCTGCGACTTGACGGCGTGGGTGGGCCAATACCTTCCCGTGCCCGATGCCTCTTGTGCGTTCCAGGGGAAAATCAACTCTGTTTGTTCTTTAGCATTCTTCTCTATCCACTACAGCTGTCTGCACTCCTCTACACTATCCTTACTTTGCCCTTGCTTAACGTCTTCAAAAGAGAGCACCCAAGATCTTGTCACCGCTCATTGGGTATTACTCAGCTCCGCCGTCCTTCAACTTGCTTGCGCATCACTCCTTCGCCGGGCTTCCTTTGCACAACATCCACTCGATCGTAGAGTGCCACCAGAGAGTGATTGCATACCCACATAACTGCACATGACCGATGCACAGTGATCACCGGAAGTGATCGTGATCGCGTGTCGAAATGATCGCACCTGATCAACCGAAAGTGACCGTGTACCGAAATGATTGCTCGTGATCGACCACCAATGACCGACTAAAGTGACCAACCCAAAACTGATCGCGGTCGGTCGGTCGGGAGTTCTCCGAATGTTCTCTGTGTGTCTCACCCATCCCTCACCATCATCCAACAATCGCGGTCTCTTCCCATCAATCCGCAACAAGCTTCACCACACTTCAATGGCTTCAAGAACGAGCCCGAATCCATTTTGGGCTTCTTAGGCTCCTGGCTCTAGCACTTATGTGGAGGGAGCCCGGAAATCGACGGTTTCAGGCTCCCTAACTTTGGCGAACTCCAAAAGCGCTGGTTACGGGTTCGTGTAACCGCGGGCTCGTCTGAGGCTTCTGGGGTCATTTTCTATGGAGCAGTGATGGATGGATGGATGGATGAAGAAGCAGGCACAATAAATAATGCTATCCCAGCCTTCGTGAAGCCCTAGTATGAGAAGTACCCGGATTTTGGCGAAAAATCCAAAACATTTATGGACGATGCTAGCGCCCATGTTTTATAATCCATGTTGCGTCCATATTTTGGTAATATTTTCAGTAATTTATTCTGCTCAAAATTCAGAATAACAATCAGTTCGCGAGTCAAGGAAAGGTGATTTGGGGGGTAACTATAACATCGTAAGCTCCGCTAAAAGCTAAATGAAATTGCGGCTGTCAGTATCTTATACAGTCGTGTCTAAAACCGACATAACAGTCTTTCGCTGCCACACTGACTCTATTGTTCACGAGAAAAGCAGCAAGCGGCATATGCTGTTGTTTTGCGTTGTTTAGCTAATAATTATTTGGCCAAATAATATAAAGTATAATCGATATTCCACTAATTCTGTCGTTGTCCATAGAAATGTGCAGAACACTTATTTAATAAAAGACCAACTGATTGGCCAATAAGAAGGCGTGAAATTGGTTCTAGCGACGCGAGAGCATGTCGGATCGATACGGGGACATCGTGAATATTTGCCTGTTAGATTAGCTCTAGTACATGCCAATTATCATAAGCTAACAGTCTCTAGCGGAGCTTTTGACTTTTGAGTCTGCCAAAAAGAGCAAAAACCTTTACTTGACTCGCGAACTGATTGTTAAGCAATTTCCGATTTATTTTCCAGGGATAAGCCTTTATCTTTTAGCGGCAACTATCTGCTTGTGTGTGATTCGTAGCTCGCTTCATGCGGATGGTTGTACCTTGCCTTTCCCACTGTATGAGGCTGCATAGTACGTGGGGCAGAGCTGGCATAGATTTAATGAGCTTCAGTAGTCTGGACACTTGGAGACGAATGGAGAGTTTGAGTGGCAAAGGCTGCATATGCAGAATAACCGCTACTGGATTTGCTGGAGAACACTTTAGTTTTATTTATTTTCCTACGTGTTAGCCTTTATACCGACCGGGTATTGTCCAGTCATATCGAAGAACCATTCAGGACATATTGCATAAGTCTGAATTTGAGTCCAAATCTGCAGGGATTGAAGTATCTATGTAGCACCAATACCAAAACACACATAAAACCTGCAGCTGTATCTATCAAATTGTATCGGTGTATCTGTACACTCCACAGTGAAATCAATCCCCAATTTCTTCTTGGAGGTGTTGCTTAGATCCATTGCAAGTTACTCCAAAGCGCGCTTGTAGCTAGTCGTGTTACGAGAATCATAGAAGTTGACCTTGTTGTCACGATAGTCTACTACCAAACCACACCAGTGAAAATTGCCAAAGTTTACGGGGATTAATATTTACCAGCCCTGTTCGAAATATCCCAGTGACAGGCGGTTTATACGATCGGGTACGATCTGCCCTCGGGTTCGTCGTGTTGCAGGTTTTGCATTGGCAATTCCGCCTTTCATAGCGGTTCCGGTATTGTTTTGCAATCGAGTACAAAATGCACAGATGTTATTCACATTGATTAAAATGTGATCGAACTTGCCGTTCGGTTAAGTGTTTAGTTTTGCGGTATAGGCAAAGACCGGTTTTCGCCATCAGATTCAGAAGAATACGCATCCTCCCGTCGATGGGCAGGCTTTGATCATTACTAGAGGTTGTCTGAGTCGCTTTTGTACAAGTCGATACACGAATAGTCATTAGAGGTTTTTAGCAGCTTTCATACGGTTCATGCTAGCAACCGTTTATTGATCCGTCCGTAACACGACAAATAAGCAGTTTTAGCACATCGTGCTTAGGAACGGTTTGGCCAGCTGGAGTTCAGGTAAGAATAGACACAAGCTTGCCGAGAAATTAGCATGGAGGGTACGGAAGTGCTCACTCTTGTAAAACCTATCTCTCCAGCACGTCAGCAGTATGACCATGGTGTTTCGCTTCTCCTACGAGCAAGACCAAGAGATCATGCGCGAACTCATCCGCCTCAAGCCTTTCGCTGCTAAAAGAGGGACAACGACAAAGGTGCGGATGGACGTAGCGGCCGGCGTATCAAATGCGATCAAGGTCACACTGAATGTGAAGCAGGTTCGAGATCGACTCAACGTGCTCAAGGCGGGGTCTCGTGCTGATGAAGCGGTGTCAGCTCTGGCCAGTGGTGTAGAAGAGTCGCTGAATGCCGTCAATGTTCAAAGTCATCATGATGAACGTTCAGGGCTTGTACGTGAGTACCTGTCTTTGGAATTCATGCACAAGGATAAAAACAACAGCAAAAGGACGGCAAACAAAAGCGAGAAGAGGATCTTGCACGCTGCACGGAGGAGATTGTTCGTGAAAGCACTCGCCGGCGCGCAATGAGGGGTCAGGAGGAAGCAAGCCACACCAGCTCTGACAGTGAAAACAGTGACGACGGTAGTACAACATCGTCATTTTTGACGAACGTGTCCGCTTTGACGAGTACATCCGAGACGCGTAGCGCTACCCGAACGCCTCCAAAAGGTCGAATGCGTTTACACGCGAGATTGAACGCCGGGAGAAGCGGCAAAATCTTCAATTTGACCTATAAGTACGTGAGCAAGAGCAGACACAGTCATTTCGAACAGCGACTTGCCTTTGAGAGACAACAAGCGGAGGATAGACTATTATTTGAGGAACACACGCAGGCTAGTAATCGAGAGCTGATCCTAGCATGTGCAAAGCTTTTCAGCGACACACTTCTCAACAGAAAGAAATAATGATCAATACATCGCAACTACATTGGATTTGACTGAGAATATCTGCTCCAACGTCGACTGCAAGTACTCACGGATATTGGGGGCTTGACTTTGAAGTAGTCGCTGGCTGTGTTACCACCGCGCAAGCACGTTATACAGTTAGTCATCAGCACGCCCACACGATACATTTTGCCCACGGGTTGCGTTCCAGTCCTCAGGTTCGACTTCACGTCCAACGTTTTCCAATAGTTGAGTATTTGCGCGTAGGACCACTCCACGGAGACCATCAGCTTACTCATGGTGCTATTAATTTGCAATTGGGCTGCTGTCATATTGCCGAGAGCTCCTTCAAACGGGCTCAACATCGCGTCATCTCGGCCGTAGGCACAATCTCCAAAAATTCGGTAGTCCTGGAAGCGTTCATCAGCGCGAATTTTCCCCGCAATACAAGACGCTCTGTACATCTTAATGTCATGGTTGCGCCCCGGAAATGGGCCGAAAAAATGCGAGATCATCCCGTCCGGCGTCACGAGTGACTGGAACTTCAAGCTGTGCTTTCGTTTGTGTCCATTATACATGTACTGCTGCGTCAAATACTTCCGCTTCCCGCATACTTTCCTTGGCTGCGCGCGGCATATAACTCTCACAGTACCGTCGATAAAGCACCAAATGTTGGTGTACGGAGCTCCTGCGGCAAAATTGCTTCGAAAAACTCGCTCAATTTGCCGCTGAGAAGATCTCCACTAAAATCCAGGGTTCTCGAGAATTGAGAGTCCAGTTGATCCAACAAATGCAGGAAAATGTTGGACAACCCACTTGGACTGCGCCCAAAAAAGCACTCAAGTCTACCCAACGCATCGGGACCGCTAGCTTGTACAGCACGATACAGACAGCCTCCATACCTGTCGCTTTTGTCCTTTCGCGCGTGACGATATCGTCAACCTCCATGAGCGACACAAGCGTCGCCTGCTCTCTTTTGTTGAACCGAAAAGTTTTGACACACAAGTCGTCCAACAAAGCGTTAAGGTTGAACGGAGCCCTTAAGGGGCCATCACCTCCGGTGCAGACAAAAGAAAGCAAAAATTACCGACGCCTCAAACACGTTTCCCGCAGCTTGGGCCTGCCACCAGCGCTGGAGAAGATGCGCATGCTTGTAGTGACGAGGGACGCCGCGAGTAAGTGAGCGACAGTACCAAACGACCTGGCTGTCAAGATCCAACGAATCGTCGTCGAATAGCTGCTCCGTCGTCGCGGTTTGGAGAATTGAAAAGTGGCGTTTAGCAACTTCACCACGGTTTGCATGCGATATAGGACCCGTAACTTTTGATGCTCATACCGTAACTTTTAGCTGTAAATTCCGGTTGCACCTGTTTCATTCGGTTCGAGATGCTGGTTGAGACGGTTGATTGCCATATGGTTAAGCGGGAAAAAGCTTCATTTCGGTTGTGCTAAAAACCTCTATTGCGTCATCGCGTTTGACTCTTTTCGCTGTCGAACATTTCTCCACTGAGCTAAACGAAAGCCAAGTGCTCTCGATATTCCTCGTCATCAGATATCTCAGTCAGCTCGCTGCTAATAACTTGAACAGCACTAATTGCCTCCTTATACTTCTCTTGAGATGCCAACGCACGCTTTCCGGCAACAATTTGGAAAGCATCGTACTTAAAGGGCTGGATTGGTGCAGGCTCTTCGATGGCGCTAAGCCATCTATCATCCACACAGTTTAGAGGGATGCATCCACCTTCGTGACCGATTTTTCTACGATATGCCATAGCGTGTTTACATGGTAATTTCATCGTAAGTGCGAAGAACGTGTGCATTTCCACGAGGTCAAACTCACACGATAGGTGTTTCGATCAGGTCGAATTTGTACTCGTTGACTTTTCTAACAGCAACGACATACGGTTTCTCCACATGCTCAGCTACGTAATGGATAGTAAACCGCAATACACCATTCATCTCCTCGTCATAGTTGCGATTTATGCGTCTACCCACACGAGCCTTACTAAATGTGTACTCATTTGATGAGCGCATGTCGGAGTTTATGATAGCTTGTATGCTGTCTCTCATATTCGAACGTGCAGTCACGCCGTCCTTAAAGTGGCCAAACCAACTCTCTAAGTGATTGTCTGTGGGAACTTGAAAATGCGGAAGCCTTGAACGCTTGTGCAAAACCCACATGTCTTGACATGACTGCCAATTTTTCTCCATGTACGAAAAACTCATCAAGTCCAGATCTGTTACACAGCAATCGCAAAGCTTCATAGTCGGAAGCGTACTCATCAGCATTTTGTGAGTAGATCATATTTTGTAACAATGCGTTAACTGCGTCATGATCTTCTTCTGACAGCTTGTCGTACTCAGATTTTCGCGAAGCCGTCTTCAAGTATTTGACAACATGGAAAGAGCACACAAGAATTTGTGTGCGGGGAAGCATGCCTTCAGTACTCGAATCGCATTCAAAACTTATCCACCATTATGACGCGAACTTTATCCAGAGCAACATGAGGCGACGGCGGTGAACCGAAACCGCCCAGGGTAGTATAGTGCGGCGCCTTCGAGGTGGCTTTGGAGCTGGGTTCCTGGAACGAGCCCTGGTTCCAGCCCTGGATCCACTTGAAGAACCCCAGGGTACGCAGTCGAAATCCTGGGTGGCGTGTGCTCCTTGTGGCAATCCCCTTCGAGGTTCGTTTAATTCAATCTTTGTCACCAGGATCCAAGCACAAAAGTGAGTACACGATGAGTTGAGAGTTAGCGCCGACACTCACTTCCCAGGAACAACCCTCCTAGCGAGAACCAAGCCAACAACCAACGCACAGAGTTAATATACCACAATTAATATGCAGGTTCCTTAATTATTTGCACTGGCCCAAGGAACTGGGCCACAAACGTCGAGTGTTGATGAGTACTAGTTTCCTGGACCACGCGACGAGAATATTCAGGTACTCAGATGTGTTATCACGTGCACCACCTCCTTTTACCTGAAACACAAACACTTGGGTCAGAAGGACTTTCGAGCTCAAAGCGAGTTGCTGTCCCTGTATGCGGTAGTCAATCGAGCGAGAGATTCTGGAAGGTGACTACAGATGCCCCTCCAAAACCGTCGTTAACATGAAGTGGTACACCCCAATGCCGCCCAGGTGTCCAACTAGGATATGGAATAGATCGGATCACTCCAAAGCTGGCCTGCCTTGGTCCTCCACCTAACTTGGACTTGAGTTGGTGGAGTTCACACGGACGACCAGTCCTAGCCGATGCGCCCGGTAGGGATAAGCTTCACAGTCACCAATTGGCCTTGGACCTCTTCCGGACCGCAAGCCACTTGCGTGTTAGATGGCAAATTGAGCTCTGTTTATATGTTAGGCTATTTACTATAGACTTTTCCCTTGCACGTCGGTTTGACTTGATCTTTGTATGAATACGAGTGGCAGGCGGTTTTAGATTGCGCGACCCTCCGCAGTAGTGACCTTTGAGTAGGCGACGCTTGGTCCGGTGATTTTTCAACCAATATCCGGAAAGATATCACCAGGATGCGTGCTTGTAGGGCACGGTTTCAGGGGCATAAGTCTCTGCCGCCTCGATCCAAGTGATGGAAGGCAGATCCTAGGCAAACCTGTCGTTTGCCACTTGAAAATGGTCGGTTCTCCTGGTTCCAGGTGCATCTACCTTGTCCTGGACGTGCCTACTTGGTTTCAGGGTACTTGAGAATATCTTGACTTGAGTATAGTAGATTCAGACATAGTTGCATCGCGATCTTGGTTGCAGTGCTTGGATCGTAGTACACCAACATGAACACTCTTGGATCCAAGTAGCCACATCCGAATTCTTGCAAGCCAGGTTGGACCCAGGGATGAGTCAACATTCACGCCTTGGATCCCGGAATGACAGACTTGTGAACACCATATCTCTTCTCAATCACGCTTGATAGTCCGAGTCAGATGACACGGCATCATCACTGGGCAGGTTCAGGCTGAGACAGTTGTAGTAGCATGGGTACGCACCCATCAAACTTAAAATCTGGACCAATCACAGGGCAGAAAGGGGAAAATCGAAGAGTTGCATCGTGTCAAACTCCATTTACACGTTTGAAGTGGTCTACTGCACGGAGCATATGCCAGTTAGCATTTTTCTCAAGCAAAGAATGCTGAACTTGTTGAGTGTCGCCGTTTTCATCTACGACCATAAACGTACATAGCTGATAGTTGTACCTGTTAGCAGATAAAACATTAGAATAAGGATAAGACCTTTAGAATAAGGAAACGGGGAAACAAAGCTGATACCCACACGTTCATCTTATGCGTACAATCGACCAGAATGAGCTCAGGAAAGCGAGACACCGTACAGCTCATGTGACGAGATGAAATACTGATAACTGCGGTTATTGTCATATCATTTTCATCAACTGTGAGAACGTTACCGTCGACACCTGCAAATTCAGCCAAAACCAAGCCGCAAATATTGTGTAATGTTCTCAGAACCGATCGTCACACTGCAAGTTGTTGGGGCTCTCGAGGAGCTCGCGAAATCCTCTCGTTGCTACCCGTAATGATAGCCGCTGACTGACAATCTTATCTCAACCACATGCATGATTACCAGTTGAAGATCCCGCTCTTCACAAGGTCTCCGTTTCCGGGTTGAGCCGATCTGTTAGTTTTCTCATCCTGCTTTTTGCACAATACAAGACACGAACTCTGAATTCTGAAGTCCAACGTTATAATTAGTAGCACTTGTTGGTCACACTTCAACTCCATTCTACTCGCCGCGCCACCCCGACCCGTTTGAAAAGACTCCGTCTCGCCCACTCAAGTATGGAAGAGCAGAACCCCGTCATGGCGCTTCTGGATGGTCTCACCCAGGCCATTCACGAACTCTCCCACACGATGGCCTCGCAGAACAACGATTTCGGACGTCAGTCATGGATCAGCTGCAACATCAACAGGCAAACAGAGAATTCAAAATTGAGGGCGCATCTATGCCAAAATTTTATGGCAAACCAACCGAGAGTGTGGACGAGTTTATTTTCGAGGCCAAGTTGTTCATGAACGGAAAGAACATCGATTACGACCACCCTGGGAACCAGGCGCGAGTGGTGGCTATGTTGACCAGTAACCTCCGCAAAGGAGCTGCCTCGTGGTATCACAGCCACATCATGATCGATGAAGAGCCTATTGTCTCAGTTGACGTGTTTGAAGCGGCTCTGCAGGATGAATTTCTTCCTCCCGACCAGCAACACAGTTTGCGCGCTGCGCTGCGTGCATGCAAGCAGACGAGTGACGTGGAAGAATATGTGTCGCGGTTTCGCAAGATTATCACCCAGATCTGCGATATGTCTGCCTTAGACAAGGTGGATCACTTCTCTAAAGTCTGAGACTAGCAAGGAAGTTGACTACCTCAACTGCAACTCGCTGAAGGAAGCTATTTCGGCGGCTCAAGCCTACGAACGAGATCATTTTGGTGGTCGTCATCAACCAAGTGGACGGCGCGACGGACCGGAACCCATGGACGTTTCCTGTGTGACGGCTCGCCCAACACTCGAGCAGTGTCGCCGTCAGAGACTGTGCTTTTACTGTCGCGAACCTGGACACCGCATCTCGGACTGCCCAAAGAAGCGTCAGAGAAACGACAGAACCCAACGGATGTAATGGAGTGTCCGTTGTGTCACGTGCTCTGGTAGAAGTTGACGTGGGTGAGTCTTCACTTGTTGGAAAGGTGGAAAAATGAAGACTTATTGATGTTATGGTGGCTGCAAGCCTCTAGCTACAGCAAATTTGAAAGCAAAGAGTAGGAAGTTATGAAACCAACGAACTGCGATCGTGCAGCTCAGTGCCGAGGAGGAACTCGAAACCTTCGAGGTGCCGTTGGGTCAGGAATTGCGACTGTGTCTTGGCGATCCACGGGCTTGTGTCCGTGACACTTCCTCCTCCAGAAGCGCCGTTGCTCTCGTAGGCGGCAAGGTGTCAACATAGTGACGAACTAGTGCCAGCACTTGGAGCAAGTTGCCCAGCAGTTCTCAGGATGGCTTGATCGATGAATCCAGCCATTGAACCTTGAATTGACGGACGCCTCGGTAAGTCCGATGGCTCAGAATGTCGGCCACGAGATGTCCCTCAGAGCCGTCCGCTACGAGAACAGGTTGGACTCGAGTCTCTCGGGGTGGGGATCTTGATCACGGTGGTACATTCGTAGACGGGAAACGTGATAGTCGGGGTGAAGTCCCAAACCCGGCGGTAGGTCGAGAGTATAGGTGTCAGGACCCGCGATATTGAGTATCCGGTAGGGGCCAATAAAGCGCGCAGCATTTCCGCTTGCCGTCCGTGCCCATGTGGATAGTGTCGAGGTTGCGGGTATCGACTAGCACGCTGTCACCCACAGCGAAGGTGATGACTGGCCGATTGCGGTCGTAGGAATCGTGCCAACGAAGTTGGACTGCCGCCATCGCATCTTGGGCTTCAGCTAGAATTACTTGCTGATGGTGTACGAAGGTAGCCGCTCGGGTGGATTCGGACCCTGGAACTGAGCAATCCGCAACGGAGCGCGGCTGGTATCCGAGGACCGCCATAAAAGGCGACATGCCAATCGACGAGTGCACTCGCGAGTTGTATGCGAACTCGGCGAGCGGAAAAAGCTGATCCCAATTGTCTTGGTGCGGATTTACGTTACGAAGTGTCGTAAGTACTCGCTGACAAACTTGATTGTCGCCTCAGACTGTTCATCCGTCGATGGTTTAAACGCAGTACTGAGGTGAAGGCGAGTACCCTGCAGCTCCATGATGGAGCGCCACATAGCCGCCGTAAATTTGGGGTCGCGATCGGAGACGATTGAGCGTGGTAGTCCATGCAAACGCTGATAAAAGGAGCAAAACAGCTGAGCACTCGAGGCCGCCGTCGCCGTCGCGTGAGTAACGAGGAAATGCGTTCTCTTGGTGAGGCGATCCACAATCACGAGGGCCGCATCGTAGCCTGTAGTGGTGGTGGGAAGTGGTGTAAGGAAGTCCATACTGATGTCCAGCCATCTTTGTTCAGGAATTTCAAGTGAATGTAGAAGTCCCGCAGCTTTCCCACGCACAGCTTTGTTGCGCTGGCAGAGTTCGCACAATGCGACATAGAGGTCAACCGCCGTAGCCATGCCCTTCCAGTAGAATTTCTCGAGGACGTGAAGCAAAGTCTTCGCTTGTCCTGGGTGGCCGCGGGTTGGGACGTCATGTTCCTCGAAAAGAACACATTTGCGCAGACCTGGAACATCAGGAACGCAGAGACGTCGCGGCGAAGCGGGTCGCAGCTGGAAGTAGAGTAATCCGCCGTCGAAGGTGAATCGCCGGCAACGGCGACTAGATTTTGCGTTATCCGCAAGGATATCGCGCACAATTGGGCCGAAATATTTGTTCGAAGAATAACCTTGGCGGCATTCCCGCTCAATATCCATCGCATGTGCCGTCTGATGAAGAAGTACTTCGTCTGCATCTGGTGCTCCATTCGTAACCATCGAGTTGATCAAAGTCGAGAGGCTGATAGCTCGAGCAGTTCCGTCATTCCAGTCTGCCCGTCTAGAAATCGCATCAGCAACGACGTTCGTGTTACCTGGCACCCATTTGAAGAGCGGCTGGAATAATGCGAGCTCGTTCAGCCAGTGGGCTAAGCGCTGGGAGCATGTTTGCTGCTGCAAGATACTCTCAATCGTGTGATGATCCGTGTTCAGAAAGAAAGGTCGATCCAGCAAGTACACCTTCCAGATCCGCATCGCATGCAACGCAGCCAGCAATTCATTTTCCCACGTCGGATAAACCAACTCCGGCTTAGTCAGCTTGCGTCCGCCATAAGCGATGGCCTGCTCGCCTCCGTTGTCATCCAGCTGAAATAGGTAGCCACCCACCGCAAAGTCCGACGCATCGACGTTAACGTGGAATGGCCTGGTGAAGTCTGGATGGGCGAGGACGGGAGGTGAGGTGAGCTTGTCCTTCAGTGTCGAAAACGCATCCAGTTGCTGGGGAGTGAGTGTGATTGGGTCCTGAGGACGCTTGTTCCGGGTCAATTCCGTCAATAGCGCCACTTACTCAGCGAAACCATCACAAAATCGCATCACGTAGACGCAAGTCCCGATGAATGCTTGCATATCCCGCTTAGTCTTGGGAAGAGGCCAGTTGCGGATACTTTCGCACTTCTTAGGGTCCATCCGCACCCCGTCACGACCGATGAGGTCGCCGAGGCACGGGATCTTGGGCTGGCAAAACACGCACTTTTCAATCTTGATGTAGAGATTCTCTTGCGCGCAGCGCTCCAATACTTTGTCGAGAGCTGCGAGGTGCTCATCCATCGACTCGGTTTCGGTAAACACGAACAGATCGTCAAAGTAAGTTTGACAGAAGCTGTTGAAGTCCGAGAAAATCGCTTGGACTAGTCGATTGCAGCACGATGGACTACTCGAGATACCCATCGGAGTGACGAGGTATTCGAACAGTCCGTCCGGCGTTGCGAAGGCCGTGTAAGGGATGGAGTTCTCGCTCAGCTTTACTTGATAAAAGCCCCAGAGTAGGTCCATCGCGGAGAACAGTTTGCCGCGAGCCATCGCGCGCAAGATTTCGTCCTTGCGCGGAATTGGGTTCGTCGGAACTTTGATCTTTGAGTTGAGTCCTCGAAAATCGTGTACGATCCTCCATTCACCAGAACTTTTGCGCACGCAGAACATGGGGGCACAATAGGGGAAGAGGACGGCCTGATGATTCCTGCCTGTAGCATCTCGCGAGCCCAAGATTGTATTGCGGCTTTCTGCTCCGGGGAAAGCGGGAATTGTTTCCGATGGATAGGTGTGGCGTCTGCAACTTCGATCGTGGCGTCCATGCCTTCGTGTCGAGTAGGAGGAACGTTAGGCAGCGTGGAACGAAACACGCTATCGCGATACTTGCTGACGACAGGATACGCTGGCGAGGTTTTTAGAGCTTGCCATGCGTCGTCAGCTTTGGGACTTGCTGTATCCGGCGCAATGAACAGACACAACTCATTATCTTTCTCGCTCAGCAACTTGACCACGTCACGACTCGGAACAATTCGAGTTCGGCCTTGGGTACCGTTGTGGTCATGCTGTAGATAAAACTGTAAGAGCGCGAGGTCCTCCCTGACTGGAAAATGGCATCGGACTTGCGAAAAGCGCTGACTAGCGATGCGACGAGCTTTCTGCTGTGGCGCGCACGGCTTGAATGGCAACGACTTGGCTCCTTGATCACCCTCAGGCAATGATCTTGGTGTAATTACTCGCTTGGACCAGTCGAATGAGGGATTGACTTCGGCTAGCCAAGGCATTCCCAGCAATACATCTTGAGATTCGGGCACCTTCAGGACGAACGCCGTGGAATCATAGCGAGGGAATCTGTTGTAAATATGGTAGCACTTACTCCTGAACAGGCCAAACGGCTAGAGCTGCTGTATTTACGGTAACTTTGGCGAGGAAGCGTGAGAGTTGGAAACCAGAGGACTTCACTACAGACTCTGGTCACGACGTGGACACTTGATAGAAAATTGTGAAGTAAATGTATTTGAACGCTGCTGTATGCCTTTTCGCTACGCGGCTCTCCGCTACGATATCTTAAACGGTTTTTTCTGAACGAACGGTGGAGGAGCCACCACACGACCTCCTTCAGAAAGAGACCTTCACCTCGGCCATTGACGAATCGTCTGAATAAAAGCTGGGTTCTTTCGAGAATGCGCTGTGATGTACGAGTCGGGAGCCCGTTTGCCTTTCGATGGTACTCACGAATTAAACCAGGGACAGACAACAAGTTTACTGTGGGTTCCCAGGTAATGTCGTCCCAACGCCCGACCCACTTGCATTTATACTGCTCAGTTCCGTCGCGGTTGATACGATGATCGATAATTTTCTCGATAAGATGCCCCTCAGACCCGTCTTTCAGTCGCAACGTCGGGACAGTCGAATCCCGTACACATCCCGAAGTGTCCTTAACAAATTTTTCAGCACCATCGTGTGAAATACGGGGTGAATTTGCAGTTCACGTGGCAAATTCACTTCATAGCTCGCTCCATCGTGATGAACTTTCAGAACTTCATAAGGACCTATCCATTTTGATGCAAATTTCCGCTGGACTGCCCCCACTGTCGTGGGATTGAAGTCCTTTGTCGAAATGAGGACCATCTCCCCACTTCGAACTTTTGGTCACGTCTTCCTCGGTCGTAATGCAGCTTCATCTTCTTTGCGCTCGACCGCAGTTGAGCCTGCACCGCTCGAAGTATACTCTCCAAATGAGCCACGAATTTCGTTGCTGGTTCTTTCCGAGTGTCTGGCAACGCTAAATCGGTTGGAAGTTTTGGGGAATATCCTAGATCTGCTACAAAGGGACTCATTTCGATGCTGGATTGATAGCGATTGTTGTAGGCAAATTCTGCCAACGCCAAGTAGTGGTCCCAATCGTCCTGAAAACCACTAACGTAATGGCGCAAATAGGATGAAAGAATCCCATTTATTCGTTCCACTTGTCCGTCCGTCCTCTGATGGTGAGCCGACGCTAGTTTAAGCTTAGTGCCAAGAAGTTTTGCACACGCCGACCAGAATTTGGACGTAAACTTGGAATCTCGATCCGATATGATGTCGGATGGCAGACCGTGGTGTCGTACATACACCTTCACAAACAATTCTGCTAAATCTTCCGCAGTAATCGTGGAGATGGTTTCTACGAAGTGGGCCCGTTTGGTCAGCCTGTCAGCAATGACCAAAATGGTGTCATAACCATTTGTAGTTTCTGGTAACCCGGTAATAAAGTCCATACCAATTGATGTCCATCTTCCAGTTGGAATTTCGAGTGGGTGGAGCAACCCTGGTGCTTTTCCAGTCCGGTGCTTGTTCCGCTGACAAGACTCACAGGTTGCCACGTAGTTTCGAACGGTTCGATGCATTCTCTTCCAGTAGAAGCGTTGTTTAACGGATGCGATGGTTTTTCGATTCCTGGATGCCCTGCACTTGCAATGTCATGGAGCTCCCATAGAATTGTGTTTTGCAATTCTGTCGCCTCTTGAGGAATGAAAATACGAGATTCTTCTCCATCTACCCAGCGAATAAGGTTTTCTGTTTCGAAGAATACAAATTTTGCGTTGCCTCTGGGTTGTTCAGGTAGGTTATCTCCTCCAAACCCAGCATTCTTTGAGCTAATCGGATCATCGTTAATAGTGACTTTTGTTGCAGGCGTCGCGCCGCGTTCATTTGCCTCTGTTTCTGCTGTACAAAATCGATCGCAAAGTCCGGACGACGGCTCATTGCGTCTGCAACCGTGTTGGTTGTCCCTGGAATGTATCGAAATCGCAAATTAAACTCGGACAGCAAATCATACCATCGACAAATTCGACGGTTTATTTTCCTCTGCGTCAGGACACGCTCCAACGAATGATGATCGGTCTCCACTAAGCAACCTCCATCAAGTAAGTAAATTCTCCAAATGTTTAAGCAATGTACAATCGCTAACATCTCTTGCTCATGCGTGGGATAATTTAATTCTGCGGCCTTCATCTTTCGGCCACAAAATGCTATAGGTCTCTCCACTCTGTTTTCTGTGTGCTGAAATAAAACTCCTCCCACAGCGAATCGAGATGCATCGGTTCTCATCCCGAACGGCTTAGAAAAATCTGGCAAAGCAAGTATTGGCGTGTTACACAACGCACCTTTTAATTCTTCGAACGCTTTGCGGTGCTCCGAGGTCCAGCTAAACACCCTTTTCTTTTGAGACTTTACCAATTCGAATAACGGTGCACTCATTTCGGAGTACGATCGGCAGAAATTTTGCACGTACACCGTTGTTCCCAGGAACGATTGTAAATCTCGAACTGCTCGTGGCTCAGGCCACTCCTGTATTACTCGAACTTTGTCAGGATCAATCCTGACCCCATCTCGCCCCACAAAATCACCTAAGCACGGAATTTCAGCTGCACACAATGTCGATTCAGCTAGCTTCAGATACAATTTTTGTCACGACAGCGCTCAAATACTTTTCGCACTGCCGCTAGATGTGATTCCACATCCTGCTGCTTGGTAAAGACGTAAATGTCATCAAAATACGTTGCAGAAAAATCTCTCAGGTCCGCAAAAATACCCTGCACTATACGGTTAAACGTTGCAGGAGCGTTGCTTAGGCCCATTGGTATCGCAATATACTCGAACAATCCATCGGGCGTTTGAAAGGCTGTAAAAGGAATGTCCTTTTCGCGCATCCGCAATTGATAATATCCTGATAGCAGATCGAAACAGCTCAACCAAAACGAACCGCTCATTCTATCAAAGATTGAGTCCTTGCGAGGCATTGGAGAAGACTGACGAACTGTACGCTCGTTCATGGCACGGTAATCGTGCACCACTCGCCAACCCACTGCCTTTTGATGCAAAATGTAGGAGCCGCGTGGGGAGACTTGCTTGGCCGAATCAGACCAGCTTTTAGCATCATTTTCGTCCATTCCCGAAGTGCTGATTCCTGGCTTGGACTAAGTCTCCACTGCTGTCTATAAACTGCTCCCGTGCCCTCTTTTATCTCCATCTCGTGCTCTCCATGGACAGGAGGTCCGACTGGCAATTCTGTTTTGAAAATCATTGAAAACTCTTCGAGGAGAGAGTATCCCGGATTATCCTTAAAACTTTCGAGGTCGGTATGCAGTTGATGTTGCTGCTTCTCGGTCGCGACTGCTGCCGACACCACTGCCTTCGCAAAACCTTGCTCTAATAGCACTTCCGCATACAATGCGTTCACCGTATCAGGTGGTAGAATCGCCACAAACTCTACTTCTGGGTTTCGCATTAATTTGCGAGCTGCTTTAAGCGAAATATGCTTTGTAAATCCCCATCGAGCACAATAATGAAAGCTTCTTTCGGCCGGCCACTCGGGTGCCTTCTTCAGCTTGCTCGACTGGCCTACCTCAGCCCCGACAACGAACGGCTGTTTCTCAGACGGTCGTGACCTACTATTCCACCGCCGTAGCTCCTGTTCGTACTGCTTCTTGCTGTATAACTTGTCTGTTTCCCAGTCGATAATTGGCACCATGGCTCGCTTCCATGGCACTCCCAGCATCAGATCACATTTGTTTGGAATGAAACAAATATTAAAGTCGAACACGAACGGCTCCATCTCATCTACTACGATTTTCAGCGGGAGAATTCTGTTCGGCACTTGCTCCGTCTTGCCATTCGCGTACGTCACCGCGAAGTGGCCAAGGTCAACGACGTCGTTCTCCCAGTGGTGTTTTCTTACAAATGCTTCAGTGATCCCGCAAAAGTCAGCTCCTTCGTCGAAAAACGTCTTACACCGTTGACGCTGAGCATTTTTCAGGCAAACGGTCTCTTTAATCAGATACTTTGCTGGCTTGTCAACTTTGCAGTTCTTCTGGAAGTAGATCCGATTCGTCGACTTTCCGGGGTCGAAGACCTTCGACTGCGAGGGCATGATGGCTTCGTCAGGTCTCGGGACGCCATCCCCGGGACCAACTAGTTTAAATCCGACTTGAAAGTAGCAAAGTCGGCTTGTAGTGAAGCGACCATTTCCAGCAGACGTTCAGTGCTAGAATGCGAAGCTTCCGTCGTCGAAGACGAGGCGTTATTCTTTTTCTTCAGCCACTTTGGCTGCATTTCGGGGTGCATTTGCCAGCATTTATCTCGTGAATGACCTTGCTCTGTGCAGGACGTGGGCGTGCACCTAGTCACCTCAGTCTTCTTGTCTACGTTATTGTTGGGAGCGGATTTACGATTCTTCCCCATGTTCGGATCTCCAGTTCCTTTGCTATTGGAATTCTTTTTGTTACCCGGCTCCGCTGTGCTTTTGCGCGGGTTCATTGCTCGAGCAGCATCGACGAGGCCTTCTAGCATCGTGTGCTGTTTGGTCTGCAGAAAATTCCTCAACTCTTGTGATTGCAGACCTTTCTTAAACAGAATCATTTTGAACTTCACAGATACCTCTGAGGTTCGCGAGAGGCGGACAAATTCCTCAATGTAAGTATCTAAAGCTCGAGAATCTTGTGTGCAATCAAACAAACGCGCCACTTGGTCCTCTTCACGAGATTTGGTCAGGAAACGCTGCCGCATTTTCTTCGCAATGCAACTCCATCGCCACTCACCGCTATACTCCTGCAACAGCCAGACTTTCGCCTTGCCCTTCGTGTGGCTCATCATCAATTTACCAACACGGGCGTCAACTTGCGGTTGCTTGAAAAATAATCCAAAAGCACCGTGCCACATGATCATATTGCGAACATAGACATCAATGTCTTCGTTGTTCTCGCCACCAAAAATGGGTGTTTCCTTCTGCTTGAAGCTCTTAGTAATTCGTGACTCCAATTCATCATCATTATACACAGGAGTATTCGCGGGCATAGTTCCAACCACGTCCCATTCTGGATAAAGCTCAACATCTTCTCCAGCATTTGCTTCCACCCCTGAGATGTTTGTCACTGTTGATCGCAACTCAGCTACCTCAACCTGTTGCTTGTGTACCTCTGCGCGCATTTGCTGTATTTCAGCGTGCATGGTTCTAAATTTTTCGGTGTGATCCATCATTGTTGCACTACTCTGACTAGAATATTGTTGCATCTGCTCAATTACTTGTTCCAAGAGTTGTTGAGTCCGGGACGCTTGCTCGGAGCTCTCATGCTGACGGGTCTCCACTCGAGTTGCAAAATTCGCCACCGACTCTGTGAGTACAGTCTGATCCCTCTGTAAAACACGAAGAACATTCTCCCACCGGGGCAAATTCGTTAATAGATCGCGAACGTCGTCGACCTCTTGACCAGTAAGTCTCGGCGGCTGGGCTCCATCTTGGCCAGCGTTAAAGTCGTCGATTTCGACTCCAGGTCTGTCGTCCATTGTCGCTACGACTCGAAAGCTCTACAATGTTGTAAATATGGTAGCACTTACTCCTGAACAGGCCAAACGGCTAGAGCTGCTGTATTTACGGTAACTTTGGCGAGGAAGCGTGAGAGTTGGAAACCAGAGGACTTCACTACAGACTCTGGTCACGACGTGGACACTTGATAGAAAATTGTGAAGTAAATGTATTTGAACGCTGCTGTATGCCTTTTCGCTACGCGGCTCTCCGCTACGATATCTTAAACGGTTTTTTCTGAACGAACGGTGGAGGAGCCACCACAGAATCCGGGTAGGTGTGCGGACAGCGTGCATGGGCGTCGAGGGACAAACGAGACGCGGCCTGCTCCCAGCTTTAGCTTCAACGGGTGGTTGTGTGCCTGAATCTTGAGGTTAAGCTTCTCCGCCAAGGCGGTTGTGATAGCGTTGAAGGAGGCTCCAGAATCGATAAAAGCAGAGGCAGTGGTGCCACTCACGGACACGGACTGCTCCAGATAACCATAAAGAGATTTTTCTGACGACTCAGCACTGCGTCATCGCGCTCATAGGCGAAGGCATGCTGAGTCGCAGAGGCTGGCTACGGTACTGCCGTATGGTTCTCGGTAGTGCAGCCTTTCTCGGCGGGCTGGCGCCCCGCCGAGATGTCTAGTTTTTGCGCCAGCACCCTTCCTCGGGCAGTCTGGCGACTTGTGGCCCTTGACCCCGCAGGTGAAGCACGTCACTTCAGGAGTTTCTGCAGTCGGGTTCTGGTTTGCGGAGATCCACCTGCACTGCGGCCGCGTCCTGGCTGCTGACGGCCTGGCGTATTTGCGCTTGATGCTCCTGTCGGCAGACGAGTTCGACTTGGCTTCCGGGCATTCTCGAAGCATTCTCGAATCGCTGCGCGTGCTCGATCGTGTCTTGTAGGCTCGTGGGAATATTTTGGCAGATGTAGGAGCTTGTGTCGGCCCGGATATTCTGCTGGTAAAACCAGCGTTTGATCACGTCGGGAATCTCGACGGACGCCTGCGACAACAGGAGCATGAACTTCGACGTATACTCCTGCTGCGACCCCGTCACTTGCAACTCGTACATCTTCGTGAGGAGGTTGTATTCAAAGTCACTGTCCCGGAACCGAGCTCGGATGCGCTCCTTGAACAAGGTCCACGTCTGAGGTGCCTCGCCGACTGAGGCTTTAAATTCACGGTACCACGACATTACGTCGGGACCAAGAAAAGGAACCACCATGTTAACGAACCGCGAGTCGTCGGCTTCTCGCTCAGTGCTGTACGCAGCGAAGTGCTCTTCAATCTGGAAGATCCACAACTCCAAGTCCTCATCTCGTTTGCCGAGGAACTTGGGTGGGTTCGCACGCTGCTTTTGCTGATTGGCTTTCTACTGCTGAGCAAACATCTCACTCTGAAAAGCAGCCTGTTGCACCATAAACGCCTGCATCTGTTGCTGGTTATTGAGGACCGTTGCTTGCATCTGCTGCTGGCTCGCCAGCAAGGATTGTTGCTGCATCGACATCATCTGGAGCGTTTGAGCCATCATTTGCTCCATCTAGGGAATCGGAGGCGGGGCCGAGGTAGCCGATGGTGAGTTGGTCTGGGCTTGATCGCCGACAGGGTCTGCTCATTGCTTTCTTCTTGGGTCGGCATGCTCTGTTCTTGAGGATCTTGCTCGCCGCATGTTGCTTAGTTGTGGTGAAGCTTGCTGCGGATTGACGGGAAGAGACCGCGATTGTTGGATGATGGTGAGGGATGGGTGAGACACACAGAGAACATTCGGAGAACTCCCGACCGACCGCGATCAGTTTTGGGTTGGTCACTTTAGTCGGTCATTGGTGGTCGATCACGAGCAATCATTTCGGTACACGGTCACTTTCGGTTGATCAGGTGCGATCATTTCGACACGCGATCACGATCACTTCCGGTGATCACTGTGCATCGGTCATGTGCAGTTATGTGGGTATGCAATCACTCTCTGGTGGCACTCTACGATCGAGTGGATGTTGTGCAAAGGAAGCCCGGCGAAGGAGTGATGCGCAAGCAAGTTGAAGGACGGCGGAGCTGAGTAATACCCAATGAGCGGTGACAAGATCTTGGGTGCTCTCTTTTGAAGACGTTAAGCAAGGGCAAAGTAAGGATAGTGTAGAGGAGTGCAGACAGCTGTAGTGGATAGAGAAGAATGCTAAAGAACAAACAGAGTTGATTTTCCCCTGGAACGCACAAGAGGCATCGGGCACGGGAAGGTATTGGCCCACCCACGCCGTCAAGTCGCAGAGGGCCCGGAAGATTTTGGCCGGTGATCACTCTCACCCCTGAGATCCCGCTATCGGAAGCGGTTACGCTCGCAAGAGCCCAAGCAAAGGAAAGGACAAGGACAAGAAGGGCCCAAGACAGCGTCTGGCCCGTCGACCACGAGCTCGAAGACTCGCTCGGAGGACGACACCCCAACCCGGACAGCAGGCGAAGCATATCCACGCTGCTGCCCAAGGTCCCGCGACTGCCCAAGTCGGTTCAAGTGACCATCAACCCACTCATCTCCAAGCCACCTGAAGAGCGCTACCCGCCCGCCGACGGGTACACAAGGTGAGGAAGAGTTCAGCACACGCACGGCATATCGGAGTACCCCTCCGCAGTCGGTAGTCTGGGCACCGTGCGCAAGAGCGGTTTCGGTAAATCGCGCTCTGCCACAGAAGCAGTTGCGGGTTCGTCGTATAGCCGTTCGACTAGCCCGTGATTGGTGGAAAACCACCGAAGTTATTTGCAATCTTAGACCGACACTGAAACTTATCCCAAGCAGCGCCCAAGATCTCTGCCGCTTTTTGGCTTGCAATGCCCCCACCACTTCTGCCCGTGTTCAACCCCCTAGCGCGGCCAAACTTCCGGTCGTCTGGCCCGTTCACGGTAGTCCCGCCGAGAGAAGCTGAGACGTCCTATATTTTTAAGTGGGGGTTTGCGCTCAATCCCAGGACGAGAGCGGTGTGCTGACAACAAAACGGACTTGTATCGCGTACGAGTCCTGCAGAACCAGCGGGAGAAACCTATTCTCGATATCCAGCGGCAAGACATCAAAGGCAGCGCCAATTGAGGGTTTATCACCATCTGCGATCGCCGAAAAGCGAGGTGGGGTTGACAGGAAAACGTAAACAAGACGCTGAAGTGGAAATGTTGCGCGCATCACCGCTTTTGCCAGCAACCCTGCTCGTCTTAGCTTGTTCCTAGAAACCCTTTGAATCATCAACCACAATCTGCCCCTGAAGATCGGTGAATACGATGAGTCAAGACTTCTTGAGGCTCTAATTGTCAAAAAGGAAATGTAGACTGTCGTCAGTGCCAAGCGTGTTAAGGAATCTATCATCAAGCTGTATCACGCGACGAAAAAGAAATCCTGAAATATCTTGCCGATAACTGCGAAACCTACCCAAATGTTACTCTTGTCGCTGACTTCCGGATGTGCAAGACGACGGGGACAAATACTTAGGAGTGAGAGTGTACCTGGTCGACAAAGAAGGACGGTTAACTCGGTTCTTCTCGGCACGAAGAAATTTAATCCCGCCTACAGCAATCGTGATGGTGGGATTCGTGCGCCATTTGAAAGGTGGTTAGCGAAAATGTTGAGTGACGTTCATTTTGAACCTAAAACCTTTTATGGGGCTGCCAGTGACGCCGGCGGCGACGTCAAACACATGCTGAAAACGAAGCTTAAGCTGAAGTGGGAATGGTGTTTTGCGCACATGTTGCATGCAGCAACAAAGGAGTCTTGTGGAATTGGTGGTAAAAAGAGTCCAGCAGCTAACTCAGAAGTGGCCGAGTTAATCTCCAACACGACACTAGTAACCACACACGTAAAACTTGTGAGCAAGATAGGGGATCTTTTGCTGAGTTATGTGAGGAGGAGACAACAGGTGTGCCAGCGAAGTTGCTGGGATACTCAGCGACTCGCTTTCTGAGGAAAACAAATGCCATGAAGCGAGTGCTTGATAAATTGTCCGCTGTCGTCGCATGGTATGAAGAACGAAAGCATCAAGCGCTACGAGAGCGGAAGGCGCCACCCGACTTTCCTCTAGCGAATTGTCACGCCGATTTGGTTTCAGTACTCTCGATTTTGATGCCGATTGCTGATATAAAATTCAAATGCCAAGATGAGCAAGTGGAAGTTCCTATGTCGTTGTACATCGATGATCTGCAGCCAAAGCGATCGGTCCGCCACTACCTGTCCCGGACAAAACTCCTCAGTGGATTTGGACAGCGAACTCACGTCAACAGCATCGAAAACCCGCGATTTACTGCACAACGCTGTGGACGAGAGGTTTTTCTCTCGGTACTACAAAGACGCCAATCTCAAAGAATGTGACTTCGTCCTGGAGATGATACTGCTCCTTCACCCGATTTACAAGCACTCAATTCGAGAATCCCTCAACACAGTCGTTGTGAAGTGTTGCCGGCAGTATGGAATGAAAGAAAAATCTATTCATGACAGACTTCAAGAGGTGACAAATAAAATCCGCTCGAATCTTATCGCACTTTTGAAGTCTATTGCTGGACCGATTCATCATGGACAAGAGCAAGTGTCCGTGGCACAGGCGAATCTTAGCAGGTTGGAGACACGGTTTGCCCCACGGTTCGCGAGAACAGTGCAATCCAATCGTGTCGATCGTCATGCCGAATATGAGCTAGACCGCTGGATGGACGATACTGTTGATGTTCTGCGCAATACCAACATGACTCAAAAGAAAATGTTCTTCAATTTTGGAGAGAATGGAAGAGGCGGGAGAATACCGGATCATCCCCATAGCCGCTCGCGTGCTTTTCGCCATACCGTCTTCATCGTGTCAAATTGAATGTGACTTCAGTGTCAGTGGAGAAATGGCTTCATCCCAGCGCACCAGCTTGGCCGGAGACAGCATTGACATGTGTATATTCCTGAACAGGAACCCAGAGTTCGTCAACTTGCTTCAGTGCGAAGAGATCCCACGCGGCCAGCATGACTCGCTCAAGCCTAGAGATGTTGTGCTGGAATTTGATCCAGAAGCGCACATGACCGATCTCAATACTGACCTTCTGTTGGAATTTGTTTCGAGCACCACCTTGTCTCGTGAGCTAGAAGACGAGGAAGAGAAGACATCCCGTTGACGATCACATTCGTGTCTACCTCATTTTAGTCTTTTGTTAAATAATCATGTTGTCCGTCGAACGAGCCTGCATCGCCGCTGCGAACTTTTTAATACTCCAGAATCACTGCTCATAGCTCGTTGACAACACGGTGGCCAGCATCTCGAACGGGATTTAAATGCAACACTCCTTCTTTGTGTCGTTCACGTGTCGTCGCTGGAAGTCGAGAAACCTTTCGGTGCAAACTAACACTGAATCGGGAAATACGTCACCGACTTCGCGCCGGTCGACTTAGTGACTTGCTCACTACACTCGCCTTGCACTGGGACAACTTGCTCCGCTATGTATCTCACCACTGACCTACGGCTTCAGCTCCTCAAACAATGATGCCGCAATGTGCCGGTGGACGGAGCCTTTGTTCGACCTCGCCGTAGCCGCCTACACAATGATTTTGGTCTGTATTTCCACGATGCCCGAGGCAAACCCGGGCTATGCATCACGATGGAGGCTCCCGATGATATCAGTGCCTGCAGAATAGCGTTAGCAGGCTTTTGTACGAGCCATACGTGTTCAGCAACGCCATCCGTCGGACCATCGAGCAGATACCCCCAGTATTTCTAGCCATTGATCACCTACGTAAAAACAACAACTGTGCAAGACGGAGTCAATCACCATCATATATCTATGAAATACCTGTCGCGGCCAGCCCTGCGTTCACTTCCTAGTGATGTAAGAGCGATGTCCAAATAAAAAGTGATCGCTTTTTCTTGATAACTTTTGCATAAACGGGACAGCTGCAAAAAGCAGTCAGAGATTTCGTTGCCTAAAAGTCGAAAAACAAAGTAGCCTCACGACCAACTTTTTGGAGCCGGAGATAACTTTTGACAGCGCACACGTAAAAAGCTGTCCTAGCACTGATCGCGTGTCGTGCCGTCTACAGCCTCATGAGCACCAGTGACAGCCGTCGGAGCGTGCAAGGCATCGTCGAAGACGAAGACGAAGCCATGGACGACGTTGCCGACAGCGCAACAGAGGCAGAGCGCCCAAGTAAGCGTCGAAAGCCGTACAACTCCTGTCGCTGTGTAACAATGTCTCTATGTCCCAGAGTAATGACGAGAGCATGTTATCGGACGGTGAAGACGCTGCAGATAGCGATGATGATGAAGCCATGCTGCTGTTTTTGCTTTTCGTCATGCTTGGTGCTCTGTTTGGCACAATGGACTGGAGATCTCTTCGTGCGCCGCCCAGCGAGCAGATCACTGTTAGGTCAGATTTCTATCGCAAATTGAAGGCCCAGAGATCAGCCAAGGCATATCGAAAGACATTACGTTGCACACCGGCGTCATTCGATGCGCTGTGTTCGTTTTGGAACCGCAGTACTACATTATGTATGGTTTTCCGAGAAAAATACTCAAAACGAGTTTGATTTTGGTCTAGCGGTACTTTTGACATACTACGGTAACGGGTGTGGCCAAGACGGAGATGGAATTGGAGGAGCAGCGGTTCAGCTGGGGATGTCACGAACCGTGGCGTCGCGTTACATTAATAACATTGAGAAGTTGCTTTATGAGATGGTGGATGCAGTGATATATTTTCCTCCTCGAACAGCGGACGATGAGTGGAGTGAATTGGCGGATGGATTCGCTGCTCGCAATGCCGATTTTCCTGACGTGGCCTGCGTTTTTGATGGGACTCTTATACGAACGCGACGACCGCAGGACTTCCTGCTAAGACGTTGAAAATATGCTGAGAATTTATTCGCTTAAGGTTTTGTGCAGGGATTTTATGACAAGAGTGGCAAACCGTCCTATAACGGCTTGGCTGCTATCGATTACCGCTCGAAATTTCGCTACATTGGAGTGTTTAGCGGCAGCAACTCTGATCAATCGATGTGGAATCAATCCACCGTTTTAGGTGCAAATGCAAGAGAATTGTGTCCGCCTGGAATTAGTTGTTTGGGTGATGCGGGCTTCAAATTGTGGCCGTTCTTGATGGTGCCATTTGACGAACGTGGCGGCAAGCATTTGACACGGAAGCAGCGAACTAATTCGTGCATTCATCGCTAATATCACCAGTCTTCCAGTTCTTGATTTCTTGGTAGAGTCCGTGTGTAACCTGATGCAGGCCGGTGAGTTTTTGAAGGAGAGCTTCGTTGGTAGCTTGCTGCTTGTTGTTAGCATTTTCAATTGAGGCCACCAGCCTGCCGAATAGCTCCGTCATATCTTCATTGCTCTGCGCCGGTTGATGGCGAGCTGTAAACACTCGCTCAATTGTTTCGAAACCCAATCGCAAGGTGTCATTCACGGCATCAACGGGACGCTTCACCGCTGGCTTGCCGCTTTGGTTTCTGCGCTGCGCTTTCTTTTTGCTACCGCTTTTGCTTTTCTCTGGCTTCAGTTGGTGACTCACATGATTCGCTGCCATCCTCTCCATCCGCTTCGTCGTCATTGCTGCTGTCGTTGGCGGCGTCACTGGCCTTCGCCGCCGTCCCAGATTCTGCAAAAGCTTCACCCGTACACCCGGGGCAACGAGAAAATACGTCGCACAGTAGTGGCCACAAAGCAGCAAGATCATATCCTAGCTGCTTCAGATAAGCAGGTCGTACATTTGCTGGATCGCATGTGAGCTGATGCCGACTGCCACCTTCGCCATCCGCGGTGCTGCCGCCCGAAGCTTCATTGGGATCCTCAAGAAAGAATTCATTCGGCATTTCGGGATACTTGCGGTCTGGCTCATTGCCTAGAGTCACTGCCATTTGCAGCGCGGTTTCCCGTGGCTAGCATGCGGGTTCTCTTGGACTTGTAAGCAGCTCGCACACAATCTATTTTGTTCTTGAACTGCTTCACTTCGACGTCACCTGGTCCATCACTGCCCCATGCGTGTTCAGCCAAAGCGCGTTCCTTGAAGACATTCACAGTATCTTCCCAAATGGCTCTTTAAGCTTTTGTGTTTGAGTTCTTAGTAGCAAACTCTTTCAAGATTCGCTTATTCATGAAGCGAGCTTGGATTGCCAGGGACGTCAACTCCACCGTCCACTTCATGCTCTTCCACTCTTTCCCCAGCGGCGCCTTCGCGACTTTTGTCTTCCGTTTCTTGGACGTGCGCTTGGCCTTGGACTTGGCCGCAGTTGGAGCTGCATTCTCAGTTGTTGTCGAAGACGTCTGAGAGAGAGATGTCGCATGTTCCTGGTATGGCGTCGAGCCATTCGTAGTGTGGACCTTGGAAATCGATGAGGGAGTGTTCCTTGTCTTGGGTTTCAGAGTAGTTGAAGTGATGTCAGTCAAGCCAGGTTCAACGGCACGGCGATTTACATGTCTCGGCCGCTTATGTGGCGGCCCTCGAGCCTCAGGGCTCTGTTGGGATGGTCCTCAAGTCGGATCACTGCTTTGTGTGCCTGGTCCAGCGTTGTGCTCTTCATACTGGGTGTAGTATGCTGGCAAGTTGAGCGAGGGTGGTGGAGTTGTCATTCCTGACATGTGGACGCGTCCCACCCCGGCTGGGGATAGCTGCATCGCTTCTTGGCTATCGTCTTGACCAAACGATGTATCGAACGTCGCGTTCTCTGCACTGCAACGCGCAGGAACACCACGCTTGTGTCGGCGCGGAGCTGTGCGCATTGTTGTGCGAGTGCGCAATGAAAGTCCTGTGTTATGTCATTTGCTGAGTAAAGGGTGCTTTAAAAGTCGACGCTTGCACGTTTGGACATGAAGATGACTTTTGTTGCCTGCTTTTTCGTCATGTAAGGAAGTCGTTGGCTAAAGAAGTCATCTACTTTTCTATTTGGTCATCGCTCTAAGCGTGCAGCCAGCTCTGCTTGTTGCGCAACCTGATACTGCTGCTCCGTGGCTATATCTTGAAGGCCCAATACACGCGTTGGGGATCGATCACGTCGGGAGTGGCGTAGCTCCAGACGCTGAACTCGAGAGGGCACAACTAGTGGGGCATTTGTTTCCAGTGAACGATCAACAAGTGGCCTTGACGGAGGTTGCAGCACTAGTACCACGTTTGCTGAATTTTCCACGGCACCGTGCTGCTGGTAACGGTACGCTGTAACATCATCAACAGGGAGCAACGTTTGTACGAGATCAATGTCACACTCTTGACAAAGACAACGCTGGACTGGCAACTCACTACTGTCAACCGAAGTGGTGTGTCTGTCGATCCATATCTACTGTTAAAATATGTCCTTCTCCATGCATCTTGAATGCGTTCTTCCAACACCAAATCTTCTCCACTCATCTTCTCCTCTTCATCATTATCATCAGCGTCACAATATTGTTCATCGCATTCAAGACCGAGGCAGCGAGAGTGATTCACTCTTGTGTCCAAGTTGCGCAAACCATCTTTAATGGCACCCGCATTTGTAGATGCTACCGCTTCAAGACTGCGCTCAAGCGTGGCGTTAATTTGGGCAGCGAAGTTGCTTCGGTCGATATCACAGGGGAGGGGATGCGCTCGTTATCGTTTTCACGTTCTGTCTTCACGGCTTCATCAACAGAGTTACTTGCACACGCGCTTTGGCGGTGTAGCTGTTCCTGAAGAATTGATATCGCATCAGCCTGGCGCTGCACCTGCAGATTGACCTCTGACTGCGTGTTCGTTAGAGCACGTTGTACTCTTGCCTCCAATTTGCTCTCACTGTGTGTCATTAGCTCCAATACAAGTTGCCGAACATATTCGCGTACAGGGCCTTCCACACCACTCGAGATATCACGCTGCAATTCCTCACGAGCACGAGCAAGATCGACCTCGAATTTCTGTTTAATATCATCATCAGCACTTGCGGACGCCTCTGCTACCAACTTGCCCACTAGCTGAGCTGTATCCTCTCCTGCCGCCGCCTTGTCCGTCATCGCCACGATTTTCTCGTCCAACATCTAATAAATGTGAGTGGTGATTGCTTCTAAACTGCTGCTCAATGTTCTCAATCTCGTCAAAGCGAGTGCGTGCACAGCTCGTTTGAGCAGCCATTGCCATCTGAGACGCGCGCTTCTTGTTGTATTTCCTGCAATGCTTGGGCCGGTTTCTCGTTCACAAACGTTTCAATCTACGACGACCTCTCGCTGTCCAGCAACTCAAGCCTCTGAAACTGTTTTGGAGCTCTGTCTGTGTTGTCGTTGAAGCTTCGCTGAGGCGTTCGGCAATAAGCCGCTGCTGGTTTGTAAGCTGCTGCACGTTTGCCTCGGTTGAAGCTTGAACAGCCATCAAGGCGGCGTTCTGCGCGTCACTTTGTTCTTGCTGCCGATGCTGTAGAAGCGTCTGCTCAGCAGCCAAAGCCTGTGTCTGCGCGATGATGTGCTGAGCAAACCCAACAAGTCGAGAATCAGCGCCTGAATTGAACGCCATGGTCGATGGCTGCACTTCTCTGGGGAGCTCGACGATATCAGATTCTTCTACTGTTGCGAGATCTTCGGCTTGGGCAGTGACGTCCGCGCCTTAGGCCGCTAAGGCTGCAACTTGTGCTCGAGCTAGTACCACCGCCGCGGAAGGGGGCGAATTTATTTTCTGGCCTCAAGATCTCGATATATTACACTCGGAAAGCACCCAATGAAGAAAATGACGTTTTGGGCCAATGACACTGCAGAGTTGTGAACCCACCCACGGAGCTCGCTCGTCACGAGACCGGTTCATGAGGGTTTTCGGGGAGCCTCAAGAGCCCGGTTTGTCGCCGGCTCGTCCAAGATTTGATTTGGACCATACGGTTTAACCGACCACTCAATTAATCCTCGTTTGGCTGTGCTCTCAGCACTTCATTTGCTTTCAATCCCTATCACTAGTTTGTTTGTGCAGACGCCTGGAACAAATCAACCCAACCGAAAAGGTTAGTACTAAAGCAAGAATTAGCACGAAGTGCAGAACTTCGGTCACCACCGGAATAGCGATAAGGACACGAAAGCAGTGGTAAAGTAGTGTAACGGGGTTACACGAAAGTCATAACCGTGCGTTGACTTTGGATGTTACACGAAACTCTTAACCATGCGTAGAGCTTCGGCTCTGTAGCCATCTGGCTCTCCACCACTCATTTACATATCTCTTAGATTAACTATGCCACATAGTTTAGTCTATACATTTACAGCAAAGGTCAGATAAACAATTCAATTCAGTTCTATTTTTGCAGTTAACTAGTGTTGTCCTTGTTTTAAGGGACACTGACTCTGCGAGTCCTAGTTTCGGGACTGTATTTGGTTCTTGAATAGAACCGAAGGCTGGAAGCCTAAAGGCACAGACTCGGGGAGTCCAGCGTCTTCCTCTGTGCACGTGCACCGCTACGCAGCCCCGCTGCACCTGGTAGCACTTGTAGTCAATCCGACTCTTGAGTCGTCGACTGAACCTCTGTGAGGATGGAGCAGGCAGCGTTCGCATACCTGACTCCTAGTCAGCAGGACACGCTTAATAAGCTTGCGTCCTTGCTGGGCCCTGAGGGCATGGCGCTCCTTGCATCGCAAGGACCTGACGCCGTGACGGCACGCCTTGAGGCGTTCTCGGAGTACGAGAGTGCTATGCTAGAGCATATCCAGCAGCATGTCGCTGCTGCAGCGCCCCTCAGCGGGCGAAGCCACTCTCGGTGAGCGTGAAGACCTTCTCGGGGAAGGAGGGAGAGAATCTCCTGTTGTGGACCCGAGAGGTCAAAATGGCCATGAGATCGGCCATGCTCCAAATGGAGAACCGGCGCGTGGCGCTTACGATCTCGAAGCTCGAAGGGCGAGCGAGAGAATGGGCCTTGACGTCGGGGACGTTGGTCGAAGAGGCCTTCCCGACCTGGAAGGAGCTGAAAGGGAAGCTCATGCAGGTGTTCTTCCCGCCTAACCAGGCGTATCGCGTGAGGTCACGCTTCCTTGCCACCCGCCAGGGTAAGAAGGACTTGGTGGACTATGTCCAAGAGCTACGAACGCTCATCGCAGGCATGGCTGCCGCCGACCCTCTACCTGAGGTGGTCACTGTGACCGTCTTCATGGAAGGACTCCGAGCTGGAGTGGCTCGCACGGAAGTATCCCGCCAGGGCCCGGCCGACTTTGAGAAGACCGTCAGTGTCGCATTGAATGCCGAGCTCAATTTTAAGTTGTCTCGAGTCGGTGCCAACACCAGCTCTTCCTGATCGAATGATCCTGAGCCCATGGACCTCGGCTATGCTGAGGATGAAGCTGAGGAGCTCAGAGCTGCTGAGCAGTGAGCAGGCATCCAGCGATGCTATGTGTGCGGGAGTACCCGCCATCTGAGGCCGACATGTCCTCTGCGCAGGCAGCGCTCCGGCCAGCTCGGCCGCATCCCTGCCGAGAGCCAAATAGGCTCGGCGCAGGGAAACGCCGGCTCCCAGTAGGTGCGGGGCGGCCTACTGGGAAAGAACTGAGTTCTGTTGTGCCTGTGGGAAGTGAGAAGCAGCAGGGCTCAGCCCCGAAGAGCTCCGTGCTCTATAACACGGAACGTGTATGCAAGCCGGGCTTGCTGGTCGTCCTGGTGGACGTCAAGGGCTTCGACAAGCCGTGGGTAGTCTTGATAGACTCTGGGGCGTCTGGCAACTATGTCAGACGCTCTACCGTCCAAGGTAGCCAGCGGTACGCTGAGGCTCTACAAGAGCGAAGTGGCGACACGGTCACTGTCCGTCTCGCGACGGGGGCCCGTGTCACGGTGCTGAGGGTCCCGATTGACCTGGGGCTGAAGTTCTTGGAATTCGATAGCGTAGAACGCTGTCTGGTTCTTGACCTGGATTCGAGGTACGACCTCATCCATGGCATGGCGTGGCTGGAACGCCACGAGCCATGGATCGATTGGCGGTCGAAGACCTTGGGCGCTACGCGCATCTCTCGTAGCGGAACTTTGGCGAGTCATGAGCCCACCTCTGCTAGAAAGCAGAAGCGCTATTGGCGCGAGCACTGGGCCGAGTCGGCCATGGTACTAGGTGTCGGTGTGTCCGAGTTGGTGGACTGCGTCGTAAAGGACTGTAGTCCTGAAGAGCCTTTGAGGGCTGTTAGTTGTGCGGCAGCACGTACTCCGCTGAGCGATGTCGGTCATAGATCGAGCGAGTCGCTGGATGTCCGAAGTGACACCGGGTCTTCTCTGAAGGCCGTTACATCGACTGCGGCGAGTGCCGGCCGCGATCAAAGATCTCACGACGCTTCGCGTGGCGCCCCCTCGGGCGAATCCCCTCCTTCGAGAGGCGGCGAGGGCGCAGTGAGCTCCCCGTCCCCGCCTGGACGTGCCTCGGCGAGGCGGAGGCGTAGGAAACCGCGGCGTGCGCGACACAAGGTGTCTATAGCGCCAATGGCGTGGGCCGTCTCGAGCGCCGAGCTGTGAACAGCTCTACATTCTCATCGGCGGAGTGGCGGGTGTGGTCGAGGGAGGTATTCACCTCGATGACCTGCCAAGTATTGGCGAGCTCTTGGAGCTGGACGAGATGTCCGTCGCCAAGTTTGGGGCGGTGCTGAAGGACGGCGAGCTCGCCGAAGTGGTCATCATTCGACCCGAAGACGAGTTGAACTCGTCGTCCCTCGTGGACGAGTCGGTCTTGGCCGAGACCAAGAAGGCATTGAATGCGCGGAGTGGGTCAGCGATTCTAAAGGACCCGACTGACCCCTTCTATCCTTTGCTGAAGGAGTATGGAGGCGTCGTCTCAAAGGAGCCACCTAGTGGCCTCCCTCCTGACCGAGGGGTCCACCATAAAATTGACCTGGTTCCCGGAACGAAGTACTGCGTCACACGCCAGTGCCCCTTGTCGAAGGAGCAGTGCGACGTCATTGACGCCTTCTTCCGTGCTAAGCACGCGGCAGGGCTTGTGCGTGAGAGCAAGTCTCCGCACTCCACGCCGACGTTCTGTGTCAGAAAGCCGAACGGCAAGTGGCGCATCGTTCATGCTTTCAATAAGCTGAACGCGGCCACGATCCCGGCGCAGACGCCGATTCCTAGGAAGGATGTTCTTCAGAGCAACATGGTTGGTTGTACCATGTATAGCGCGCTCGACTTAGTCGATGGCTATTACCAACTGCTCATGCGAGAGAGTGATGTGCCGCTTACAGCGGTGAGCACCCCGAGCGGTATGCTCTGGGAGTGGCTCATTATGCCCCAAGGGCTGTCGAACGCGCCAGCGATGTTCAATCGTCTTGTGACGCAGCTATTCCGGCCCCATCGGGCGTATGCGCAGACATACTTTGACGGCATCTTCGTCCATGGTCGTGCTGGGCACGGGAAGACTGACGTCGAGATGCACGTTGAGCATCTGCGAGGGTGCTCGAGTGCATGCGCACGAACAAGTTGTATGCCAACGTAGACAAGTGTGTCTTTGGCGCCGAGGAAATTCCTTCCTCGGCCGCTTCATTGGGAAGCGTGGCTTGCGAGCAGATCCCGCCAAGGTCAAGGCCATTGTTGACTGGCCGGTTCCCTTGAACCAGAAGGACCTTCGCAAGTGGCTTGGCCTTGCCAACTACTTGCACAAGTACAGCGAAAACTACGCTGAGCTGGCTAGGCCATTGCCCAATCTCCTTAAGAAGGATGCGGACTGGTGTTGGCGTGCTGAGCACGAGACTGCGTTTGCGCAGATCAAGGAGAGCCTCCTGCAGGCGCCGATATTGGCGCTGCCGGACCCCGATCGTCCGTTCAGTGTCGTCTGTGACGCCTCCGATTTTGCCATCGGCTGCGCTTTGCTACAAGCGGACGCCGAGGGGCGTGAACGCGTGATCGCGTTTGAGTCTCGCCAACTTAAATCTGCGGAGAAGAACTATCCAGTTCACGACAAGGAGCTACTTGCGATGAAGTATGCTCTCGTCAAGTTCAGGGTGCACCTGCTCGGCTCTAAGCCGTTCGTGATCTTCACGGATCATGCGTCACTACACACTGCGACACAGTCACCTCACCTCTCGCAGAGAATGGCCCGCTGGTTCTCCTTCTTTGCGGAGTATAACTTCGAGGTGAAGTACAAGCCTGGCAGGCAGAACGTCCTGGCCGATGCGCTGTCGCGCCGGCCGGACTATGAGCTTTCTCATGTCACGATGGTGACGTCGTCGGTGACGGATTTGATCCGAGCAGCGTATGCACAGGACAAGTCCTGCGTCGCTTTGCTGCGCGCTCTGCGGAGCGAGGAGTTCAAGGACTCGAAGACAGAACTGTCTGGGCGCTTGCGGGCGAGGCTGCATCGCTACACCTGCGATGGCGGCCTGCTGTACTACAGCACAGGTCCCGATGATCTTCCACGTGTCGTGGTGCCTCATGGCGAGGACCTCAAGTATCGGATACTGTATGAGGCTCACGACGCTCCCACGAGCGGCCACCTGGGTCGCGAGAAGACCTACAGCTCGGTGAGCTCCATGTTCTGGTAGCCCAAGCTGTACAAGTGGGTCAGCACATATGTGCGCACGTGTGAGACGTGTCAACGGGTCAAACCCGCGCCGCATGCGGCGGCGCCGCTGGCGAGTTTGCCTGTACCCAGTGGATGTTGGCAGTTCATGAGTATGGACTTTGTGTTTGGCCTGCCGAAGGACTCGGCAGGCAACACGCGTATTGTGGTCTTTGCTGACCGATTGAGCAAGATGGCTCACTTAGCGGCGGTACCGATGGCAAAATCGGAGGCGTCACAGACGACACTGAACGGACGATCGGGGTCCGGCAGCGCCAATATCGGCGCCTGCAGGAGGCTCTCCTTGATCTGCGCAAACGCAGTCTCGTGCTCAGCACGCCAACACCAGTCCGCATCCTTCTTAAGGAGATTGGGCAATGGCCTAGCCAGCTCAGCGTAGTTTTCGCTGTACTTGTGCAAGTAGTTGGCAAGGCCAAGCCACTTGCGAAGGTCCTTCTGGTTCAAGGGAACCGGCCAGTCAACAATGGCCTTGACCTTGGCGGGATCTGCTCGCAAGCCACGCTTCCCAATGAAGCGGCCGAGGAAGGAATTTCCTCGGCGCCAAAGACACTTGTCTACGTTGGCATACAACTTGTTCGTGCGCATGCACTCGAGCACCCCTCGCAGATGCTCAACGTGCATCTCGACGTCAGTCTTCCCGTGCCCAGCACGACCATGGACGAAGATGCCGTCAAAGTATGTCTGCGCATACGCCCGATGGGGCCGGAATAGCTGCGTCACAAGACGATTGAACATCGCTGGCGCGTTCGACAGCCCTTGGGGCATAATGAGCCACTCCCAGAGCATACCGCTCGGGGTGCTCACCGCTGTAAGCGGCACATCACTCTCGCATGAGCAGTTGGTAATAGCCATCGACTAAGTCGAGCGCGCTATACATGGTACAACCAACCATGTTGCTCTGAAGAACATCCTTCCTAGGAATCGGCGTCTGCGCCGGGATCGTGGCCGCGTTCAGCTTATTGAAAGCATGAACGATGCGCCACTTGCCGTTCGGCTTTCTGACACAGAACGTCGGCGTGGAGTGCGGAGACTTGCTCTCACGCACAAGCCCTGCCGCGTGCTTAGCACGGAAGAAGGCGTCAATGACGTCGCACTGCTCCTTCGACAAGGGCACTGGCGTGTGACGCAGTACTTCGTTCCGGGAACCAGGTCAATTTTATGGTGGACCCCTCGGTCAGGAGGAGGCCACTAGGTGGCTCCTTTGAGACGACGCCTCCATACTCCTTCAGCAAAGGATAGAAGGGGTCAGTCGGGTCCTTTAGAATCGCTGACCCACTCCGCGCATTCAATGCCTTCTTGGTCTCGGCCAAGACCGACTCGTCCACGAGGGACGACGAGTTCAACTCGTCTTCGGGTCGAATGATGACCACTTCGGCGAGCTCGCCGTCCTTCAGCACCGCCCCAAACTTGGCGACGGACATCTCGTCCAGCTCCAAGAGCTCGCCAATACTTGGCAGGTCATCGAGGTGAATACCTCCTCGACCACACCCGCCACTCCGCCGATGAGAATGTAGAGCTGTTCACAGCTCGGCGCTCAGACGGCCCACGCCATGGCGCTATAGACACCTTGTGTCGCGCACGCCGCGGTTTCCGCCTCCGCCTCGCCGAGGCACGTCCAGGCCGGGACGGGAGCTCACTGCGCCCTCGCCGCCTCTCGAAGGAGATTCGCCCGAGGGGGCGCCACGCGAATCGTGAGATCTTTGATCGCGGCCGGCACTCGCCGCAGTCGATGTAACGGCCTTCGAGAAGACCCGGTGTCACTTCGGACGACTCGCTCGATCTATGACCGACATCGCTCAGCGGAGTACGTGCTGCCGCACATAACAGCCCTCAAAGGCTCTTCAGGACTACAGTCCTTTACGACGCAGTCCACCAACTCGGACACACCGACACCTAGTACCATGGCCGACTCGGCGTGCTCGCGCCAATTTCTGCTTCCTAGGAGTGGGCTCATGCTCGCCAAAGTTCCGCTACGAGAGATGCGCAGCGCCAGGTCTTCGACCGCCAATCGATCCATGGCTCGTGGCGTTCCAGCCACGCCCATGCCATGGTCGTACCTCGAATCCAGGTCAAGAACCAGACGGCGTTCTGCGCTATCGATTCAAGAACTTCAGCCCCAGGTCGGGACCCTCGCACCGTCGACACGGGCCCCCGTCGCAGACGGACGGTGACCGTGTCACCACTTCGCTCTTGTAGAGCCTCAGCGTACCGCTGGCTACCTTGGACGGTAGAGCGTCTGACATGGTTGCCAGACGCCCCAGAGTCTATCAAGACTACCCACGGCTTGTCGAAGCCCTTGACGTCCACCAGGACGACCAGCAAGCCCGGCTTGCATACACGTTCCGTGTTATAGACACGCAGCTCTTCGGCTGAGCCTGCTGCTTCTCACTTCCACGGGCTCAGTTCTTTCCCAGTAAGGCCGCCCCACTGGGGCCGGCGTTTCCTGCGCCGAGCCTGGCTGTCTCGGCAGGGATGCGGCCGGAGCGCTGCCTGCGCAGAAGGACACATCGGCCTCAGATGGCGGGTACTCCCCTGCACATAGCATCGCTGGATGCCTGCTCACTGCTCAGCAGCTCTGAGCTCCTCAGCTTCATCCTCAGCATAGCCGAGGTCCATGGGCTCAGGATCATTCGATCAGGAAGAGCTGGTGTTGGCACCGACTCGACGGCAAAATTGAGCTCGGCATTCAATGCGACACTGACGGTCTTCTCAAAGTCGGCCGGGCCCTGGCGGGATACTTCCGTGCGAGCCACTCCAGCTCGGAGTCCTTCCATGAAGACGGTCACAGTGACCACCTCAGGTAGAGGGTCGGCAGC